>JARQOC010000001.1:620045932-620284369 GCA_033576535.1 Allobates femoralis | reverse complement strand
ATGTGGGAAATGTTTCACCCACAAATCAGGTTTTATTCATCATTTGAGAACTCACACAGGGGAGAAGCCGTTTTCATGCCTTGAATGTGGGAAATGTTTTAGCCAGAAATCCATTCTTGTAGAACATCAAAGAATTCACTTGGCGGAGAAGCCATTTTCATGTTCAGAATGTAGTAAATGTTTTATTAAGAAGTCACATCTTTTAGGACATCTAAGAAGTCACACAGGGGAGAAGCCATATTCATGTTCACAATGTAGCAAATGTTTTAGCCAGAAATCAAGTCTTGCGAAGCATCTAAAACTTCATACAGGGTAGAAGCCCAATTTTATGTTCAGGGTGTAGTTTTAGATAAAGGCCTGCTAAATCGGACCGGTTGTAGTAGAACAAAGGAACAGAGGAGGGGTGTGATTAAACTGGGAAAACACCGAGAGTCTTCTTTGCCTATTTATGCAGCTATGAATTCTTTTATTTGCTACCATTTAAGAAATGCCTTAGTTTATGTGTGTAACAGCTATATTCTCACTATATTGTAGTCATGGCTACTTTAACCAGAACATCTGATAACTGAAGAGGGGGATGTTTTCGGAGGTTGGGGAGGGACGACGATACATTTGTCTTATGCACTCTCTCCTTGTCTAGGAATACTTTCCCCAGTGAGTCTCAGAGGTTAGTAATGGAATTTTAAAGAACATTTTGCGACTCTATGCTACACACGTTATTTTATGTGCTTCAATTGTTTTCAGTCGTGTGATATAGTGAGCAATAGCCATGCATTGGATTCAAGACTATGATATTGTCTCTTTGAAACTGAAAGAAAAGTCCAGCCTGGGAACAGAAGCGGGCTTGACTTTCCGAAATGCCCCTGGGTGATCCTCTTAAGGCCCCGTCACACGGGGCGACATCGCCGCCAATTACATAGGCGACGTAGGGGCGCCGGGAGGTCGCCTGGTTTCAGAGCAGTGCTCTGAAACCAGGCGACCGATCTGGGGCGATGTGCACACATCGCCCCATATAACCGGCCACCGGCGACCTGTCAGGCGATGGGAGCCATAGGTTCCCATTGTCCTGCATCGCTGCTGGGGTTTTCAAACACCCCGTCGCCGATGCTGCCTGACAGTTCGCCAGCGCGCGGACAGTAGGATTCTGGCTAGGTGGGAGCAATGCCTGGTAGACCAACATCACAAATTATTCACTGATCTCAGGGAGACCAGTCAAGGAAAACACTGCAGGCAGCCGGCTAAAGCGCTCAAACACAGTGAAATCCATGATGCATTGTCTCCTGGGAATTTGAATATGCAAATGGAGTCCGTGGAGCCTCGATTAAGAGTCTCAAACGCCAGGCATTGCTCCCACCTAGCCAGAATCGTACTCCACACTGATGAGGGGCAATACCCCGAAACAGCTGTCTGTGGATGGATACCTGGCTCTGTTAATTCCCTTGTCATATCCTTAACTCGTAACTGAGTGGGATATTGACTAAAAGGGCCACTTAATATGGTGGTTATGGTGGTCTCCGCAAGGGTTCCACCCCAGGGCTAGGTACTTCCCTGGAGATATATCTGGCTAGTCCGGTGTTTGAGATTCTTAATCGAGTCTCCACGGACTCCATTTGCATATTCAAACCACAAACTCCAACTCCTTAATTTCCATGACTCCAACTCAGACTCAACAACTACGACTCCCTCATACATGGTTCATGTGTAGGTGACGAATTTATCGTAGTACAATGTGAACATCGGGCTTTTAATCATTACTGTGATACAATAATCAAGATATTTAGATAGAACATTATAATGCATAATAATCAGGACATTCTGCATCGAATTACTGTACCCAATTTATTAGATATTTTAGAAGTCGGTGTATTTTATACTGACTCTGACTCCACCAAAATAGTCACCGACTCCACGACTCTGACCCAACAGCCTTGGTGTAAAGAAAAGGTACTTACTGCTAGAAGAGAATGTCACCTACTTCCTAATGACAAAAAGGAGAGAAGCAGGGTGGAAATTAAATGACAGCAGAGAAAATAACACTAGCTAGTCTATCACTTAATGGCATAAACAAATGGCTGGCATCCACTTCAGAATAACACCAGCAAGAAAGACCAACAAGGGGAAGATATAACTAAATGCAGCCAAGTTGATTGGGCAGATCAAATAAACAAATGGAAACACCCAGTTAGTCAAAAAAAGACTAAAGCAAGGGGAACAAGCTAAAAACATCTGGACAAAGAGTAAACCTGCTGTGGCTCAGTGGATAATGAAGCCGAACACAAAACACAGGATCGAATCTTGAGGCATGACAACTACACTTGAGAATGAGCTGGTAGGAGTTCATGGAAAGGAGGCAAGGATTCTTGTTTCTTACCTTGACTGTTCCACTCGTCCCTATTGTCCTTTGTTAGGTGTGTGCTCATTCCTTTCCAAAAAACTGTACTCCGGTTGGTATGCTTGCTACTGAGTGGTCGATTGTTTATTGCCGGTGTGATATGACACAGCCAAGAGTACAGTGATAGTATGTGATTAGTTTTTTGGAAAAAAATGTTGTTATTGTGTGGGGGATGTATGATATATACAGTTGCTTGTGATCCTTGTGAATAGAATGTGTGTGAGCTGAAGATTCTTAAGGTATGAACTTGCAATGTATTGTTGCATTTTGTAATAGATAACATAATTATTGTAAATGTTTTTCATAAAGAGTTTGGTATAACTGTGTGAGTATTAATAATTTGGGATAGGATATATGTTAACATTTGTAATAAAGTCATGTATAAGTCAGAATTCATGAGGAAAGATCGAGCCAGCTTATACAGGGTTATGCTGTGAAAACCTATAAACTATGCCCTTTTTGATATCTTTTCATAATTCCTTTACTACAGGGTGAGCCATTTATATGGATACACCTAAATGGGAATGGTTGGTGATATCAATTTCCTGTTTGTGGCACATGGGTGGTGACCATGGCGGCCATTTTAAAGTCGGCCATTTTGGATCCAACTTTATTTAGGTGTATCCATATAAATGGACCACCCTGTAGTAATGTTTTCAGTGCATATTAAAAGGAATATGTCAGGTCAAAAATCCACACGTAACTGATGTCATTTTCTAATTCGACTGGTGAAACTCTATTCATGTATTTCTTTCATGTATACTCACCCTCTATCCTCTGTAAACTGCAAATGAAGAGACTCATCCCATCTGTCAATCACAGTGAGTGATCACTTACTTCTCTGCTGCCCACTCCCCAAGGAATGAATATTCATGTAGTCACATCACTGCACTGCACACAAGGAAAGTTCAGAGAAATCACTCACATGGGGGACCTTTATCCTCCTGTCTGCAGCAAAACAAATGTTCAAATATACACACAGAATGTCTCACGGACAGCACAGTTTCTGCTCAGAGCAACAAATGGAGGAGATTGCCTTACCTAGATGAGCTTTCAAATGTGTGCCTGTCATCTCTCCCTCCCTCCCCAACAGAAGCACAGTGTAGGACAGCAAAGTGAAAATGAAACTTAGAAGAGAATGCCAGCCAGGGAAGGAGTGAATACTAAATGAACATTTACATACTAAGGACTATTCAGCAGTGAAGGTATTTGACCAGACTAGTGAAGCAGCTGGTTGTGAAAATGCTTATAGAAAGAGAACTACAAAGGGTACAGTAATGAATTTTACATATTCTGAAAGGGCTGCCCAAGCTCTATTCAAGGGTGCTAGTAATATCATACTGAAAAATGACCTGACAGAGTCCATTTAATAGTCATTTTTTGCAATGTTTCTGTTACGAATTGTGTATTTTACTTTTGGTCTTGAGTTCTACTCTATTTTATGAATTCACAGGAACCTCTTAGTGTTAATGAAGGATGAACTAGCTTACTGTTCCCGTTTGTATTACTATGTATTGATATATTTTTGTGTTTCATGTCAACGTAGCTGTTCAGGGAGTGATAGTTCCTTCTACAGATGCTGTTAACTAACGGTTGCCTAGACCTCGGAGAGTGGTGGCACACATAGAGGGTGGCATGTAATACACAAAGATAACGTATGCTTGCCTGTAACACAAACAACCACACTCCACTCTCATGAAAGGAAGAAGATAAAGTTTTGTTTTTAATCATATATAATAAAAATTCCATCAGAACGGGCGTGCCCTCTTACCTGAACAATGACTGATGCTGCTTTTCAACATTTTGTTATGCCTTTGTAGGTAACTGGAAGAATCTGGTAGCACAAGGCAATGACCAAACAGTGGCAGGTTTTACTATATTGTACACCAATAGACATGCAAAGCACAATACAGAAAATGATACAGAAACAAGGCATGACCAAAAGCGGTGTGAGTCTAGAGAATACATAGTTCTATTAAGTGCAAGGCCAATACAGTATAAGTCCTTAGATCCTTGTTCATACAGCGAAAGGGTAACAAACGAACAGTGCTCATTGCACAATTCACATTGAGTGTGGCACAATGATAGTTTTTTCCTTATGACAAAGTTCACATTGAGCGTGGCCAACTTATGGCTTTAGTCCTAGTACACAGTTCACATTGAAGGTGGCTAGATTAAAGTATAGTCCTTAATACAAGTTCACATGGTAATCAAAGTCCCAGACTAAAGCTATGCAGTGCAGTTAGAACACACAGTCCCGGACAGTCCTGGAAAATGCACTGCAACATGCACAACAACAGAACACTGTTAATAAGGCTGACATGAGACACTGTAGTCCATAAAGAGCCGGCAGCAGGTAGATCCTTGGAAGGCACACTATAGCTGTGGAACAGGGATTAGAGTAGCACAGAGCATGCAATTGGTAAGCAGAAATGCAGAGCTTGTTTGTGCAGCAGCAGGTACTTAAACAGCTAAGCAAGTGCACAAGCAAAATACTCAAGCACTGGTCTGGATGATGGACTAAACTTATAAAGCAGATAGGGCAGGAAACTCAGACATGGTGAAACACCAAACTCCCATCTTGACAAAGGGCAAGGAAACACTGAAGGTAGCATCTAGATAAGATGCAGTTAAACCAATTAAATGCACAGCAATCTAATACATAAAACTGAGTGTGTGTATGTATCTTTGTCAAACCCCACCCACTCCATATGGCCACACCCACTTTACAAAGCCCCCTGCCACGTCCACTCCACATAGCCACACCCCACTTCACATCCTGCATCTCCACATACCCTGCCTCCTCTACATAGCCCCACCTCCGGGACTGTTTGGAGGGATGGATGTATGAAGGGATGGGGGTTGTGCATTGAAAGGCGCATGGCTAAAAGGAGGTGTGGGGCTGGTGACGTCACCACAGGTCCTGGCAGAACACATCTCACTTGGAACCGGATACCGGACAGCAGGAGAAGGCGTCGGACAGGTGAAGTATTCATTGTTTTTTATTTTTCAGACACTTGCTTTTGTTTAATTTAGATTTCACAGTGTATAGTAATACACTGCGAAATCTAATGGGCGGCCACAGCTGTCACAGAGGGGAGGAAGAAGCAGGAGTCTTCCTCCCCTCTGTAACATCACTGCGCTTTCTGGAGTAAAGAAAGCGCAGTGTGTGAAAGCCCCTGCATATTTTGTTGCGCTTTTTTGCGCGGCCGAAAAACGCGGCAAAAAGCGCGCGCAAAAAAGCGCAGCAAAATACGCAAATGTGTGAACGCAGCCTTATTATTGATCAACAACTATGTTCTCAATCATCCCAAAAGCTGGAACTTTTGGAAGTTGGAGTGGGGTTTTTTAGATTTGGCTCTTAGGAGGATATCTGTGTGTGCAGGTAACTATCACTGTGCAGAATTATTAGGCAACTTAATAAAAATCAAATCTATTCCCATCTCACTTGTTTATTTTCACCAGGTAACCAATATAACTGCACAAAATGTAGAAACATTTCTGACATGCAAAAACAAAACCCAAAAAAATGAGTGCCCAATCTAGCCCCCTTTCTGTATGATGACACTCAGCAGCCTCCATCCATAGATTGTGTCAGTTGCTTGATCTGTTTACGATCCACATTGCGTGCAGCAGCCACCACAGCCTCCCAGACACTGTTCCCAGAGGTGTACTGTTTTCCCTCACAGACACTGTTCCCAGAGGTGTACTGTTTTCCCTCACAGACACTGTTCCCAGAGGTGTACTGTTTTCCCTCCCTGTAGATCTCACATTTTAGGAGGGACCACAGGTTCTCTATGGGGTTAAGATCAGGTGAACAAGGGGGCCATGTCATTATTTTCTCTTCTTTTAGACCTTTACTGGCCAGCCACGCTGTGCAGTAGTTTGATGCATGTGATGGAGCATTGTCCTGCATAAAAATCATGTTTTTCTTGAACGATACCGACTTCTTCCTGTACCACTGCTTGAAGAAGTTGTCTTCCAGAAACTGGCAGTAGGTCCAGGAGTTGAGCTTCACTCCATCCTCAACTCGAAAAGGTCCCACAAGTTGATCTTTGATGATCCCAGCCCATACCAGTACCCCACCTCCACCTTGCTGGCGTCTGAGTCGGAGTGGAGCTCTCTGCCCTTTACTGATCCAGCCTCTGGCCCATCGATCTGACCCATCAAGAGTCACTCTCATTTCATCAGTCCATAAAACCTTTGAAGAATCATTCTTAAGATATTTCTTGGCCCAGTCTTGACATTTTATCTTATGTTTCTTGTTCAGAGGTGGTGGTTTTTCAGCCTTCCTTACCTTTGCCATGTCCCTGAGTATGGCACACCTTGTGCGTTTTGATACTCCAGTAACGTTGTAACCTCTAAAATACGGAAAAACTGGTGGCAAATGGCATCTTGGCAGCTTCACGCTTGATTTTCCTCAATTGTTGGGCAGTTATTTTGCGCCTTTTTTGCCCTCACACTTCTTGCGATCCTGTTGGATATTTGCCATGAAACGCTTGATTGTTCGGTGATCACGCTTCAAAAGTTTGGCAATTTCCAGACTGCGGCATCCCTCTGCAAGACATCTCACAATTGTGGACTTTTCAGAGCCCGTCACATCTCTCTTCTGACCCATTTTGCCTAAGGAAAGGCATTTGCCTAATAATTAAGCACACCTTATATAGGGTGCTGATGTCATTACACCACACCCCTCCTCATTACAGAGATTCACATCACCTGATTTACTTCATTGGTAGTTGGCTCTCAGCCTATACAGTTTGGAGTAGGACAACATGTATAAAAAAGTATCATGTGATCACAATACTCATTTGCCTAATAATTCTGCACACAGTGTACTGATCCACAACACTATATGTACTTCCCGATGGCCACATATACTTCCTCCTCTGAAGAAGGAACACGTTCATTCAGAAATGCGTAAAGATTTGATCTAGAGTGCCGCACAGTGGAAGCTCCGGTGCCTCTCCACGGTGCATGCGCGACGTCACCCGCCAACTAGGAAGAGACCGTGGAGATTGTTTCCTGCGCGTGACACCGGCCGGGACTGCTGCAGTAAGTTCAGTAGTTTTTATCTACTTCTTGACACAGCCGGATCTTTCTTCTGTTTTCTGTTGGACATTTAAATCTTTATCCCTGGACTCCGGAACCTTTGTAGACATTCCGTATCTAAAACTGGTGAGTGCTATAAGCATTGATGGTAATGACGGTGTTTTACTGGTTGCAGGGTAAAAGCTACTATGTAGCAAGTGAGATGTCAGCAGTGACCTCTTTAAATTCCATCAATTTTACACTGAAGACCAAATGGTGCCCCATAGGCACAGCCATGTGCCCTGTACTCACATTGATGCTATATTGGATGTATTTCTGAACAAGGGAATAACATTTTTTTTTAAAAAAAAGGATATCCATCGAGCAAAGAAGAGGTGGTGTCCAAGTATTCCAAAGCTGCGACTTATTTATCCAAAAATTACACAAAAACACCATAACTAAGGCAACACCGCTGAAAGGCGTCGGTTTTTAGGAGGGGGACCTTGGATGTTTTTGGGTCTAATTTGGATAAATAAATCGCAGATTTGGAATACACCTGATACTACCTCCTTCTTTGCTCCCTGGGTATCTTTGTTTTTTTTCATATTTGTACTGCTTGGCATTACCTGGGCTCAACTATCCATGCTGGAGCTACATGGGTGGCACGGTGGCTCAGTAGTTATCACTGTTTATGGTGTCTCAGTGGTCAGCACTGTATGGTGGCTCAGTGGTTAGCACAGTATATGGTGGCTCAGTGGTCAGCACTGTATGGTGGCTCAATGGTTAGCACTGTATATGGTGGCTCAGTGGTTAGCACTATATATGGTGGTTCAGTGGTTAGCACTGTGTACGGTGGCTCAGTGGTTAGCACTGTATATGGTGGCTCAGTGGTTAGCACTGTATATGGTGGCTCAGTGGTTAGCACAGTATATGGTGGCTCAGTGGTTACCACTGTATGGTGGCTCAGTGGTTAGCACTGTATGGTGGTTCAGTGGTTAGCACTGTATGGTGGCTCAGTGGTTAGCACTGTATATGGTGGATCAGTGGCTCAGTGGTTAGCACTGTTTATGGTGGCTCAGTGGTTAGCTATGTATGGTGGTTAAGTGGTTAGCACTGTATGGTGGCTCAGTGGTTAGCATTGTATATGGTGGCTCAGTGGTTAGCACAGTATATTGTGGCTCAGTGGTTAGCACTGTATATGGTGGCTCAGTGGTTAGCACTATATGGTGGCTCAGTGGTTAGCACTGTATATGGTGGCTCAGTGGTTAGCACTGTATATGGTGGCTCAGTGGTTAGCACTGTATATGGAGGCTCAGTGGTTAGCACTGTATGGTGGCTCAGTGGTTAGCACTGTATATGGAGGCTCAGTGGTTAGCACTGTATACGGTGGCTCTGGTTAGCACTGTATATGGTGGCTCAGTGGTTTAGCACTGTATATGGTGGCTCAGTGGTTAGCACTGTATACGGTGACTCAGTGGTTAGCACTGTATATGGTGGCTCAGTGGTTAGCACTGTATATGGTGACTCAGTGGTTAGCACTGTATACGGTGACTCAGTGGTTAGCACTGTATATGGTGGCTCAGTGGTTAGCACTGTATATGGTGGCTCAGTGGTTAGCACTGTATATGGTGGCTCAGTGGTTAGCACGTATATGGTGGCTCAGTGGTTAGCACTATACAGTGGCTCAGTGGTTAGCACTGTATGGTGGCTCAGTGGTTAGCACAGTATACGGTGGCTCAGTGGTTAGCACTGTATGGTGGCTCAGTGGTTAGCTGTATATGGTGGCTCAGTGGTAGCACTGTATGGTGGCTCAGTGGTTAGCACTGTATATGGTGGTTCAGTGGTTAGCACTGTATGGTGGCTCAGTGGTTAGCACTGTATGGTGGCTCAGTGGTTAGCACTGTATGGTGGCTCAGTGGTTAGCATGTATATGGTAGCTCAGTGGTTAGCACTGTATATGGTGGCTTAGTGGTTAGCACTGTATATGATGGCTCAGTGGTTAGCACTGTATATGGTGGCTCAGTGGTTAGCACTGTATATGGTGGCTCAGTAGTTAGCACTGTATATGGAGGCACAGTGGTTAGCACTGTATATGGTGGCTCAGTGGTTAGCACTGTATACGGTGGCTCAGTGGTTAGCACTGTATATGGTGGGTCAGTGGTTAGCACTGTATACGGTGGCTCAGTGGTTAGCACTGTATATGGTGGCTCAGTGGGTAGCACTGTATATGGTGGCTCAGTGGTTAGCACTGTATATGGTGGCTCAGTGGTTAGCACTGTATATGGTGGCTCAGAGGTTAGCACTGTATATGGTGGCTCAGTGGTTAGCACTGTATATGGTGGCTCAGAGGTTAGCACTGTATATGGTGGCTCAGTGGTTAGCACTGTATACGGTGACTCAGTGGTTAGCACTGTATATGGTGGGTCAGTGGTTAGCATTGTATATGGTGGCTCAGTGGTTAGCACTGTATATGGTGGGTCAGTGGTTAGCATTGTATATGGTGGCTCAGTGGTTAGCACTGTATATGGTGAATCAGTGGTTAGCACTGTATATGGTGGCTCAGTGGTTAGCACTGTATATGGTGGCTCAGTGGTTAGCACTGTATACGGTGGCTCGGTGGTTAGCACTGTATGGTGGCTCAGTGGTTAGCTGTATATGGTAGCTCAGTGGTTAGCACTGTATATGGTGGCTTAGTGGTTAGCACTGTATGGTGGCTCAGTGGTTAGCACTGTATGGTAGCTCAGTGGTTAGCACTATATATGGTGGCTCAGTGGTTAGCACTGTATGGTGGCTCAGTGGTTAGCACTGTATATGGTGGCTCAGTGGTTAGCACTGTATGGTGGCTCAGTGGTTAGCTGTATATGGTAGCTCAGTGGTTAGCACTGTATATGGTGGCTCAGTGGTTAGCTGTATATGGTAGCTCAGTGGTTAGCACAGTATGGTGGCTCAGTGGTTAGCACTGCAGCCTTGCAGCACTTGGGTCATGGGTTCAAATTCCACCAAGAAACATATCTGTGAGGAGTTTGCATGTTCTCCCTGTGTTCTCGTGAGTTTCCTCTGGGTTCTCCGGTTTCCTCCCGCACTCCAAAGACTGATAGGATGTTTAGATTGAGTTTAGGCCCCTTTCACATCAGAGGTTTTTGCAAATTGCGGCAGATTTACCGCATTTGCCGCCTAGCAGCCGCACTTGCGACACACTTGCGGCAAGCCCCATGCATTGTCTATGGGGCATGCGGCAAGTGCAGTACAGTCATGTCCAAAAGTATTGACACCCCTGCAATTCTGTCAGATAATCCTCATCCTAGGATGAGGGTATTAGCACAGATGGGTGCAGAAAGGAGCAGACCTCACAAAAGTCTTCGCAGTTCTTACCTTTTACTTGTGAAAGTTGATGATTACAGCCCAGATGGGGTACAGTGTGGACCAGGAGTGCAGCCTGGCCAGCCCAGAGTAAGTTGGAATCCACTTTGCTGAGACACTGGGTATACAGCATTCCTGCTGACTTCCCACTGTCCTGACACTATTGTTCTCCTGTCCTCTCCTCAGTGTCCGATGATCCGTTACTTGCCAGGAATGTAGCTCAGGTCCTACAGTTGTGGCCAAAAGTATTGACACCTCTACAATTCTGTCAGATAATCCTCAGTTTCTTCCTGAAAATGATTGCAATCACAAATTCTTTGGTATTATTATCTTCATTTAATTTGTCTTCAATGAAAAAAACACAAAAAGATTTGTCCTAAAGCCAAATTGGATATAATTCCACCAAACATAAAAAAGGGGGTGGACAAAAGTATTGGCACTGTTAGAAAAATCATGTGATGCTTCTCTAATTTGTGTAATTAACAGCACCTGTAACTTACCTGTGGCACCTAACAGGTAATGGCAATAACTAAATCACACTTGCAGCCAGTTGACATGGATTAAAGTTGACTCCACCTCTGTCCTGTGTCCTTGTGTGTACCACATTGAGCATGGAGAAAAGAAAGAAGACCAAGGAACTGTCTGAGGACTCGAGAAACCAAATTGTGAGGAAGCATGAGCAATCTCAAGGCTACAAGTCCATCTCCAAAGACCTGAATGTTCCTGTGTCTACCGTGCACAGTGTCATCAAGAAGTGTAAAGCCCATGGCACTGTGGCTAACCTCCCTAGATGTGGACGGAAAAGAAAAATTGACGAGAGATTTCAACGCAAGATTGTGCGGATGGTGGATAAAGAACCTCGACTAACATCCAAACAAGTTCAAGCTGCCCTGCAGTCCGAGGGTACAACAGTGTCACCCCGTACTATCCGTCAGCGTCTGAATGAAAAGGGACTGTATGGTAGGAGACCCAGGAAGACCACACTTCTTACCCCGAGACATAAAAAAGCCAGGCTGGAGTTTGCCAAAACTTACCTGAGAAAGCCTACAACGTTTTGGAAGAATGTTCTCTGGTCAGATGAGACAAAAGTAGAGCTTTATGGGCAAAGGCATCAACATAGAGTTTACAGGAGAAAAAAAGAGGCATTCAAAGAAAAGAACACGCTCCCTACAGTCAGACATGGCGGAGGTTCCCTGATGTTTTAGGGTTGCTTTGCTGCCTCTGGCACTGGACTGCTTGACCGTGTGCATGGCATTATGAAGTCTGAAGACTACCAACACATTGTGCAGCATAATGTAGGGCCTAGTGTGAGAAAGCTGGGTCTCCCTCAGAGGTCATGGGTCTTCCAGCAGGACAATGACCCAAAACACACTTCAAAAAGCTCTAGAAAATGGTGTGAGAAAAAGCACTGGAGACTTGTAAGGTGGCAGCAATGAGTCCAGACCTGAATCTCATAGAACACCTGTGGAGAGATCTAACAATGGCAGTTTGGAGAAGGCGCCCTTCAAATATCAGGGACCTGGAGCAGTTTGCCAAAGAAGAATGGTCTAAAATTCCAGCAGAGCATTGTAAGAAACTCATTGATGGTTACCGGAATCGGTTGATCGCAGTTATTTTGGCTAAAGGTTGTGCAACCAAGTATTAGGCTGAGGGTGCCAATACTTTTGTCTGGCCCATTTTTGGAGTTTTGTGTGAAATGATCAATGTTTTGCTTTTTGCTTCATTCTCTTTTGTGTTTTTTCATTAAAGACAAATTAAATGAAGATAATAATAGCAAAGAATTTGTGATTGCAATCATTTTCAGGAAGAAACTGAGTATTATCTGACAGAATTGCAGGGGTGTCAATACTTTTGGCCAACACTGTATAGTCACTTGCAGCAGTTACGGCCGCAAACCCAAAAAAGGAGAATTTTGTGTACTCACCGTAAATTCCTTTTCTCTTAGCCTCTAATTGGGGGACACAGGACCGTGGGTGTTATGCTGCTGTCCACTAGGAGGCGACACTAAGCAGAATCTGCAAAAGAGTAACAGTGGCTCCTCCTCTGCAGCATATACAGCCTAGAGCAGGAAGTGCTTCTCCAGTTTTGTGCTAAAGCAGTAGGAGAATTAACAGAAGAAAGACAAGAATCACAGTAAAATAAGGCCTGTTAAGTAAACAGGCAGCCACATAATAACAGTAAGGTAAAACGTGTAACCGAACAGGCAACTACGTAATAACAGTATAAGCAGGCCTGTAAATAAACAGGCAACTATATAACCTCTCAGGAGTAAGATGAGAACCTAGTAACGGCCCGAAATGGGCAACAGGGTGGGTGCTGTGTCCCCCAATTAGAGGCTAAGAGAAAAGGAATTTACGGTGAGTACACAAAATTCTCCTTTTCTCCTTCGCCTCATTGGGGGACACAGGACCGTGGGACGTCCTAAAGCAGTCCCTGGGTGGGAACAGCAATGGAAAATCACTAATAATAACAATAACAATGCACCTACAGGTGGGCTAATGCCGCCTGGAGGGTACAGCTTCCTAGACTTGCAGTTGCCGAGGACTGAGTGAGAGCCTAAGGCGTCTGGCAAGCATGTGCATGCTGTCTGCCTTACACACTTGTTGTGCTAACTCCTGGTGCCTAATAGCTCAGTAGCCCAGGAGACTCCAGCGCTCATAGTAGAATGCGCTGTGCCCGCCGCCGGAAAAGACACAGCACCATGGATGAATGGTGCTACCTAAAAATAAAAAAAAAAAATAATTATAATAATAATGCTAAAAAGCACCCCGGATGGTGGATTTAAGCCATCTGATCAAGCATTTGAAGAACCTGGCCTGCCTGCTGCGTTTATCCTTCTGGAAAAAGGAAAAGAGGTTTCTAAACGGAACTTGTCCTGAGCGCGTATATGTGTAGAGTTCTGACCAAGGTGTAGGAATGCAGAGCATTACTGACCGGATGAACTGGCACTAGACGTAGCGCTGTCAGAAATATATATTCAGGCAGGTGGACAACAAAAGACACCACCATCTGGAGGAAAAAACTAACCAGATGTAGGGCAACCTTGTCTGGGTGAGAGACCAGAAAAAACAAAAAAGGCGGTTTACCCGAAAACGCTGCAAATTTAACAACTCTGCGGAGAGATTAATTGCCATCCAGAAAACAACTCCTTGTGTGAGAAGATGAAGGGATTTTTCCCCATGTCTTAAAATGTGGTTAGCATAAAGCTGTGAGGACGAGGGTTATGACCCCCGGGACTAGTAGACTTTGAGAGGGAGGAACAAGTCGGCAGACTCCTTGAAGAAAGGATGTGTAATTGAGGTCTGGTAGCAAGACATTGCCTAGACGGGATGAAAAAAGGTTTGGAACTTGTCCTTTGAGAGGACCGAAGGACAGATGTGAGTGTAGAACCGGTCGGGTGGGCCTGGGAATCCTTGAGAGGAAACCGTGCTAAGGCGAAAAACCACAAGAAGAAGGGAAAATAAATTGATTTTCCATGTTGATGTAATATCTCTTCTGAAAGCGGTGTTCTGCGCTCTGATTGAGCTTGCGACAACATTACGTGAACACCCGGAGTTTCAGGGTCACGACGTCTATTTTAGAGCCGATGAATTATAATGGTAAGACGGCCTTCAGAGAGTAGGTCTGGACGATCGAGTAGGCAGCATAGCACGTGCGCTAATAAGTGGACGAGCTCGTCATGCCAAGTGTGTGTGGCCACAAGGATGATTTGTTGACAGTCCAGTTTGATTATCTTCACTACCTGGGATAGTGGTAGCCTGGGGAAAGAGAAGTGGAGTTGGAATCGGGTCCAGTCCAAGATCAGACCTTCCGCCAGCCATGACTGTGGGTCGTGGGACCTGGCTATTAAGCTAGGAACCTTGGTAATGAAGTGAGACACTATTATGGATGCTTCCGGAGTTCTCCAGTGACGTCAGAGTTGCATGAAGATATCTGGATGTAGGGACCCTATTCTGAGGTAAGCCCTTGGCAACAGAAGAACTGCTTGTTCAAATCATCTACAAGTGTAGAATAACAACCGGTAATACTGAGTTTGTGAATCCCGCCTAGTGAAGAATGTGGTCAACGTTCTTCATTGCCTGGGAACTTCGGGATTCGCTCAAGTGAATCGACATATGCCACAGTCATGGCATTGTCAGACTGCCTTCTGAAAAGGCGGTCCACCAGAAGAAGGGATAAATCTTCAGTGTTGGTAATCTCGCCCAAATCTCCCGAAGGACGATGAGAATCGTTGATTCCGATCAGGACCGTTGGTCCGAGTGTTGAAATATAGGTACAGCGCACCTTATTGTGTCAGACTCACGTAGGTGAATAGTACCTTTCAACTTGGTGGAAGAAGAAACTTCTCCTGCGTACTAGTAAGTGGCTGAGCCACCACAGGAGATACCACATGGCTGGTACTGGAAGATGACAACTCTTGATACGATATCGTACCATCTTATCTCATGACGTGAGCATGGATAACTGGGGAGGCCTGAGGAGCAACAGCGTCAAGGAACTAACTACCAGTGCTACCACCGTCCTGCCACTGACCGTCATGTCAGGTCTGACAGGCTGAGGTGACCGTTGAAGGAGAGTGCGGACTTCTGTTTGAAGTGCCTATGCCTAGTCTTGGAAAAATCTGATCAGTGCTTTGAATGTATTGAAATGCGTTCCGAAAATACTAGAGACTGCAGTGAAAACTGGCGTAGACTCTTGGAGGATGACCAGCCAAACAAGTCTTAATAAAGTGTTCACCGTAATAGAGACGCTGCGTTCTCAATCCCTGAAGGTCGTGTGTTGAGGAGTAAATCGTCCAGGTATGGAAGAGTGACCTCGTCCCTGGAATGCAGGAAAACCAGACGACTGCCATAACTTTTGTGACCACTTAGGGAACTGTAACAAGTGTGCACGGAAACGCCACAATTAAGAATGGGCTGGCAAATCGTAATTATGATAAGTGGCTGCAAGTGGAACATGCAGGTAGTGGTCCTGTATATCTAAGGATGCAATGTATTCTCCGTTCTCCAAGGAACATTATGGAGCGGAGAGAATCCATGCGGAAAAATCAGTCCCAGGTATCTGTGTCTAGCTGTGTCAGTCTAGCACGGGACGTACTGCACGTTCTTGTTTATAGACTACAAAGAAATTGGAATAGCACCTTTAAACCACGCTGTGCTTGTAGCACAGGCATGGAACCTTTAAACACGCTCTGCGTGTAGCACAGGCATAATGACTCCCTGATTAAGGGGCTCCTGACGCGAGTTTGGAGGGTTGTCTGTGATCGCTACATGTGCGTTGATCGAGTTTGTGTCGATCTAGACGATGATCCGCTATATGAATTCCCAAAAGGTTGGAAACTGGATTGCTGACTGCGAGTGAGGCCCCGCCTGGTGCAGTGCGATTGGCATCTTCAAGGCATGGTAGCGGACTCTGATGCCTGCTGTTGTGTTCTGTTCAGCGGAAATCTGTCCCTAGGGAAAACTTGTTGTCAGATAGGGTACCGCACGAACCCATGAAGTCCGAACCCAACACAACTCCCTTATGGTGAATGGGGCGCTGAGGGTCCCATGGGTACGGTCTTGTGTCCTGTGAGACACAGCTGAATGTTTTAAGTATAGACATCTAGCTTCCTGTGAGATGGAACGTTGATTTAGAGATGCATAAAGGTCCGAGTCTGGGATTGCAAAAACGTCAGACTTCGGAGGCATCGTCCTGCTGCATGCTAGTTTCCCATAAACTGCGATATAGTTGCAGACGTAATAACTGTCTATCTAGATGTAGCAGTATGTCTGATAGGCACTGGCATCATTGGCTTGACACGGTGGAAGGAAAGCCAGGCTGTGCCTATGAGTGGGTCACCCGCACTAGGCAGAGGAACTCTGCTC
Source organism: Allobates femoralis (assembly GCA_033576535.1). Classification (NCBI taxonomy): domain Eukaryota; kingdom Metazoa; phylum Chordata; class Amphibia; order Anura; family Aromobatidae; genus Allobates; species Allobates femoralis. Next base: position 620,267,719 of record JARQOC010000001.1, on the reverse strand, counting down.
GCTGGGTGAGAGTCATAAGAGGTAAAACTTCAGATGAACATAGGCGAAGTCGTGTCACTGTAACGACACAGACTAAACACATTACATCCACAGGGCATGTAGTGGATCACGTCTCCCCTGTGCGTACTGAGAACAGCCTGATGCCTAATTTCTTCACTGACATTATGTATAGCTGCTGAAAATATGATTTTACAGCAGCACAGAGTATGTCAGGAGAGATCTTGTAGGGCACGTACACTCAGTGTGATGTAAGTGAGAACAGTGCTGTGCTGCAGCAGGTTAAGAAGTTGACAAATTCACCAAAAACCTGTAGTCACAGCAGCACAGAGTATTTCAGGACCGAAATATGTCGGGCTGCCCACTGTCTTCCCATGGAGTCCGGATTCCTGTAAAGGCCTACGTAGGCTGTCACGCATGGCGTAGGCTGACACGCATGGCATAGCCTGTGACACATGGCGAAGCCTGTCACTGGTGTACAGGGGGAGAGAGAAGCTGCAGCAGGGAATTATATCCCTGCTGGCTGTCCTGTATCTGCCCCACACAGCCTGTCACACCTGGGTGGTGGGGGGAGCTGCAGCAGGAAACACATCCCTGCTGAATGTCTTGTATATGCCCCCGCAGCCTGTATAGAGCCGCTACACTTGTGTGTGCTTGTGCCCACACTTCATCATGGCGCCCAGGCTGCAGTTTGGCGCCGCCGGGAGGAGGAGGGGGCGGGAACATGGATGGGCGCGCAAAACCAGCGCCCAGAGGGACTTCCCGCCCTCTCTGTGATGAGGCGCCGCGTCATATGACGCTATTCGGAGGGCGGGCGGTGGGCGGGAATGGGCGGCGCCGTCCACGCTAGGCCTGAAGCCGGGGCCTAGCGTGATTTGCGGCCCCGCAGATGGCTGGGGGTTGGCGCTTAAGCCCGCGACCCATCCGGATCCGCAGGTCTGGCGGCGAGGGGGGCCATGGCGGATCCCTGCCGCCCAGGTACATTGCTGCCTGCTCTTGCAGGGGCAGCGTAGGGAGAGCTGGGCACCTCTTCCCCTGCCTTGAGCTGTGGGAGCCATGCAGGGAGAAGGGGGACAGGGAGACACCTCTGTCCCAGGACCTCAAGTTGCCATGCTCCGGAGGCAGCCACAGTCCTATACTGTTATATATGGAGGACAGTGCAGGGATGAGTGGGCTGAACCCAGACCCCACCAGGCTCTGATATGGTACCAGACCCAGTTAGAGAAGTGCAGCTGCGCTGCTGGCACCTGTGGTGCCTCAGCCCAAGCACCCAGAGGGTGATTAGGGGGTCGTCTCTGAGCCTGCACTCTTGCAGGCAGCCATTCAGAATCCCAGCCCATAATGCAGCATGTGCTGCTGGTACCTGTGTTGCCTCAGCCTAAGCACCCAGAGGGTGATTAGGGGGACGTCATCTGGCAGGTAGTCCAGCTCTGGCTTCGACTCAGGACCCCGAGGGAGTGAGGAAGGTGGATGTTATGCTGGGCTGTCTCAACTTTAACCCAGCAACCCAACAGTGGGAGGCCGAGAAAGGAGTACGGCATATGTAAGGATTCTCAACTTCAACCCAGCGCCCCAACAGTGGGTGGCCGAGGAAGGAGCATGCCGGGGGCCACGCCGGACCCACTTTTCTTCATTGGAAGAAAAAAAGATGAAAAAAATAGAGAGTAAAAATGGTCGTGTGCCTCCTTCGACACTAAGCAAAAACTGGAGAAGCACTTCCTGCTCTAGGCTGTATATGCTGTAGAGGAGGAGCCACTGTTACTCTTTTGCAGATTCTGCTTAGTGTCGCCTCCTAGTGGACAGCAGCATAACACCCACGGTCCTGTGTCCCCCAATGAGGCGAAGGAGAAAACGCTGCTGACTGCGTTTTTTTTCGCAGCCGCAACATCGGCTATACTGCACTTGCCGCACCTGCCACATGCCCCATAGACAATGCATGGGGCTTGCCGCAAGTGCGGCCATTAGGCGGCAGATGCGTTAAATCTGCCGGATCTGCCGCAATCAGTGAATAACGCTAATGTGAGAGGGGCCTCAGAGTGTGGACAGTGTTGCAAATGTATCTAAAGTGCTGTGGAATTAATAGCGCTATACCTACTTACATAATTGCCTTGGGAGCGAAAGTCCAAACCCCCAGAAGCACAGAGTCTGCCCCCCCACTGATGTCACCATGGGTCCACCCACATAGTGTTATACAATGAATGAGGCCACCGCCCCGCCCCTGAAGCACAGAGACCGCCCCCAGGGATGTCACCATGACCCCGCCCCACAGACATCACCATGAGCCCGCCCCACTGATATCACCATGACTCCGCCCCACTGACATCACCATAACCCCGCCCCCATGCCCTTAGTTCTCCATCAACAAATCAGACACAGAGCCGCTCCCTGCTGTGACTGGCAGGAGCCGGTTCTCCACTGGGAGCTGAGCCAATTTTTTTTTTTAACCCTCTGACTGCTGGTTATTGAGTCTGGGAGGAGAACAGGAATTGGAGTGGTATGTGTGGAATGGCGAGGACCTGTGGGGCTCCTCCCACATGAAATCTTACACACAGTGATTGGCTCCTTAGTGCACATGACCTGTGATGTCATTAATGTCTTTATATTTGCTGCAGAATATGTAAAGTGTAGAGTCAGAGCCTCAGATAGAGTCAGACAGGGGGATGATTGTGGATTCAGCTCCTGTCTTATAGGAGCTCTGCTCCCCAATCTCGGTCTCTACACACTCCCCTCCCCCGATCCTGCCCTGGTTCTGGTCTTAGTATGCTCCCCACCCCCGGTCCCAGTCTCCACACGCTCGCCTCCCAACGTACCAGTCTCTGCACACTCCCCTCCCCTCCCCTGTACCCGATCTCCCTCCACATGCTCTCCTCCCATGGTCTCCACACGCTCCCCAGCCTCAGTCTCCCCATTCTCCCCTCCCCCAGTCCCAGCCTCCACATGGTCCCATCCTTGGTCTCAATCTCCACATGCTCCCCTCCCCAGTCACCGCACGCTCCCCTCCCCCAGTCCCAGTCTCCACATGCTCCCCTCCCCCGGTCCCAGTCTCCACATGCTCCCCTCCACCCATCCCAGTCTCTGCACGCTCCCCTCCTCTGGTCCCAATCTCTGCATGCTCCCCTCTGTACACTTCGGTCCCAGTCTCTGCATGCTCCCCTCCCCTGGTCAAGATCTTCACTCGCTCCCCTCACCCGGTCACTTTTTTCGTTCACTCCCCTCCCTTGGTCCTGATCGTTGATCCCCCAGTCCCGTTCTCTGCACGCACGCTCTGGCCCAAGCTCTGCGTGCTCCCCTCCCCCGGTCTCAGTCTCCACACGCTCCCCTCCCCCGGTCTCAGTCTCCACACGCTCCCCTCCCTGGTCCCAGTCTCTGATCGCTCCCTGGTCCCAGTCTCCGCATGCTCCCCTCCTTGGTCCCAGTCTCTGCACGCTCCCCTCCCTGGTCCCAGTCTCCACACGCTCCCCTCCCTGGTCCCAGTCTCTGAACGCTCCCTGGTCCCAGTCTCCGCACGCTCCCCTCCTTGGTCCCAGTCTCTGCACGCTCCCCTCCCTGGTCCCAGTCTCTGAACGCTCCCTGGTCCCAGTCTCCGCACGCTCCCCTCCTTGGTCCCAGTCTCTGCACGCTCCCCTCCCTGGTCCCAGTCTCCACACGCTCCCCTCCCTGGTCCCAGTCTCTGAACGCTCCCTGGTCCCAGTCTCCGCACGCTCCCCTCCTTGGTCCCAGTCTCTGCACGCTCCCCTCCCTGGTCCCAGTCTCTGAACGCTCCCTGGTCCCAGTCTCCGCACGCTCCCCTCCTTGGTCCCAGTCTCTGCACGCTCCCCTCCCTGGTCCCAGTCTCCACACGCTCCCCTCCCTGGTCCCAGTCTCTGAACGCTCCCTGGTCCCAGTCTCCGCACGCTCCCCTCCTTGGTCCCAGTCTCTGCATGCTCCCCTCCCTGGTCCCAGTCTCTGAACGCTCCCTGGTCCCAGTCTCCGCACGCTCCCCTCCTTGGTCCCAGTCTCTGCACGCTCCCCTCCCTGGTCCCAGTCTCCACACGCTCCCCTCCCTGGTCCCAGTCTCTGAACGCTCCCTGGTCCCAGTCTCCGCACGCTCCCCTCCTTGGTCCCAGTCTCTGCACGCTCCCCTCCCTGGTCCCAGTCTCTGAACGCTCCCTGGTCCCAGTCTCCGCACGCTCCCCTCCTTGGTCCCAGTCTCCGCACGCTCCCCTCCCTGGTCCCAGTCTCTGAACGCTCCCTGGTCCCAGTCTCCGCACGCTCCCCTCCCCCGGTCTCAGTCTCCACACGCTCCCCTCCCTGGTCCCAGTCTCTGAACGCTCCCTGGTCCCAGTCTCCGCACGCTCCCCTCCTTGGTCCCAGTCTCTGCACGCTCCCCTCCCTGGTCCCAGTCTCTGAACGCTCCCTGGTCCCAGTCTCCGCACGCTCCCCTCCTTGGTCCCAGTCTCCGCACGCTCCCCTCCCTGGTCCCAGTCTCTGAACGCTCCCTGGTCCCAGTCTCCGCACGCTCCCCTCCCCCGGTCTCAGTCTCCACACGCTCCCCTCCCTGGTCCCAGTCTCTGAACGCTCCCTGGTCCCAGTCTCCGCACGCTCCCCTCCTTGGTCCCAGTCTCCGAACGCTCCCCTCCCTCGGTCCCAGTCTCCCCATGCTCACCTCCCCTGTTCCCAGTCTCTGCACGCTCCCCAATTCTGCTCTCTTCACGCTCCCCTCCCTTGGTCCTGGTTTTTCCTTGCTCCTCTTCCCCAGTCTCGATCTCTGATCCCTTCCCCTAGAAAGAGGGGCAGAGAGAGTGCACAGGGGAGCAGAGAGAGAGCATTGGCAAAGGAAAGAGGACATGAGACAGCACACGGGGGGGGACACAGGTCAAAGGAAAGAGCACAGGGGGAAGAGAGACAGCGCGCAGGGGGGAGAGTGGACAGAGGAGTGAGACAGCTGCCCCCCACAGCGCCACAGAACCCACCCCCTTTGTGATGTCACCTCCCACCCGATGCGATAGCATTGGGCTCCATCTAGTAAGTGAATAAATATTATTATATTATTATGGGCCACGTCACACACACAGATATCTGTGCAGATATTGTTCGCAGATCTCCGGTCGCAGTGAAATCATGGACACATTGTTACATTTTGTGGCTGTGTACAAATGGAACAATGAGTCCATGATTTCACTGCGACCAGAGATCTGCGAACAATATCTGCACAGATATCTGTGTGTGTGACGTGGCCCTATTACATATTACACAAGATGGGGGACTATGTACCATCACTGGGGGCCATATGCAAGATGGGGGACTATGTACCATCACTGGGGTCCATATGCAAGATGGGGGACTATGTACCATCACTGGAGACCATATGCAGGATGGGGGGCAATGTACAATCACTGGGGTCATATGCAGGATGGGGTCTATTTACCATCACTGGGGGCCATATGCAAGATGGGGGACTATGTACCATCACTGGGGGCCATATGCAAGATGGGGGACTATGTACCATCACTGGGGCCCATATGCAAGATGGGGGACTATGTACCATCACTGGGGCCCATATGCAAGATGGGGGACTATGTACCATCACTGGGGCCCATATGCAAGATGGGGGGCTATGTACCCTCACTGGGGCCATATACAAGATGGGGGGCTATGTACCATCACTGAGGCCATATACAAGATGGGGGACTATCTACCATCACTGGGGCCCATATGCAAGATGGGGGGCTATGTACCCTCACTGGGGCCATATACAAGATGGGGGACTATGTACCATCACTGGGGCCATATGCAGGATGGAGGCTATGTACCATCAATGGGTGCCATATGCAGGATGAGGGTCTATGTACTATCACTGGGGGCCATATACAAGATGGGGGCTATGTACCATCACTGGGGCCATATGCAGGATGGAGGCTATGTACCATCAATGGGTGCCATATGCAGGATGAGGGTCTATGTACCATCAATGGGTGCCATATGCAGGATGAGGGTCTATGTACCATCACTGGGGGCCATATACAAGATGGAGGCTATGTACCATCACTGGGTGCCATATGCAGGATGAGGGGCTATGTACCATCACTGGGGGCCATATACAAGATGGAGGCTATGTACCATCACTGGGTGCCATATGCAGGATGAGGGGCTATGTACCATCACTGGGTGCCATATGCAGGATGAGGGGCTATGTACCATCACTGGGGCCCATATGCAAGATGGGGGGCTATGTACCATCACTGGGTGCCATATGCAGGATGAGGGGCTATGTACCATCACTGGGGGCCATAGCCAGGATGGGGGGCTATGTACCATCACTGGGGGCCATATGCAGGATGAGGGGCTATGTACCATCACTGGGGGCCATAGCCAGGATGGGGGGCTATGTACCATCACTGGGTGCCATATGCAGGATGAGGGGCTATGTACCATCACTGGGGGTTATAAAAAGATGGGGGACTATGTACCATCACTGGAGACCATATGCAGGATGGGGGGGCAATGTACAATCACTGGGGTCATATGCAGGATGGGGGCTATTTACCATCACTGGGGACCATATGCAAGATGGGGGACTATGTACCATCACTGGCGGCCTTATGAAGTATTGGGGGCTATGTACCATCACTGGCGGCCTTATGAAGTATTGGGGGCTATGTACTATAACTGGGGGCCATAACCAGGATGGGGGGCTATGTACCATCCCTGGGACCATATGCAGGATGAGGGGCTATGTACCATCCCTGGGGGGCATATGCAGGATGGGGGGCTATGTACGATCACTGTGGCCATATGCAGGATGGGGGCTATGTACCATCAGTGGGGGCCATATGCAGGAATGGGGGCTATGTACCAGGATGGGGGGATATATATATATCAGGTTGGGGGATATATATACAAGGATGAGGGACATATATACTGTTTGTTAGACGGACATTGACATTATAAGACAGACCCCATTTAACATTAAAAAAATTCTCTTTTCCTTAACCAAATTTGTGGTGCATCTTATAATCAGGTGCGTCTTATAAAGCAAAAAATACGATATATACATAACATGACAGGAATACTGCAGTTCATAAGACAAGTGAGATGGAGCACAACAGGAATGAGATGGGGTGAGATGATTATGGCAGTAAATATCAGAACAGTTCACTGATAAGAAGTTTAAAAGTTCAAAGATATGATGCCCCCAAATGCCCTTTCAATTGATGTAAAATGACATGAATCCATGTGAAATGTTCATTCCTGCTTTCAAAACAGAAATGAAGATTTCACATGGATTCATGTCTTTTTACATCAATTAAAAGAGCCAAATTTGCTTTATGAAATTCCATGGGTGTTGGTCAAAATAGAGGATTCTGACCACAAGTGGGGTACCTGAGCGCTCAGAATAACCTGGGTAACAAATTCTGGGCTCCATTTTGTCCTGCTATCACTTGTAACAGTGAATACATTGAGGATAAAGCAACATTTTTTAGGTAAAATGTAAATGTATTTATTTTCTCATTCCACGTTGCAATCATTTCTGTGAAGCAGCTGAAGGGTTAATAATCTTCTTTAATGTGGTTTACACCAGTCTAATGGGCGCAGCTTTTGGAATGATGTCACTTTTGGTAAAAGACGTGATAGTCTGGGTGTCCGTGATGTGTGATTACTGCATACAGGACCTGTGCTGATGTCACAGTCATGTGATCACTTACACACATCTTATTGGATATCAGACTTTCCCATGGCCAGGAAGTGCTGACCAATGAAAGCTCCAGTGCTTTTACTCCTCCCCCATGTGACTGATCACATGACCATGACATCACCACAGGTCCTGATCCCCCATGTGCAGATGATCTCCTGTGTCTCCTCTTCCAGCACAGCGCACAGATCCTGGGACCAATCCTGGTACATGATCCCCCATCCTAGTGTATGTGCCCCATATCCTGGTACATGATCCCCCATCCTAGTGTATGTGCCCCATATCCTGGTACATGATTCCCCATCCTAGTGTATGTGCCCCATATCCTGGTACATGATCCCCCATCCTAGTGTATGTGCCCCATATCCTGGTACATGATTCCCCATCCTAGTGTATGTGCCCCATATCCTGGTACATGATCCCCCATCCTAGTGTATGTGCCCCATATCCTGGTACATGATCCCCCATCCTAGTGTATGTGCCCTATATCCTGGTACATGATCCCTCATCCTAGTGTATGTGCCCCATATCCTGGTACATGATCTCCCATCCTAGTGTATGTGCCCCATATCCTGGTACATGATCCTCCATCCTAGTGTATGTGCCCCATATCCTGGTACATGATCCCCCATCCTAGTGTATGTGCCCCATATCCTGGTACATGATCCCCCATCCTGGTATATGTGTCCCATATCCTGGTACATGATCCCCCATCCTAGTGTATGTGCCCCCCATCCTGGTACATGATCCCCCATCCTAGTGTATGTGCCCCATATCCTGGTACATGATCCCCCATCCTAGTGTATGTGCCCCATATCCTGGTACATGATCCCCCATCCTAGTGTATGTGCCCCGTATCCTGGTACATGATCCCCCATCCTAGTGTATGTGCCCCATATCCTGGTACATGATCCCCCATCCTAGTGTATGTGCCCCATATCGTGGTACATGATCCCCCATCTTAGTGTATGTGCCCCATATCCTGGTACATGATCCCCCATCCTGGTATGTGCCCCATATCGTGGTACATGATCCCCCATCCTAGTGTATGTGCCCCATATCGTGGTACATGATCCCCCATCTTAGTGTATGTGCCCCATATCCTGGTACATGATCCCCGATTCTAGTTCATGTGCCCCATATCCTGGTACATGATCCTCCATCCTAGTGTATGTGCCCCATATCCTGGTACATGATCCCCCATCCTAGTGTATGTGCCCCATATCCTGGTACATGATCCCCCATCCTAGTGTATGTGCCCCATATCCTGGTACATGATCCCCCGTCCTAGTGTATGTGCTCCATATCCTGGTACATGATCCCCCATCCTAGTGTATGTGCCCCATATCCTGGTACATGATCCCCCATCCTGGTATGTGCCCCATATCCTGGTACATGATCCCCCATCCTAGTGTATGTGCCCTATATCCTGGTACATGATCCCCCATCCTAGTGTATGTGCCCCATATCCTGGTACATGATCCCCCATCCTAGTGTATGTGCCCCATATCCTGGTACATGATCCCCCATCCTAGTGTATGTGCCCCATATCCTGGTACATGATCCCCCATCCTAGTGTATGTGCTCCATATCCTGGTACATGATCCCCCATCCTGGTATGTGCCCCATATCCTGGTACATGATCCCCCATCCCAGTGTATGTGCCCCATATCCTGGTACATGATCCCCCATCCTAGTGTATGTGCCCCATATCCTGGTACATGATCCCCCATCCTAGTGTATGTCCCCCATATCCTGGTACATGATCCCCCATCCTAGTGTATGTGCCCCATATCCTGGAACATGATCCCCCATCCTGGTGTATGTGCCCCATATCCTGGTACATGATCCCCCATCCTAGTGTATGTGCCCCATATCCTGGTACATGATCCCCCATCCTAGTGTATGTGCCCCATATCCTGGTACATTATCCCCCATCCTAGTGTATGTGCTCCATATCCTGGTACATGATCCTCCATCCTGGTATGTGCCCCATATCCTGGTACATGATCCCCCATCCTGGTACATGATCCCCCATCCTAGTGTATGTGCTCCATATCCTGGTACATGATCCCCCATCCTAGTGTATGTGCCCCATATCCTGGTACATGATTCCCCATCCTAGTGTATGTGCCCCATATCCTAGTACATGATCCCCCATCCTGGCATGTGCTCCATATCCTGGTACATGATCCCCCATCCTGGTATGTGCTCCATATCCTGGTACATGATCCCCCATCCTAGTGTATGTGCTCCATATCCGGGTACATGATCCCCCATCCTAGTGTATGTGCCCCATATCCTGGTACATGATCCCCCATCCTAGTGTATGTGCCCCATATCCTGGTACATGATCCCCCATCCTGGCATGTGCTCCATATCCTGGTACATGATCCCCCATCCTGGTATGTGCCCCATATCCTGGTACATGATCCCCCATCCTGGTATGTGCCCCATATCCTGGTACATGATCCCCCATCCTAGTGTATGTGCCCCATATCGTGGTACATGATCCCCCATCTTAGTGTATGTGCCCCATATCCTGGTACATGATCCCCCATCCTGGTATGTGCCCCATATCGTGGTACATGATCCCCCATCCTAGTGTATGTGCCCCTATCGTGGTACATGATCCCCCATCTTAGTGTATGTGCCCCATATCCTGGTACATGATCCCCCATTCTAGTGTATGTGCCCCATATCCTGGTACATGATCCTCCATCCTAGTGTATGTGCCCCATATCCTGGTACATGATCCCCCATCCTAGTGTATGTGCCCCATATCCTGGTACATGATCCCCCATCCTAGTGTATGTGCCCCATATCCTGGTACATGATCCCCCGTCCTAGTGTATGTGCTCCATATCCTGGTACATGATCCCCCATCCTAGTGTATGTGCCCCATATCCTGGTACATGATCCCCCATCCTGGTATGTGCCCCATATCCTGGTACATGATCCCCCATCCTAGTGTATGCGCCCCATATCCTGGTACATGATCCCCCGTCCTAGTGTATGTGCCCCATATCCTGGTACATGATCCCCATCCTAGTGTATGTGCCCCATATCCTGGTACATGATCCCCCATCCTAGTGTATGTGCCCCATATCCTGGTACATGATCCTCCATCCTAGTGTATGTGCCCCATATCCTGGTACATGATCCCCCATCCTAGTGTATGTGCCCCATATCCTGGTACATGATCCCCCATCCTGGTATGTGCCCCATATCCTGGTACATGATCCCCCATCCTAGTGTATGTGCCCCATATCCTGGTACATGATCGCCCCCCATCCTAGTGTATGTGCCCCATATCCTGGTACATGATCGCCCTCATCCTAGTGTATGTGCCCCATATCCTGGTACATGATCCCCCATCCTGGTATGTGCCCCATATCCTGGTACATGATCCTCCATCCTAGTGTATGTGCCCCATATCCTGGTACATGATCCCCATCCTAGTGTATGTGCCCTATATCCTGGTACATGATCCCCCATCCTAGTGTATGTGCCCCATATCCTGGTACATGATCCCCCATCCTAGTGTATGTGCCCCATATCCTGGTACATGATCCCCCATCCTAGTGTATGTGCCCCATATCCTGGTACATGATCCCCCATCCTAGTGTATGTGCTCCATATCCTGGTACATGATCCCCCATCCTGGTATGTGCCCATATCCTGGTACATGATCCCCCATCCCAGTGTATGTGCCCCATATCCTGGTACATGATCCCCCATCCTAGTGCATGTGCTCCATATCCTGGTACATGATCCCCCATCCTAGTGTATGTGCTCCATATCCGGGTACATGATCCCCCATCCTAGTGTATGTGCTCCATATCCGGGTACATGATCCCCCATCCTAGTGTATGTGCCCCATATCCTGGTACATGATCCCCCATCCTAGTGTATGTGCCCCATATCCTGGTACATGATCCCCCATCCTGGCATGTGCTCCATATCCTGGTACATGATCCCCCATCCTGGTATGTGCCCCATATCCTGGTACATGATCCTCCATCCTGGTATGTGCTCCATATCCTGGTACATGATCCCCCATCCTAGTGTATGTGCTCCATACCCGGGTACATGATCCCCCATCCTAGTGTATGTGCCCCATATCCTGGTACATGATCCCCCATCCTAGTGTATGTGCTCCATATCCTGGTACATGATCCCCCATCCTAGTGTATGTGCTCCATATCCTGGTACATGATCCCCCATCCTAGTGTATGTGCCCCATATCCTGGTACATGATCCCCCATCCTAGTGTATGTGCTCCATATCCTGGTACATGATCCCCCATCCTAGTGTATGTGCCCCATATCCTGGTACATGATCCCCCATCCTGGTATGTGCCCCATATCCTGGTACATGATCCTCCATCCTGGTATGTGCCCCATATCCTGGTACATGATCCCCCATCCTGGTATGTGCTCCATATCCTGGTACATGATCCCCCATCCTGGTATGTGCTCCATATCCTGGTACATGATCCCCCATCTTGGTGTATGTGACCCATATCCTGGTACATGATCCCCCATCCTAGTGTATGTGCCCCATATCCTGGTACATGATCCCCATCCTGGTATGTGCCCCATATCCTGGTACATGATCCCCCATCCTGGTATGTGCCCCATATCCTGGTACATGATCCCCCATCCTGGTGTATGTGCCCCATATCCTGGTACATGATCCCCCATCCTAGTGTATGTGCCCCATATCCTGGGACATTATCCCCCATCTTGGTATGTGCACCCATATCCTGGTACATGATCCCCCATCCTGGTGTATGTGCCCCATATCCTGGTACATGATCCCCCATCCTAGTGTATGTGCCCCATATCCTGGGACATGATCCCCCATCTTGGTATGTGCCCCCATATCCTGGTACATGATCCCCCATCCTAGTGTATGTGCCCTATATCCTGGTACATGATCCCCCATCCTGGTGTATGTGCCCCATATCCTGGTACATGATCCCTCATCCTAGTGTATGTGCCCCATATCCTGGTACATGATCCCCCATCCTGGTATGTGCTCCATATCCTGGTACATGATCCCCCATCCTGGTATGTGCCCCATGTCCTGGTACATGATCCCGCATCCTGATATGTATCAGGTTGTGCCAAGCGCTGCTACTCCCATTTCCCCTACCCCCCACATTTCCTCTGGCTCACTCTCCACTTTTGACCCAGTCACAGAAGAAGAAGTCTCCAGGCTCCTTTCTTCCTCTCGTCCCACCACATGCATCACTGACCCCATCCCCTCACACCTACTCCAGTCTCTCTCTCTGGTGGTAACCAAAATCTTCACTCTCTCCCTCTCTTCTGGTATCTTCCTCTACCCCTTCAAACACTCGATCATTACTCCATTATTAAAGAAAATGTCTCTGGACCCATCCTGCCCAAATAACTACAGACCAGTCTCCAATCTCCCCTTCATCTCTAAACTCCTGGAGCGCCTGGTCTACTCCCGCCTCAACCGTTATCTCTCCACTCACTCTCTTCTAGATCCATTATAGTCTGACTTCCGCCCCCTTCACTCTACAGAAACTGCTCTCATCAAAGTGACCAATGACCTTCTGATGGCAAAACGTAATGGTGACCACTCTCTGCTTATTCTTCTTGATCTCTCTGCAGCCTTTGACACTGTTGACCACCATCTCCTACTCTCTATGCTGCACTCCATTGGTATAAAGGACACTGCTCTCTCCTGGCTCTCCTCCTATCTTTCTGACCGCTCTTTCAGTGTATCATTCGCTGGCTCCACTTCCTCCCCACTTCCCCTCACTATTGGGGTCCCTCAGGGTTCAGTCCTTGGACCTCTTCTTTTCTCTCTCTACACGGCCCTGATTGGACAGACCATCAGCAGATTTGGCTTTCAGTACCATCTTAATTCTGATGACACACAACTATACACTTTTTCCCCTGACCTTATCCCCACTGTACTAAAGAACACCAATGACTGTCTAGCTGCAGTTTCCAATATCATGTTCACTCTCTACCTAAAACTCAACCTTCCCAAAACTGAACTTCTACTGCTCCCCCCATCCACCAACCTCCCTAAATCTGACATCTCTCTCTCAGTGTGCGGCACCACAATAGTGCCTAGTCAGCAGGCTCGCTGTCTGGGTGTTATGTTTTACACTGATCTTTCCTTCACCCCTACATATAATCTCTTGTCCCCTCTTGCTCCTTGTACCTGAAGAACATCTCTAGAATCCTCCCCTTTCTCACCTTGGACACAAAAACAACCTCACTGTGTCCCTAATCCACTCCCGCCTTGATTATTGTAATTGCCTATTAATTGGCCTCCCACTCACAAGGCTTTCCACTTTAATGAAGCAGCCAGGGTCACCTATCTGGCTAACTGTAACTCAGATGCCTCCGCTCTGTGCCAGTCATTGCACTTGGCTGCCCATACACTATAGGATCTGCTCTGTGCCAGTCATTGCATTGGCTGCCCGTACACTACAGGATCCAATTCAAGCTGCTTGTTCTCACCCACAAAGCTATTCATAGTGCAGCACCTCCACAACTCTCCACCCTCATGTCTATCACCCCACCTGTCCTCTTTGCTCTGGAAGCGACATCTGCATTAATCTGAACCTCCCACTCCCGACTCCAAGACTTCTCCCGAGCTGCACCAATCTGGAATGCTCTACCCAAAGAAACTAAGTCTATCTACAACTTACAGTTTCAGGCACTCCCTAAAAACCCATCTTTTTAGGGCATTCTATCATGCTCCCTAGTAATAAGTCATTGAGCCATAATAATAATAAATAAATCTTTATTTATATAGCGCCAACATATTCGGCAGCACTTTACAATACAGCGGGTAATAGACTAAAATACACAGTATAATGCAGTAAGAAAATACACAATATAATACAGTAATTCCAGTAGAGAGAGAATACAGTACAATAATAGGAAACAATACAATAAGCATAGAATCAATGTAAAAAATACAATACTATAGATAAAGCAAAAATAAAGGTGACCCTGCTCAAAAGAGCTTACAATCTACGAGGTGGGGGTTACACAAAGTGCAGGGGCTTATTACACTGATGGTCCAGGCATCTCGAGGAAATGGGGCATAGAACTAAGCTTACATAAATGCACAATCAGACAATCAGTGGGGAGCTTTTGGCTTTGGTGGAGTTTGAAGAAGCGTTATGTCGAGAGAGATAGTGAATGGGCTGTGTACAGTACTAAGGAATTTTGTTAGGGAGCATGATAGGCCGCCTTGAAAACATGTTGTTTTAGGGAGCATCTGAAGCCATGCAAGTTGTGGATGATCCTGATTTCTTGGGGTACAGCATTCCAGAGAATTGGTGCAGCTCAGGAGAAGTCTTGGAGCCGGGAGTGGGAGGATCGGATTAGTGCAGTTGTTAGTCTAAGGTCATTTGTAGAATATAGAGAGCGGTGGGGTGATAGACAGAGATGAGGGAGGAGAGGTAGGGGGGTGCTGCACTGTGAAGAGCTTTGTGGGTGAGAAGAAGCAATTTGAATTTGATCCTGCAGTGTACGGGCAGCCAGTGCAATGACTCGTACAGAGCAGAGGCATCTGAGTAACGATTGGCCAGGTAGGTGATCCTCGCTGCTGCATTATGGATGGACTGGAGGGGGGTAAGTTTAGACAGGGGGAGGCCAATTAATAGAAAATTGAAATAATCAAGGCAGGAGTGGATTAGGGCCACAGTAGGGGTTTTAGTTGTTTCCATGGTGAGAAAGTGGCGGACTCTATAGATGTTCTGTAGGTGAAAGCGACAAGAGCAGACGAGAGATTGTATATAGAAGGTGAAGGAGAGATTGGTGTCAAATGTGACACCCAGACAGCGAGCCAGCTGCCTAGGTCAGGGCTGTATTTGCAGTTCCTGCTGCCCTAGACAATGTCAGCGGTTGCGCCCCTCCCCTCTCCCCCTCCCCGTCGTGGCCCTGTCCCCACGTCTCAAACCCCCTCACCCTCATCATGGACAATCCCCAAGCCCCCAAGTTTCATGTAGCTTCTCCCCCCAACCTTGCAGCTTCTCCCCCCACATTCCATGTAGCACATATAAAAGGTTTGTAGGTTTGTCCAACCACACTACAGAGACATACTGGTAGGATGTTTACATTGTGTGCCCCAATGGGGACAGTGTTAATGATGTATAAAAGTGCTGTGGAGTTTATAGTGTAATATAAATGCAAAAAATATTATTCTTAATATTATGTCACAATACCAGGATCTGATTATCTTCTAATTTGAGGTCAGGGGCTCTGTGATGCCATGTTGCTGCCTGTCTCACTGTCGTCCTCTTTTGACACTGCAGTGCGGTGGACAAGAGAGCATTAACTGGTTGATAACAAGAAGTATGGAGTGTGTACTAACTGAGCCATAAACCCTCCCCATACCATGAAGTATGGAGTGTGTACTGACTGAGCCATAAACCCTCCCCATACCATGAAGTATGGAGTGTGTACTAACTGAGCCATAAACCCTCCCCATACCATGAAGTATGGAGTGTGTACTAACTGAGCCATACACCCTCCCCATACCATGAAGTATGGAGTGTGTACTGACTGAGCCATAAACCCTCCCCATACCATGAAGTATGGAGTGTGTACTAACTGAGCCATACACCCCCATACCATGAAGTATGGCGTGTGTACTAACTGAGCCATAAACCTTCCCCATACCATGAAGTATGGAGTGTACTAACTGAGCCATAAACCCTCCCCATACCATGAAGCATGGTGTGTGTACTAACTGAGCCATAAACCCCCCATACCATGAAGTATGGAGTGTGTACTGACTGAGCCATAAACCCTCCCCATACCATGAAGTATGGAGTGTGTACTAACTGAGCCATACACCCTCCCCATACCATGAAGTATGGAGTGTGTACTGACTGAGCCATAAACCCTCCCCATACCATGAAGTATGGTGTGTACTGAGCCATAAACCCTCCCCATACCATGAAGTATGGTGTGTACTGAGCCATAAACCCTCCCCATACCATGAAGTATGGAGTGTGTACTAACTGAGCCATAAACCCCCATACCATGAAGTATGGCGTGTGTACTGACTGAGCCATAAACCCTCCCCATACCATGAAGTATGGTGTGTACTGAGCCATAAACCCTCCCCATACCATGAAGTATGGAGTGTGTACTAACTGAGCCATAAACCCCCATACCATGAAGTATGGCGTGTGTACTAACTGAGCCATAAACCTTCCCCATACCATGAAGTATGGAGTGTACTAACTGAGCCATAAACCCTCCCCATACCATGAAGCATGGTGTGTGTACTAACTGAGCCATAAACCCCCCCATAATATGAAGTATGGAGTGTGTACTAACTGAGCCATAAACCCTCCCCATACCATGAAGCATGGTGTGTGTACTAACTGAGCCATAAACCCCCCATAATATGAAGTATGGAGTGTGTACTGAGCCATAAACCCTCCCCATACCATGAAGTATGGAGTGTGTACTAACTGAGCCATAAACCCTCCCCATACCATGAAGTATGGAGTGTGTACTAACTGAGCCATAAACCCTCCCCATACCATGAAGTATGGAGTGTGTACTGACTGAGCCATAAACCCTCCCCATACCATGAAGTATGGTGTGTACTGAGCCATAAACCCTCCCCATACCATGAAGTATGGTGTGTACTGAGCCATAAACCCTCCCCATACCATGAAGTATGGAGTGTGTACTAACTGAGCCATAAACCCCCATACCATGAAGTATGGCGTGTGTACTAACTGAGCCATAAACCTTCCCCATACCATGAAGTATGGAGTGTACTAACTGAGCCATAAACCCTCCCCATACCATGAAGCATGGTGTGTGTACTAACTGAGCCATAAACCCCCCCATAATATGAAGTATGGAGTGTGTACTAACTGAGCCATAAACCCTCCCCATACCATGAAGCATGTGTGTGTGTACTAACTGAGCCATAAACCCCCCCATAATATGAAGTATGGAGTGTGTACTGAGCCATAAACCCTCCCCATACCATGAAGTATGGAGTGTGTACTAACTGAGCCATAAACCTTCCCATACCATGAAGTATGGTGTGTGTACTAACTGAGTCATAAACCCTCCCCATACCATGAAGCATGGTGTGTGTACTAACTGAGCCATAAACCCCCCCATAATATGAAGTATGGAGTGTACTAACTGAGCCATAAACCCCCCCCCATACCATGAAGCATGGAGTGTGTACTAACTGAGCCATAAACCCTCCCCATACCATGAAGCATGGTGTGTGTACTAACTGAGCCATACACCCTCCCCATACCATGAAGTATGGTGTGTGTACTAACTGAGCCATAAACCCTCCCCATACCATGAAGTATGGTGTGTGTACTAACTGAGCCATAAACCCTCCCCATAACATGAAGTATGGAGTGTGTACTAACTGAGCCATAAACCCTCCCCATAACATGAAGTATGGAGTGTGTACTAACTGAGCCATAAACCCTCCCCATACCATGAAGTATGGAGTGTGTACTAACTGAGCCATAAACCCTCCCCATACCATGAAGTATGGAGTGTGTACTAACTGACCCATAAACCCTCCCCATACCATGAAGTATGGAGTGTGTACTAACTGAGCCATAAACCCTCCCCATACCATGAAGTATGGTGTGTGTGTACTAACTGAGCCATAAACCCCCCTATAATAAGAAGTATGGAGTGTGTACTAACTGAGCCATAAACCCTCCCCATACCATGAAGTATGGAGTGTGTACTAACTGAGCCATACACCCTCCCCATACCATGAAGTATGGTGTGTGTACTAACTGAGCCATAAACCCTCCCCATACCATGAAGTATGGAGTGTACTAACTGAGCCATAAACCCCCCATAATATGAAGTATGGGGTGTACTAACTGAGCCATAAACTTTCCCCATACCATGAAGTATGGAGTGTGTACTAACTGAGCCATAAACCCTCCCCATACCATGAAGTATGGAGTGTGTACTAACTGAGCCATAAACCTTCCCATACCATGAAGTATGGAGTGTGTACTAACTGAGCCATAAACCCTCCCCATACCATGTCCAGCAGACATTGTAGAATTACTATATGGATTTTATTATTAAAGTACGGGAACACGGGCGTGAAACTCGGATGAGTGCAATGTGTGATTTTATATTGCACTCGGACCAATGTTAATCGATGTCTAAGGCTACTTTCACACTACGATTTTTGTAAAATCCGATGCTGTCCGATATAAATCGGACAGCATCGGATTCTTCTAATGCCTGGAATCGGGTGCCAAATAGGCATCCGATTCCGACAGAAAATAGGATGCCCGCCCTCCTGTCAGATCGCTCCCTGAGAGCTGTCAGTCTCTCCCCCGGTCCTCTTCTTTATCCCCTGTGTCTCCCCTCTTGGCCCCCGGTCCTGTGTCTCCCCTCTTGGCCCCCGGTCCTGTGTCTCCCCTCTTGGCCCCCGGTCCTGTGTCTCCCCTCTTGGCCCCCGGTCCTGTGTCTCCCCTCTTGGCCCCCGGTCCTGTGTCTCCCCTCTTGGCCCCCGGTCCTGTGTCTCCCCTCTTGGCCCCCGGTCCTGTGTCTCCCCTCTTGGCCCCCGGTCCTGTGTCTCCCCTCTTGGCCCCCGGTGCTGTGTCTCACCTCTTGGCCCCCGGTCCTCCTATGTGTCCTCCCCCAGTCCTTCAATGTGGTGCCCCCATGTGTCCTCCGGCCCCCCCATGTGTCCCCCGGCCCCCCCATGTGTCCCCCTCCTCTCCTTCTCTCCTTTCTCACCTGTCCACGACTCCTGCACGGTCCCGCGCGTCTCCGGTGCCTTGCTGTTCTGTCTCAGTGCAGCCAGGACCTCTCGTGATGTCACAATCACATGACTGCCTGCTATTGGTTCCTGGCAGTCATGTGATTGTGACATCACGGCAGGTCTTATCAGCACAGACGGCAAGATACCTGGAGACACCGGAGACGCCGGGAGACGACGTGGGCCTCGTGGACAGGTGAGCATAGTTTTGTTTTTTTTTATTAACCCCTTAATTTACTTTTAGGAGCTATTTTAGTGTACTGAGCATGCTCAGTACACTAAAATCGGTCCGAGGAGACATCAGATGTTTTCTCGGACCCTGCTCCATAGGGCCCCATGCTAAATTGATCGGGTCGGATCGGATGTGCACTAAATGCCATCCGATCTGGTCCGATCCGAATCTGTCAGATTTTATTTTCGGTGCAAAAATCGGAGCAAGCTCCGATTTTTGCACCGATAAAAAAATCGGACAGATTCGGATCGGACCAAATCGGATGGCATTTAGTGCACATCCGATTCGGTTCGATGCCCATAGGCCTGCATGGGGTCCGAAAATCGGTCCGATGCTGTCCGATTTTTATCGGACAGCATCGGAACTGAAAAAATCGTTATGTGAAAGCAGCCTAAGAGCACAATGACGAGTGTCGGACACTTTTTTCTTATACAGGTTCTTGATGAGAAAAAAGTTGCAACATGCTGCGACAGTCTGCGATTCATGCGCGAGACTCGCCAGTGCAAGTCTATGGGTCTGATAAAATCATGGACCGCACACTGACAGCACACGAACCATCCGAGAGGCATCTGTTTTTTTCACTGATACATTCTCATTCTGCAGCTGAGAACACTGTAAAATGTTCCTGTAAATGATTCTATAGTAATAGCTGCTGAGAAAAACAACAGATTGCACACGGATGTCACACAGATATCACACGGACAGCACACGGATGTGATCTGAGAATCTGAGAAAATGTCGGACACTCGCATAGCAGTTGCATTGAAAACGGAGCAAAAAACGGATGACTGTACCCAATTTGTTATATATTTAAGGAGTCGGAGTCAGTCCATTTTCTATCGACACCAACTCCGACTCCACAGCCCATGCTGCAGCTCTATGGGCTGCTCCTCCCCCATATTGCATGCCAATCTGTCCTGCAGCAGAGGGACAATGCATCCTGCACCAGGGGCCTACAGATAAATAATGGGGCCCCTTAGTAGAAGTTCTTATTGCCCCTCCAAAAAATATTTGCCTGGGTCACATAATAACATAACTCACAACTTTGCAGCCCTTACATAGTAATTTTCCTCTTATTGAAGCCCCTGTTTTCCCCTTTTGTTACAGCCATACGAAGCCAACAAAAGTGCCCCCCCAAACACTGTATGACCCCCCACAGTGGATTCCTCCATATACACAGTATGATGACCCTACTGTAAACCCCTCAACTACACTGGCACAGTGTGACCTCCAACTGTGACCCCCATACAGCCCTCCCTGCAGTGTAATGGAACTACATACAGTACAATGGTCCCAACACCTCTTCACACTGTATAATGGCCCCAACACAACCCTCAAACAGCCCTGCATAAGGTATAAAGGCTCCTTACACCCCTCCAAGTGTTATCATGCCCCCACAGAGCCCTCCACCTAGTACACACGCAGATCTGCTCCGCACGACCAATACACACTCGGCTCCGCTCCGTACACCTCGTACACACGCGGCTCCGCTCACCTCGTACACACCTGTCTCTGCTCCATACACCTCGTACACACGCGGCTCCGCTCCGTACACCTCGTACACACTCGGCTCCGCTCCGTACACCTCGTACACACGCGGCTCCGCTCACCTCGTACACACCTGTCTCTGCTCCATACACCTCGTACACACGCGGCTCCGCTCCGTACACCTCGTACACACTCGGCTCTGCTCCGTACACCTCGTACACACACAGCTCCGCTCCGTACACCTCGTACACACTCGGCTCTGCTCCGTACACCTCGTACACACACAGCTCCGCTCTGTACACCTCGTACACACTCGGCTCTGCTCCGTACACCTCGCACACACCGGGCTCTGCTCCGTACACCTCGTACACACACGGCTCCGCTCTGTACACCTCGTACACACTCGGCTCCGCTCCGTACACCTCGTACACACTCTGCTCCGCTCACCTCGTACACACTCGGCTCCGCTCCGTACACCTTGTACACACTCGGCTCTGCTCCGTACACCTCGTACACACACAGCTCCGCTCCGTACACCTCGTACACACTCGGCTCTGCTCCGTACACCTCGTACACACACAGCTCCGCTCCGTACACCTCGTACACACTCGGCTCTGCTCTTCACACCTCGTACACACCTGGCTCTGCTCCGTACACCTCGCACACACCGGGCTCTGCTCCGTACACCTCGTACACACGCGGCTCTGCTCCGTACACCTCGTACACACACGGCTCCGCTCCGTACACCTCGTACACACTCGACTCCGCTCCGTACACCTCGTACACTCTCTGCTCCGCTCACCTCGTACACACTCGGCTCCGCTCCGTACACCTTGTACACACTCGGCTCTGCTCCGTACACCTCGCACACACACAGCTCCGCTCCGTACACCTCGTATACACTCGGCTCCGCTCACCTCGTACATACGCGGCTCCGCTCCGTACACCTCGTACACACTCGGCTCTGCTCCGCACGACCAATACACACTCGGCTCCGCTCCGTACACCTCGTACACACGCGGCTCCGCTCACCTCGTACACACCTGTCTCTGCTCCATACACCTCGTACACACGCGGCTCCGCTCCGTACACCTCGTACACACTCGGCTCTGCTCCGTACACCTCGTACACACACAGCTCCGCTCCGTACACCTCGTACACACTCGGCTCTGCTCTTCACACCTCGTACACACCTGGCTCTGCTCCGTACACCTCGCACACACCGGGCTCTGCTCCGTACACCTCGTACACACTGGGCTCTGCTCCGTACACCTCGTACACACACGGCTCTGCTCCGTACACCTCGTACACACTCGGCTCCGCTCCGTACACCTCGTACACACTCTGCTCCGCTCACCTCGTACACACTCGGCTCCGCTCCGTACACCTTGTACACACTCGGCTCTGCTCCGTACACCTCGTACACACACAGCTCCGCTCCGTACACCTCGTACACACTCGGCTCTGCTCTTCACACCTCGTACACACCTGGCTCTGCTCCGTACACCTCGCACACACCGGGCTCTGCTCCGTACACCTCGTACACACGCGGCTCTGCTCCGTACACCTCGTACACACACAGGCTCCGCTCTGTACACCTCGTACACACTCGGCTCCGCTCCGTACACCTCGTACACACTCTGCTCCGCTCACCTCGTACACACTCGGCTCCGCTCCGTACACCTTGTACACACTCGGCTCTGCTCCGTACACCTCGTACACACACGGCTCCGCTCCGTACACCTCGTACACACTCGGCTCTGCTCCGTACACCTCGTACACACACAGCTCCGCTCCGTACACCTCGTACACACTCGGCTCTGCTCTTCACACCTCGTACACACCTGGCTCTGCTCCGTACACCTCGCACACACCGGGCTCTGCTCCGTACACCTCGTACACACGCGGCTCTGCTCCGTACACCTCGTACACACACGGCTCCGCTCCGTACACCTCGTACACACTCGACTCCGCTCCGTACACCTCGTACACACTCTGCTCCGCTCACCTCGTACACACTCGGCTCCGCTCCGTACACCTTGTACACACTCGGCTCTGCTCCGTACACCTCGTACACACACAGCTCCGCTCCGTACACCTCGTATACACTCGGCTCCGCTCACCTCGTACATACGCGGCTCCGCTCCGTACACCTCGTACACACTCGGCTCTGCTCCGCACGACCAATACACACTCGGCTCCGCTCCGTACACCTCGTACACACGCGGCTCCGCTCACCTCGTACACACCTGTCTCTGCTCCATACACCTCGTACACACGCGGCTCCGCTCCGTACACCTCGTACACACTCGGCTCTGCTCCGTACACCTCGTACACACACAGCTCCGCTCCGTACACCTCGTACACACTCGGCTCTGCTCTTCACACCTCGTACACACCTGGCTCTGCTCCGTACACCTCGCACACACCGGGCTCTGCTCCGTACACCTCGTACACACTGGGCTCTGCTCCGTACACCTCGTACACACACGGCTCTGCTCCGTACACCTCGTACACACTCGGCTCCGCTCCGTACACCTCGTACACACTCTGCTCCGCTCACCTCGTACACACTCGGCTCCGCTCCGTACACCTTGTACACACTCGGCTCTGCTCCGTACACCTCGTACACACACAGCTCCGCTCCGTACACCTCGTATACACTCGGCTCCGCTCACCTCGTACATACGCGGCTCCGCTCTGTACACCTCGTACACACTCGGCTCTGCTCCGTACACCTCGTACACACACTGCTCCTCTCTGTACACCTCGTACACATGCGGCTCTGCTCTTCACACCTCATACACACCGGGCTCTACTCCGTACACCTCGTACACACACAGCTCCGCTCTGTACACCTCGTACACACTCGGCTCCGCTCCTTACACCTTGTACACACTCAGCTCCGCTCCTTACACCTCATACACAAGCAGCTCCACTCCCGTAACACACTGGCTCTGCTCCGCACACCTCGATACACAGCTCGGCTCTTCTCACGACTCCTCGTACACTTCTCACACCACCGTCCTTAACTGAAATCACTCGGCTTCGCTCCATACACCTCGTACACCACACACGGCTCCGCTCTCGTACACCTCGTACACACTGGCTCTGTCCATACACTCATACACAAGCAGCTCCACTCCGTACACATGGGCTCTGCTCCGCACACTCGTACACACTGGGCTCTGCTCAGTGATCCTCGTACATACTCAACTCCGCTCCGTACACCTCGTACACACTGGGCTCTGCTCCATACACCTCGTACACATGCGGCTCCAATCCGCATACCTCGAACACACACTGATCTGCTCCGTACACCTCGTAAACACAGCTCTGCTCTTCACACCTCGTACGCACTCGGCTCTGCTCCGTACACCTCGTAACCACGCGGCTCTGCTCCGTACACCTCGTACACACGCGGCTCGCTCCATACACCTTGTACACACGCGGCTCCGCTCCGTACACCTCGTACACACGCGGCTCTGCTCTTCACACCTTGTACACACCTGGCTCTGCTCCGTACACCTCGTACACACTCAGCTCTGCTCCGTACACCTCACACACACGCGGTCCACTCTGCACACCTCATATACACTCAACTCCGCTCCGCACACCTCGCACACACTGGGCTCTGCTCCGTACACTTCGTACACACTCCGCTCCGTACACCTCGTACACATTCGGCTCCACTCCGTACACCTTGTACACACGCGGCTCTGCTCCGTACACCTTGTACACACGGCTCTGCTCTGTACACCTCGTACACACGCGGCTCTGCTCCGTACACCTCGTACACACGCGGCTCTGCTCCATACACCTCGTACACACTCGGCTCTGCTCCGTACACCTCGTACACACTCGGCTCCGCTCTGTACACCTCGTACACACTCTGCTGCGCTCCATACATCTCGTACACACTCGGCTCTGCTCCGTACACCTCGTACACACTCGGCTCTGCGCCGTACACCTCGTACACACACAGCTCTGCTCTTTACACCTCGTACACACACAGCTCCGCTCCGTACACCTCGTACACACGCGGCTCTGCTCTTCACACCTCGTACACACACAGCTCCGCTCCGTACACCTCGTACACACTCGGCTCTGCTCCGTAACCTCGTACACACTCGGCTCCACTCACCTTGTACACACGCGGCTCCGCTCCGTACACCTCGTAGACACTCGGCTCTGCTCCGTACACCTCGTACACACACAGCTCCGCTCCATACACCTCGTACACACTCGGCTCCGCTCACCTCGTACACACGCGGCTCCGCTCCGTACACCTCGTACACACTCAGCTCCGCTCCGTACACCTCGTACACACTCAGCTCCGCTCCTTACACCTCATACACACTCGGTTCCGCTCCATACACCTCAAACACACTCGGCTCCGCTCCGTACACCTCGTACACACACGGGTCCGCTCTGTACACCTCGTACACACACAGCTCCGCTCCGTACACCTCGTACACACTGGGCTCTGTCCATACACCTCATACACAAGCAGCTCCGCTCTGTACACACTGGGCTCTGCTCCGCACACCTCGTACACACTGGGCTCTGCTCAGTGATCCTCGTACACACTCAGCTCTGCTCCGTACACCTCACACACACGTGGTCCACTCTGCACACCTCATACACACTCAACTCCGCTCCGCACACCTCGTACACACTGGGCTCTGCTCCGTACACCTCGTACACACGCGGCTCCGCTCCGTACACCTCGTACACACGCGGCTCCGCTCCGTACACCTCGTACACACGCGGCTCTCCGCTCCGTACACCTCGTACACACGCGGCTCCGCTCCGTACACCTCGTACACACTTTGCTCCGCTCACCTCGTACACACTCGGATCCGCTCCGTACACCTCGTACACACACTGCTCCTCTCTGTACACCTCGTACACATGCGGCTCTGCTCTTCACACCTCGTACACACGCGGCTCTGCTCTTCACACCTCGTACACACCGGGCTCTACTCCGTACACCTCGTACACACAGCTCCGCTCTGTACACCTCGTACACACTCGGCTCCGCTCCTTACACCTTGTACACACTCAGCTCCGCTCCTTACACCTCATACACACTCGGCTCCATACACCTCATACACACTCGGCTCCGCTCCATACACCTCGTACACACACGGCTCCGCTCTGTACACCTCGTACACACTGGGCTCTGTCCATACACCTCATACACAAGCAGCTCCACTCCGTACACACTGGGCTCTGCTCCGCACACCTCGTACACACTGGGCTCTGCTCAGTGATCCTCGTACACACTCAGCTCTGCTCCGTACACCTCACACACACGCGGTCCTCTCTGCACACCTCATACATACTCAACTCCGCTCCGTACACCTCGTACACACTGGGCTCTGCTCCATACACCTCGTACACACGCGGCTCCGCTCCGTACACCCCGTACACACTCTGCTCCGCTCACCTCGTACACACTCGGCTCCGCTCCGTACACCTCGTACACACGCGGCTCCGCTCCATACACCTCGTACACACGCGGCTCCGCTCCGTACACCTCGTACACACGCGGCTCTGCTCCGTACACCTCATACACACGCGGCTCTGCTCTTCACACCTCGTACACACCTGGCTCTGCTCCGTACACCTCGTACACACCGGGCTCTGCTCCGTACACCTCGTACACACACAGCTCCGCTCTGTACACCTCGTACACACTCGGCTCCGCTCACCTCGTACACACAAGGCTCCGCTCCGTACACCTCGTACACACTCAGCTCCGCTCCTTACACCTCATACACACTCGGCTCCGCTCCATGCACCTCATACACACTTGGCTCCGCTCCATACACCTCGTACACACACGGCTCCGCTCTGTACACCTCGTACACACTGGGCTCTGTCCATGCAGCTCATACACAAGCAGCTCCACTCCGTACACACTGGGCTCTGCTCCGCACACCTCGTACACACTCAGCTCTGCTCCGTACACCTCGTACACACTCGGATCTGCTCCGTACACCTCGTACACACTCAGATCTGCTCCGTACACCTCACACACACGCGGTCCACTCTGCACACCTCATACACACTCAACTCCGCTCCGCACACCTCGCACAGACTAGGCTCTGCTCCGTACACCTCGTACACACTCGGCTCCACTCCGTACACCTTGTACACACTCCGCTCCGTACACCTCGTACACACTCGGCTCTGCTCTGTACACCTCGTAGACACGCGGCTCTGCTCCGTACACCTCGTACACACTCGGCTCCGCTCTGTACACCTCGTACACACTCGGCTCTGCTCCGTACACCTCGTACACACTCGGCTCTGCTCCGTACACCTCGTACACATGCGGCTCTGCTCCGTACACCTCGTACACACATGGCTCCGCTCCGTACACCTCGTACACACTCGGCTCTGCTCCGTACACCTCGTACACACGCGGCTCTGCTCCGTACACCTCGTACACACGCGGCTCTGCTCCGTACACCTCGTACACACTCGGCTCCGCTCCGTACACCTCGTACACACGCGGCTCCACTCCGTACACCTTGTACACACACGGCTCCGATCCGTACACCTCGTACACACGCGGCTCCGCTCCGCACCGCACACCTCGTACACACACGGCTCCGCTCTGTACACCTCGTACACACTGGGCTCTGTATATACACCTCATACACAAGCAGCTCCGCTCTGTACACACTGGGCTCTGCTCTGCACAACTCGAACACACGCGGCTCTGCTCCGTACACCTCGTACCCACACGCGGCTCCGCTCCGTACACCTCGTACCAACACGCGGCTCCGCTCCGAACAACTCGTACACACTCGGCTCCACTCCGTACACCTCGCACGCACGCGGCTCCGCTCCGTACACCTCGTACGCACGCGGCTCCGCTCCGTACACCTCGTACGCACGCGGCTCCGCTCCGTACACCTCGTACGCACGCGGCTCCGCTCCGTACACCTCGTACACACGCGGCTCCGCTCTTCACACCTCGTACACACACAGCTCCGCTCCGTACACCTCGTACACACTAGGCTCAGCTCACCTCGTACACACGCGGCTCCGCTCCGTACACCTTGTACACACGCGGCTCTGCTCCGTACACCTCGTACACACGCGGCTCCGCTCTTCACACCTCGTACACACACAGCTCCGCTCCGTACACCTCGTACACACTAGGCTCAGCTCACCTCGTACACACGCGGCTCCGCTCCGTACACCTCGTACACACGCGGCTCCGCTCCGTACACCTTGTACACACGCGGCTCTGCTCCGTACACCTCGTACACACGCGGCTCCGCTCCGCACACCCCGTACACACGCGGCTCTGCTCTTCACACCTCGTACACACACAGACACACAGCTCCGCTCCGTACACCTCGTACACACTCGGCTCCGCTCACTTCGTACACACGCGGCTCCGCTCCGTACACCTCGTACACACGCGGCTCTGCTCCGTACACCTTGTACACACGCGGCTCCGCTCCGTACACCTCGTACACAAGCGACTCCGCTCCGCACACCTCGTACACACGCGGCTCCGTTCCGCACACCTCGTACACACGTGGCTCCGCTCCGCACACCTCGTACACACGCGGCTCCGCACACCTCGTACACACGCGGCTCTGCTTTTCACACCTCGTACACACCTGGCTCTGCTCCGTACACCTCGTACACACCTGGCTCTGTACCGTACACCTCGTACACACCTGGCTCTGCTCCGTACACCTCGTACACACACAGCTCCGCTCCATACACCTCGTACACTCTCGGCTCCGCTCACCTCGTACACACGCGGCTCCGCTCCGTACACCTCGTACACACTCGGCTCTGCTCCGTACACCTCGTACACACTCGGCTCCGCTCACCTCGTACACACACAGCTCCGCTCCATACACCTCGTACACTCTCGGCTCCGCTCACCTCGTACACACGCGGCTCCGCTCCGTACACCTCGTACACACTCGGCTCTGCTCCGTACACCTCGTACACACTCTGCTCCGTACACCTCGTACACACGCGGCTCTGCTCTTCACACCTCGTACACACACAGCTCCGCTCTGTACACCTCGTACACACGCGGCTCCGCTCCGCACACCTCGTACACACGCGGCTCCGCACACCTCATACACACGTGGCTCTGCTTTTCACACCTCGTACACACCTGGCTCTGCTCCGTACCCTCGTACACGGCCTGCTCGTACCTTCCCCGCTCGCTCCTACACGTACACTTCGGTCGCACCCGTACACCCGCTCCTCGTACCTCGTACACACGGCTTGCTCCGTACCGTACACACCGCTCCGCTCACCGTACCACCAGCTCGCTCCTACACTCGTACACACCGCTGCTCCGTACACCTCGTCACACCGCTCTGCTCGTACACCTCGTACACCCGGCTCCGTCACCTCGTACACACGCGGCTCGCTCCGTCACCTCGTACACACCGGTCGCTCCTACACCTCGTACACACTCGGCTCGCTCACCTCGTACACACAGCTCCGCTCCGTACAACTCGTACACACCTGCTCCGTACACCTGTACACACGCGGCTCGCTCTCACACCTCGTACACACACATCGCTCCGACACCTCGTACACACCGGCTCGGCTCGCTCACCGTACACACGCTCCGCTCCTTACACTCTACACTCGGGTCTGCTCCGTACCACCCTCGTACACCTCGGCTCCGCTCACCTGTACACACGCGGCTCCGTCCGTACACCTCGTACACACCGGCTCGCTCCGACACCTCGTCACACACGGCTCCGCTCACCTCGTACACACACAGCTCCGCTCCGTACACATCGTCACACTCGGCTCTGCTCGTACACCTCGTACACACCGGCTCCGCTCATACACTCGTACACACACAGCTCCGCTCCGTACACCTCGTACACACGCGGCTCGCTCTCACACCTCTAACACACGCTCGTCCGCACTCGTACACACCGCTCTGCTCATTACACCTCGTACACACAGCTCGCTCTGTACACCTCGTACACACACAGCTCCACTCCGTACACCTCGTACACACCGGCTCTGCTCCGTACACCTCGTACACACTCGGCTCCGCTCACCTCGTAACACAGCTCCGCTCCTACACCTGTCATACTCCGCTCCGTACACCTCGTACACACGCGGCTCCGCTCTTCACACCTCGTACACACACAGCTCCGCTCCATACACCTCGTACACACCGGCTCTGCTCAGTACACCTCGTACACACTCTGCTCCACTCACCTTGTACACACACGTTCCGCTCCGTACATCTCGTACACACGCGGCTCCGCTCTACACCTTCTACACACCGACTCCGATCCGTACACCTCGTACACACGCGGCTCCCGCTCCGTACACCTCGTAACACACACGGCTCCGCTCTGTACACCTCGTACACACACAGCTCCACTCCGTACACCTCGTACACACTGGGCTCTGCTTCGTACACCACATACACAAGCACTCGCTCCGCTCACACTCTGTTCGACTCGACACTCAGCTCCGCTCCGTACACCTCGTACACACTGGCTCTGCTCCGTACACCTCGTACACACGCGGCTCGCTCGTACACCTCGTACAGACGCGCTCCGCTCCGTACACCTCGTACACACGCGGCTCCTACTCCGTACACCTCGTACACACTCTGCTCCGCTCACCTCGTACACACTCGGCTCCGCTCCGTACACCTCGTACACATGCGGCTCCGCTCCGTACACCTCGTACACACTCGGCTCCGCTCACCTCGTACACACGCGGCTCCGCTCCGTACACCTCGTACACACGCGGCTCTGCTCCGTACACCTCTTACACATGCGGCTCCGCTCCGTGCACCTCGTACACACGCGGCTCCGTTCCGCACACCTCGTACACACGTGGCTCAGCTCCGCAAACCTCGTACACACGCGGCTCAGCTCCGCAAACCTCGTACACACGCGGCTCCGCACACCTCGTACACACGCGGCTCTGCTTTTCACACCTCGTACACACCTGGCTCTGCTCCGTACACCTCGTACACACCGGGCTCTGCTCCGTACACCTCGTACACACACAGCTCCGCTCCGTACACCTCGTACACTCTCGGCCCCCGCTCACCTCGTACACACGCGGCTCCGCTCCGTACACCTCGTACACACTCGGCTCTGCTCCGTACACCTCGTACACACTCGGCTCCGCTCACCTCGTACACACACAGCTCCGCTCCGTACACCTCGTACACACGCGGCTCTGCTCACCTCGTACACACGCGGCTCTGCTCCGTACACCTCGTACACACGCGGCTCCGCTCCGTTACACCTCGTACACACGCGGCTCCGCTCCGTACACCTCGTACACACGCGGCTCCGCTCCGCACACCTCGTACACACACGGCTCCGCTCTGTACACCTCCTACACACACAGCTCCACTCCGTACACCTCGTACACACTGGGCTCTGTTTATACACCTCATACACAAGCAGCTCCGCTCTGTACACACTGGGCTCTGCTCCGCACAACTCGAACACACGCGGCTCTGCTCAGTACACCTCGTACTCACACGCGGCTCCGTCCGTACACCTCGTACTCACACGCGGCTCTGCTCCGTACAACTCGTACACACTCGGCTCCGCTCTGTACACCTCGCACGCACGCGGCTCCGCTCCGTACACCTCGTACGCACGCGGCTCCGCTCCGTACACCTCGTACGCACGCGGCTCCGCTCCGTACACCTCGTACGCACGCGGCTCCGCTCCGTACACCTCGTACACATGCGGCTCCGCTCCGTACACCTCGTACACACGCGGCTCCGCTCTTCACACCTCGTACACACACAGCTCCGCTCCGTACACCTCGTACACACTCGGCTCCGCTCACCTCGTACACACGCGGCTCCGCTCCGTACACCTCGTACACATGCGGCTATGCTCCGTACACTTCGTACACACGCGGCTTCGCTCCGTACACCTTGTACACATGCGGCTCCGCTCCATACACCTTGTACACACGCGGCTCCGCTCCGTACACCTCGTACACACGCGGCTCCGCTCCGTACACCTCGTACACACACAGCTCCGCTCCGTACACCTCGTACACACTCGGCTCCGCTCACATCGTACACACGCGGCTCCGCTCCGTACACCTCGTACACACGCGGCTCTGCTCCGTACACCTCGTACACATGCGGCTCCGCTCCGTACACCTTGTACACACGCGGCTCCGCTCCGCACACCTCGTACACACGCGGCTCAGCTCCGCACACCTCGTACACACGCGGCTCTGCTTTTCACCTCGTACACCACTGGCTCTGCTCCGTACACCTCGTACACACCGGGCTCTGCTCCGTACACCTCGTACACACACAGCTCCGCTCCGTACACCTCGTACACTCTCGGCTCCGCTCACCTCGTACACACGCGGCTCCGCTCCGTACACCTCGTACACACTCGGCTCTACTCCGTCACTACCCTCGTACACACTCGGCTCCGCTCACCTCGTACACACACAGCTCCGCTCCGTACACCTCGTACACACTCTGCTCCGTACACCTCGTACACACGCGGCTCTGCTCTTCACACCTCGTACACACACGCTCCGCTCCGTACACCTCGTACACACGCGGCTCCGCACACCTCGTACACCGTGGCTCTGCTTTTCACACCTCGTACACACCTGGCTCTGCTCCGTACACCTCGTACACACCGGGCTCTGCTCCGTACACCTCGTGCACACACAGCATCCGCTCCGTACACCTCGTACACTCTCGGCTCCGCTCACCTCTTTACACACGCGGCTCCGCTCCGTACACCTCGTACACACTCGGCTCTGCTCCGTACACCTCGTACACACTCGGCTCCGCTCACCTCGTACACACGCGGTTCTGCTCCTTACACCTCTTACACACTCGGCTCTGCTCCGTACACACGCGGCTCCGCTCCGTACACCTCGTACACACGCGGCTCCGCTCCGTACACCTCGTACACACGCGGCTCTGCTCCGCACCACCTCTGTACCACACACGGCTCCGCTCTATACACCTCGTACACACACAGCTCCACTCCGTACACATCGTTCATCACTCGGCTCTGCTCCGTACACCTCGTACACACTCGGCTCCGCTCACCTCGTACACACACAGCTCCGCTCCGTACACCTCGTACACACTCTGCTCCGTACACCTCGTACACACGCGGCTCTGCTCTTCACACCTCGTACACACACAGCTCCGCTCCGTACTACCCTCGTACACACGCGGCTCTGCTCAGTACACCTCGTACACACTCTGCTCCGCTCACCTTGTACACACGCCGTTCCGCTCCGTACATCTCATACACACGCGGCTCAGCTCCGTACACACGCGGCTCCGCTCCGTACATCTCGTACACACGCGGCTCCGCTCCGTACACACGCGGCTCCGCTCCATACACCTCGTACACACGCGGCTCCGCTCCGTACACCTTGTACACACGCGACTCCGATCCGTACACCTCGTACACACGCGGCTCCGCTCCGCACACCTCGTACACACACGGCTCCGCTCTGTACACCTCGTACACACACAGCTCCACTCCGTACACATCGTACACACTGGGCTCTGTTTATACACCACATACACAAGCAGCTCCGCTCCGCACACCTCATATGCGGCTCCGCTCCGCACACCTCGTACACACGCGGCTCTGCTTTTCACACCTCGTACACACCGGGCTCCGCTCCGAACTCGTACACACGCGGCTCCGCTCCGTACACCTCGTACACACTCGGCTCTGCTCCGTACACCTCGTACACACTCGTCTCTGCTCCGTACACCTCGTACACACTCGGCTCTGCTCCATACACCTCGTACACACTCGGCTCCGCTCACCTCGTACACACTCGGCTCTGCTCCGTACACCTCGTACACACTGCTCCTCTCTGTACACCTAGTACACACTCGGCTCTGCTCCGTACACCTTGTACACACGGCTCTGCTCTGTACACCTCGTACACACGCGGCTCTGCTCCGTACACCTCGTACACACTCGGCTCCGCACACCTCGTACACACTTGGCTCCGCTCCGTACACCTCGTACACACTCGGCTCTGCTCACCTCGTACACACTCGGCTCTGCTCCGTACACCTCGTACACACTCGGCTCTGCTCCGTACACCTCGTACACACTCGGCTCTGCTCCGTACACCTCGTACACACTCGGCTCCGCTCACCTCGTACACACTCGGCTCTGCTCCGTACACCTCGTACACACTCGGCTCTGCTCTGTACACCTCGTACACACTCGGCTCTGCTCCGTACACCTCGTACACACTCTGCTCCGCTCCGTACACACTCGGCTCCGCTCACCTCGTACACACTCGGCTCTGCTCCGTACACCTCGTACACACTCGGCTCTGCTCCGTACACCTCGTACACACTCGGCTCTGCTCCGTACACCTCGTACACACTCGGCTCGGCTCTGCTCCGTCCACCTCGTACACACATGGCTCTGCTCCGTACACCTCGTACACACTCGGCTCTGCTCC
Source organism: Allobates femoralis (assembly GCA_033576535.1). Taxonomy (NCBI): domain Eukaryota; kingdom Metazoa; phylum Chordata; class Amphibia; order Anura; family Aromobatidae; genus Allobates; species Allobates femoralis. The sequence goes on along the minus strand of JARQOC010000001.1, from coordinate 620,233,040 downwards.
GTACACCTCGTACACACTCGGCTCTGCTCCGTACACCTCGTACACACTCGGCTCTGCTCCGTACACCTCGTACACACATGGCTCTGCTCCGTACACCTCGTACACATTCGGTTCTGCTCCGTACACCTCGTACACACTCGGCTCTGCTCCGTACACCTCGTACACACTCGGCTCTGCTCCGTACACCTCGTACACACGCGGCTCTGCTCCGTACACCTCGTACACATTCGGTTCTGCTCCGTACACCTCGTACACACATGGCTCCGCTCCGTACACCTCGTACACACTCGGCTCCGCTCCGTACACCTCGTACACACTCGGCTCTGCTACATCCACACTGTAAATCTCTCTACCCCACACATAAACTTCACTTCATCCAGCACTATGACAACTGTCACAGCAAAGTCCTGCATACACTGAGGAGCTGATCATGTGACCCCTGACTCCTCCCCTGATCTGGTTTATAGTATAGTTGGCACACACTTAGGAAAAAATTGAGTCCGTTTTGTAGCAGAACACTTCTTTATTTATTTCTGCTTTTTTGCATAAATGGATTACAACAACCCCAACGTTTCGACTTTAAAAGAAGTCTTCTTCAGGGGGAATAAACAGAGATCTACAAGTATTTGACACAGCAAAAAGAAATATATTAGAAATACATGTACATTACATATGATAGAGGATACATTCACAAAAGAAAAAATACCCAAAAAGAACATACCTAGGAAACACAATACTCCTAGTTGAGTCAGAACAGAAAAGAAAAAATTCAGGAACCCTGATTCATGAGATGAATCTCGGATTTTGATATATGTAAATTGATTCTTTGTAGGTCATTCACTAGGTGTAAACAGAGATATATTAAAAAATTTCATATATCACAATACGACACTACCACACAATATACCTCAATTGAAGATATAATACAGTGTATCTGATAAAACAATATACCAAATTAGATACTTTTCCTTTAATGGAGATGAATCAGAGAAGATTCTACAGCTTATGTAGAGAAGGATATCTCCTAGTGAAGACAAAAAACCAATAAATGACACCAGAAAGAAAAAGAAAAAGAAAGGGCTGTTCAGGGTAGAGATGGAGGAGAAAAGGTAAAGGGTTCTTTTACCTGAAATAAGTAATATTAGTGTTTTAGGGTACTTACGACCCCATGTGGAGAAATGTCCCTTAGGCTGCTTTCACACCACGATTTTTGCATTTCCGATGCTGTCCGAAAAAAATCGGACAGCATCGGACCGATTTTCGGATCCTATGGATCCCTATGGGGATCGGACCGAATTGGATGTGCACTAAATGCCATCCGATTTGGTCCGATCCGATTTTGGCCGATTTTTTTCAGGAGAAAAAAATCGTTGCCTGCAACGATTTTTTCATCCGATTACAAAATCTGACAGAGTCGGATCGGACCAAATCGGATGGCATTTAGTGCACATCCGATCTGACCCGATCCCTAACATGGGGCCCTATGGAGAAAGGTCCGAGGAAATATGTGATGTTTCCTCGGACCCCATTTTACTGTACTGAGCATGCTCAGTACAGTAAAAATGCTCCTGGGAGCACAAGGGTTAAAAAGAAAAAAAAAAAAAGTTTATTCTCACCTCTCCCCGAGCCCCCGCCGTCTTCCGCCATCTTCCTCTAGGCTCCCGGTGGCTCCCGCAGGCTGCCGGTGTCAGCAGAGGTGTACCTCTGCTGTTCAGGACCTGCGGTGATGTCACAGTCATGTGACCGCGGGTTCACCATGCCTGCAACGATTTTTTCATCCGATTACAAAATCTGACAGAGTCGGATCGGACCAAATCGGATGGCATTTAGTGCACATCCGATCTGACCCGATCCCTAACATGGGGCCCTATGGAGAAAGGTCCGAGGAAATATGTGATGTTTCCTCGGACCCCATTTTACTGTACTGAGCATGCTCAGTACAGTAAAAATGCTCCTGGGAGCACAAGGGTTAAAAAGAAAAAAAAAAAAAGTTTATTCTCACCTCTCCCCGAGCCCCCGCCGTCTTCCGCCATCTTCCTCTAGGCTCCCGGTGGCTCCCGCAGGCTGCCGGTGTCAGCAGAGGTGTACCTCTGCTGTTCAGGACCTGCGGTGATGTCACAGTCATGTGACCGCGGGTTCACCATGCCTGCAACGATTTTTTCATCCGATTACAAAATCTGACAGAGTCGGATCGGACCAAATCGGATGGCATTTAGTGCACATCCGATCTGACCCGATCCCTAACATGGGGCCCTATGGAGAAAGGTCCGAGGAAATATGTGATGTTTCCTCGGACCCCATTTTACTGTACTGAGCATGCTCAGTACAGTAAAAATGCTCCTGGGAGCACAAGGGTTAAAAAGAAAAAAAAAAAAAAGTTTATTCTCACCTCTCCCCGAGCCCCCGCCGTCTTCCGCCATCTTCCTCTAGGCTCCCGGTGGCTCCCGCAGGCTGCCGGTGTCAGCAGAGGTGTACCTCTGCTGTTCAGGACCTGCGGTGATGTCACAGTCATGTGACCGCGGGTTCACCATGCCTGCAACGATTTTTTCATCCGATTACAAAATCTGACAGAGTCGGATCGGACCAAATCGGATGGCATTTAGTGCACATCCGATCTGACCCGATCCCTAACATGGGGCCCTATGGAGAAAGGTCCGAGGAAATATGTGATGTTTCCTCGGACCCCATTTTACTGTACTGAGCATGCTCAGTACAGTAAAAATGCTCCTGGGAGCACAAGGGTTAAAAAGAAAAAAAAAAAAAGTTTATTCTCACCTCTCCCCGAGCCCCCGCCGTCTTCCGCCATCTTCCTCTAGGCTCCCGGTGGCTCCCGCAGGCTGCCGGTGTCAGCAGAGGTGTACCTCTGCTGTTCAGGACCTGCGGTGATGTCACAGTCATGTGACCGCGGGTTCACCATGGTCAGTACAGTAAAATGGGGTCCGAGGAAACATCACATATTTCCTCGGACCTTTCTCCATAGGGCCCCATGTTAGGGATCGGGTCAGATCGGATGTGCACTAAATGCCATCCGATTTGGTCCGATCCGACTCTGTCAGATTTTGTAATCGGATGAAAAAATCGTTGCAGGCATGGTGAACCCGCGGTCACATGACTGTGACATCACCGCAGGTCCTGAACAGCAGAGGTACACCTCTGCTGACACCGGCAGCCTGCGGGAGCCACCGGGAGCCTAGAGGAAGATGGCGGAAGACGGCGGGGGCTCGGGGAGAGGTGAGAATAAACTTTTTTTTTTTTTCTTTTTAACCCTTGTGCTCCCAGGAGCATTTTTACTGTACTGAGCATGCTCAGTACAGTAAAATGGGGTCCGAGGAAACATCACATATTTCCTCGGACCTTTCTCCATAGGGCCCCATGTTAGGGATCGGGTCAGATCGGATGTGCACTAAATGCCATCCGATTTGGTCCGATCCGACTCTGTCAGATTTTGTAATCGGATGAAAAAATCGTTGCAGGCATGGTGAACCCCGGTCACATGACTGTGACATCACCGCAGGTCCTGAACAGCAGAGGTACACCTCTGCTGACACCGGCAGCCTGCGGGAGCCACCGGGAGCCTAGAGGAAGATGGCGGAAGACGGCGGGGCTCGGGGAGAGGTGAGAATAAACTTTTTTTTTTTTTCTTTTTAACCCTTGTGCTCCCAGGAGCATTTTTACTGTACTGAGCATGCTCAGTACAGTAAAATGGGGTCCGAGGAAACATCACATATTTCCTCGGACCTTTCTCCATAGGGCCCCATGTTAGGGATCGGGTCAGATCGGATGTGCACTAAATGCCATCCGATTTGGTCCGATCCGACTCTGTCAGATTTTGTAATCGGATGAAAAAATCGTTGCAGGCATGGTGAACCCGCGGTCACATGACTGTGACATCACCGCAGGTCCTGAACAGCAGAGGTACACCTCTGCTGACACCGGCAGCCTGCGGGAGCCACCGGGAGCCTAGAGGAAGATGGCGGAAGACGGCGGGGGCTCGGGGAGAGGTGAGAATAAACTTTTTTTTTTTTTCTTTTTAACCCTTGTGCTCCCAGGAGCATTTTTACTGTACTGAGCATGCTCAGTACAGTAAAATGGGGTCCGAGGAAACATCACATATTTCCTCGGACCTTTCTCCATAGGGCCCCATGTTAGGGATCGGGTCAGATCGGATGTGCACTAAATGCCATCCGATTTGGTCCGATCCGACTCTGTCAGATTTTGTAATCGGATGAAAAAATCGTTGCAGGCAACGATTTTTTTCTCCTGAAAAAAATCGGCCAAAATCGGGCAGAATCGGATCGGACCAAATCGGATGGCATTTAGTGCACATCCAATTCGGTCCGATCCCCATAGGGATCCATAGGATCCGAAAATCGGTCCGATGCTGTCCGATTTTTTTCGGACAGCATCGGAAATGCAAAAATCGTGGTGTGAAAGCAGCCTAAGGGACATTTCTCCACATGGGGTCGTAAGTACCCTAAAACACTAATATTACTTATTTCAGGTAAAAGAACCCTTTACCTTTTCTCCTCCATCTCTACCCTGAACAGCCCTTTCTTTTTCTTTTTCTTTCTGGTGTCATTTATTGGTTTTTTGTCTTCACTAGGAGATATCCTTCTCTACATAAGCTGTAGAATCTTCTCTGATTCATCTCCATTAAAGGAAAAGTATCTAATTTGGTATATTGTTTTATCAGATACACTGTATTATATCTTCAATTGAGGTATATTGTGTGGTAGTGTCGTATTGTGATATATGAAATTTTTTAATATATCTCTGTTTACACCTAGTGAATGACCTACAAAGAATCAATTTACATATATCAAAATCCGAGATTCATCTCATGAATCAGGGTTCCTGAATTTTTTCTTTTCTGTTCTGACTCAACTAGGAGTATTGTGTTTCCTAGGTATGTTCTTTTTGGGTATTTTTTCTTTTGTGAATGTATCCTCTATCATATGTAATGTACATGTATTTCTAATATATTTCTTTTTGTTGTGTCAAATACTTGTAGATCTCTGTTTATTCCCCCTGAAGAAGACTTCTTTTAAAGTCGAAACGTTGGGGTTGTTGTAATCCATTTATGCAAAAAAGCAGAAATAAATAAAGAAGTGTTCTGCTACAAAACGGACTCAATTTTTTCCTAAGTGTGTGCCAACTACACTATAAACCAGTTACATATTTTTTGAGCACCACATACTAGGTGAGCCAAGGTCTTCTTATACCTTATCCTCCCCTGATCTGACATCATCACAGGTCCTGTAAGCACACAGCAGCGTGCCTCTGTCCGTGCAAAAGTTAACCCATCTTGTGCCAAACACTTTTAACCCTTCTTCTGCCTCTTATCCCACACTATCTAACCCACTCTCTGTCAGCCGTGTCCTCAGCAGACAGCCCCCTGCAGACTTGAGCCCGCAGACTGCGCCGAGTTGCGCATTGCAGGTCTGGGAGCCGGGGCTGCAGAGGAGAGGAGGGGCGGGAACAGCCAAGGGAAGCCTCAGTTAACCTCCTCTCCTCTGACACAGGGTCACAGGGGGCGGCTGTGCAGGGCCCCCTACAGGAGCTTGAGGGGCCCCCTACCCGGTCGGGGCCCTGGTGCAGCTGAACCAGCTGCACCACGGTAGGTCCGCCCCTGGATTGCATCCCTGCACCAGAAGACAGGAGGACGTCACTGCGGGAGAACGAGGGATGGTGAGTATAATCGCTCATCAGGGAATTCACTGCTTTTCACACCAATGATGATGTCTGGGAAGCCGAGAATATCCACAAACACGATCACCTGCGGCTGTAGACTGTGATCACATGATCCAGCTGATTAAGATGATTCAATATTCACTTTTCTCCCCGCCCGTCATCCCGACCCTCAGCACTGACTTCATGGGCAGTGAATATTACATTAGCTTGAACAGTGGGTTCACGTGATCACCGGCTGCAGCCTGCTCCAGCCTCCGGTTACCTGCTGCACTGTCGCCACCCCCACACAGCACAGCCAGACTGTATGTCTGGACTATAAGCCCCCCTCTCACTTACTACCAAAATTTGAAGGCAAAAATGTGGAACTTACTAACCAAAAAGTACGGTAATCTAAGATCTTGTTCCCTCATGTTTCCTATGAACAGAGCTCCTTCCCTTTGATAGACAATGGTCCTTTCCCTCAGTGACCCCCCGAGGATGGAGCAGGACAGAGACCACATGGCTGCTCGGATATTAGACCTCACCCTGGAGATAATCTACTGGATCACTGGAGAGGTGAGAGCTTCACATCACATCACTCTGATCTCTAGGAATAAAGCAGGGAAATGAGGGGAAAGGTGAAGGATTCTTATCCTCTGTGTAGTGATCGGCGTCTCCCCATACACAGGATCACACAGTAGTGAAGACGTCGTCTGGGGAGTGTGTGGCCCCCCGTGTGTCAGGAGGGCGGAGCAGGACCCCGAGTGACATCACCGAGCCTCCACCTCATTCACTGATACATGAGCAGAAGATCCTAGAACTGACCCACAGGATCACTGATCTGCTGAGCGGAGAGGTGAGCGCTGCCCCCCGGGAATGCTGGGACATTCTACAATAACGCCGGGGGAGGGGTCTGCTAATGACGGCTCATTGTGTGTGTCAGGTCCCTATAAGGTGTCAGGACGTCACCGTCTATTTCTCCATGGAGGAGTGGGAGTATTTAGAAGGACACAAGGATCTGTACAAGGACATAGTCATGATGGAGAATCCCCCGTCCATCACATCCCCGGGTAAGAGGAGACCTTCCTGGGCTGTAGAGGAGAGAACAGGTGTGAGAGTGCTCTAGATTCCCCATCATCTGCTCATCACATACACACAATGGATTCAGTCACTGCCGTTATTTCCTATACATGGATCCAGTCAGAGAAATCCACCGGAGAGATGTCCCCGTCCTCTATATTCCCAGGATCGGCCAGAAAAGGAGGAGAATGTCCCCCGGGATCATCAGGTAGATGAGATTCCTGTAGATCCTCTATTTGATCACGTTATTGTCACTCAGTCGGTCTCTGCCTCAGGATCAAGTCAGGATCTTCCTTTTGGTTTCTCTTCCAGCTCAGAGGATCTCCGGAGATCTGTCTGTGCTGCAGATATATTCATAAATAGATCATTAATTCTTTGCCTTTTATTAGGGATTAAACACACAACCTCCATCATGGCAGGCGGATAATGTCCTAGTGAGGCACAGGCTGCCCTGCTACGTATAGGAGGATTTTCTCTGCCTAAATATCCACATAGTATCTTCTCCTGGACATATTGTACTGGTGACCGCAAGATTCCTGTGTCATAGGGATTATAGGGAAGATTGATTTCCTGTAAATTACTAAATACGGTAAATAAAAGTAATTCCAATAATCTTCCTATAATTGTAACAACCCGCACAATACATGGAACAGATACCGTATATACTCGCGTATAAGCCGAGTTTTTCAGCCCAAAATTTGGGCTGAAAAGTCCCCCCTCGGCTTATACGCGAGTATATAAAAAAAAATAAAAAAATACCGCAGCAGCCCCGGAGGTATACAGGCCCCCCATCAAGTTCCAGGGCCCCCCCCACCTTGCGCGCAGCCTGTAAAGGAAAATCATACTTACCAGTGTCCAGTCGCGCCGTCCGCAGCTGCCGACATGACGATCCCGGGCTCCATTCAGCGTCTTCCGCATTTCCTGTAGTCGCGGGCAATGACGTCATTGCCCGCGCGCACAGGAAGTCGGAAGCCGGAAGACGCTGAATGGAGCCCGGGATCGTCATGTCGGCAGCTGCGGACGGCGCGACTGGACACTGGTAAGTATGATTTTCCTTTACAGGCTGGCGCGCAAGGTGGGGGGGGCCCTGGAACTTGATGGGGGGCCTGTATACCTCCGGGGCTGCGGCTGTATACAGCCCTGGGGCTGCGGCTTTATACAGCCCTGGGGCTGCGGCTGTATACAGCCCTGGGGCTGCTGCTGTATACAGCCCTGGGGCTGCGGCTGTATACAGCCCTGGGGCTGCTGCTGCTGTATATACCTCTGGGGCTGCATATGGGGCTGCATATACCTCTGGGGCTGTATATACCTCTGGGGCTGCATATACCTCTGGGGCTGCTGTATACTACCACTGGGGCTGCTGATGCTGTATATACCTCTGGGGCTGCATATGGGGCTGCATATACCTCTGGGGCTGTATATACCTCTGGGGCTGCATATACCTCTGGGGCTGCTGTATACTACCACTGGGGCTGCTGATGTATATACCACTGGGGCTGCTGCTGCTGTATATACCTCTGGGGCTGCATCTGGGGCTGCATATGGGGCTGTATATGGGGCTGCATATACCTCTGGGGCTGCATATACCTCTGGGGCTGCATATACCTCTGGGGCTGCATATGGGGCTGCATATACCTCTGGGGCTGCATATACCTCTGGGGCTGCTGTATACTACCACTGGGGCTGCTGATGTATATACCACTGGGGCTGCTGCTGCTGTATATACCTCTGGGGCTGCATATGGGGCTGCATATGGGGCTGCATATACCTCTGGGGCTGCATATACCTCTGGGGCTGCATATACCTATGGGGCTGCATATACCTCTGGGGCTGCATATGGGGCTGCATATACCTCTGGGGCTGCATATACCTCTGGGGCTGCATATGGGGCTGCATATACCTCTGGGGCTGCATATGGGGCTGCATATACCTCTGGGGCTGCATATACCTCTGGGGCTGCATATGGGGCTGCATATACCTCTGAGGCTGCATATACCTCTGGGGCTGCATATGGGGCTGCATATACCTCTGGAGCTGCATATACCTCTGGGGCTGTATATACCTCTGGGGCTGCTGTATACTACCACTGGGGCTGCTGCTGTATACTACCACTGGGGAGGCTGCTGTATACCTCACTGCTGGGGGTTGTATACCTGTGCTGGAGTCCACCCTCGGCTTATACGCAAGTCAATAAGTTTTCCCAGTTTTTGGGGGCAAAAGTAGGGGGGTCGGCTTATACACGGGTCGGCTTATACACGAGTATATACGGTAATTTTTGCAAATCAATAAATGACCTCTCTGTAGGTGACTATTACTAATTGTCCCAGATCATCTGACCAAGATAAGGAGGTTCTTGGATGTTTAGTGAGAATCCTCGGTGTTCCTGTAAATTGTGTCCATTCACCGTGTGAGGAGATCCTGATCGCTTCATGTCTTCTAGGAGGTTTCTGACTTTTCCTGTAGATAAGATAAATTCTCATGTCTGTAATGTGGGATTCTTGCAGGAAAGTTCTGGTGGAACGAGGAGTGGACACAAAACCCCCACATCAGAGTCAGTGACCGGTAAGAGGCGCTCATAGATCTTGTCTGACTGTAAAGATCTTTATTATTGGAGATTCACAAATGTCTTCATGGTGATTATTACTATTATTGTTAATAATTGATGTAATGATTATCTGCTCCACGTCTCTGACATCATGTCCTCTATCTGTCTTGTCCTCTCTCTCTCTCTCCCTCTCTCAGGTCATGTCTTCATCTCTTCATACCTGACTTGGTTGAATATCTCTATTATTTCTCCCTTCTTCTCTGTACCAGTTTAGACATCATTTTATTTTTATACTTTATCTCATATAACACCTGTCTAAAATTTAATAATTATATTTTTGGCCATTTTTTCCCCAAAAATATCCAAAGTCCAAAAATAAAAAATGTTGCTTCTTTTTCTAGGTGAAGACTGGAGGAGAAGCTGCCATGGAAATCTGCTTTTATCTCCCTTTGATAATGTAGAAGATAACAGTTCCTCACAAGATAATTCAATAACTCTTAATGTTCCCGTGATCCTTCACAGCCGACACGTATCCACTGATACCAACAGTCAGAAAAACCTTTTGTCTAATCAATCACTGAACAGAAATTTTCATTTTAATACAAAATCTAATATTTGTTTGAATGATCAAATTCACAGCAATGAAAGCTCATTTTCATGTTCAGAATGTGGGAAATCTTTTACCAAAGAAATTAGTATTGTTCGACATCAGAGAACTCACACAGGAGAGAAGGCACATTCATTTTTGGAACATGCACAACACTTTATACCTAACGATTCTCCTGAGAATCTTCCAGTTACTCACACAGGGGAGAAGCCATTTTCATGTTCAGAATGTGGGAAATGTTTTAGCAAGAAATCAAACCTTCTAGAACATCTGAGATGTCACACGGGAGAGAAGCCTTTTTGCTGTTCAGAATGTGGGAAATGTTTTGTCCAGAAATCACAACTTGTTATTCATCATAGAATTCACACTGCAGAGAAGCCATATTCATGTCCTGACTGTGGGAAGTGTTTTGTTCAGAATTCAAGTCTTGTGAATCATGTAAGAATTCACACAGGGGAGAAGCCGTTTTCTTGTCCTGAATGTGAGAAATGTTTTATTAAGAAACCAAACCTTCTAGAACATCTGAGATGTCACACAGGGGTGAAGCCATTTTGCTGTTCAGAATGTGGGAAATGTTTTGTCCAGAAATCACAACTTGTGGCTCATCAAAGAATTCACACTGAGGAGAAGCCATATTCATGTCCTGACTGTGGGAAGTGTTTTACTCGGAAATCAAACCTTATTCAACATCTTAGAACCCACACAGGGTTGAAGCCATTTTCATGCTCAGAATGCGGGAAATGTTTTACTCGAAAATCAAGTCTTATGCAACATCACAGAAGTCACACAGGGGAGAAGCCATTTTCATGCTCACAATGTGGGAGATGTTTTGATCAGAAATCAAGTCTTGTGAAGCATTTAAACATTCACACAAAGTAGAATTATTTTTATACTTAGGATGGGAGTAACATTTTAGCAGAAATCGATGCTCGTTACACATTAAAGAACTCTCCCAGATGAGAAGCTATTTTAATGCTTCATCAACTGTATAGTGGCCCATGGCTGATTACTGCATATCCGCTGTCATGAAAAACTGTCAAAAGAAATCATACATCCCCAAGATATTTCTAGATGGAAGTCATAGATATGTTTTCAGCTATTCTAAGAGCTGACACTCTGACCCCCCTCCTAATGAACTTCAATCTCCCTTAAGGCCCCGTCACACCTGTCGACGGGGCTGGGGATGTCGGCGGCGATTGGCAGGTGCGCGCACGTTTTTGGTGCCCCGCCAGCGTCGCCGTCCCCTGTTTACACGGGGCGACACCTACAGCCCCGCGCCGGCGAGCTGATAGGGGGCATCGCCGCCGGGGTGTCTGAAAACCCCAGCGGCGATGCAGGACAATGGGAGCCTATGACTCCCATCGCTTGTCAGCTCGCCGGCGGCCGGGGTCACGGGGCGATGCGTGCACATCACCCGAGATCAGCCGCCTGGTTTCACAGCGCTGCTGTGAAACCAGGCGGCCTCCCGGTGGCGCCAACATCGCCCCTTTACATGAGGCGATAACGCCGCTGATAGGCCACGCCCCCATGTCGCCTATGTAATAGGCGGCGATGTCGCCCCGTGTGACGGGGGCTTTAGGGCCCTTTTACACGCTGCAACTTTCCAGCGATCACGACCACGATTTGACCTGGCCGGGATCGCTGTTGCGTCGCTGTCGGGATCGCTGGTGAGATGTGAAACAGTCAGATCTCATCAGTGACGCAGCAACGATACGGCAGTCGTTGGGTCCCTGTCACTCTCGGGCGTGATATTGAGATCGTTGGTCGTTGTCCCTGTCAAACACAGCGATACACGCTGCCCAACGGGAGCGCAACGACCTAAAAATGGTCCAGAACAATTTGTAACGATCAGCGATCTCACAGCGGGGGCCTGATCGATGCTACGTGTCACACATAGCGAGGTCGCTGTTACATCACAAAACCTATGACGTTGCAGCGATGTCGCTAGCTATATCATTGTGCGTGAAGTACCCCTTAGACATGGTTGAACACAAATACAGTAGGTGACAATTTAGAAAGGAAGAAGGTCTCATTGTAAGCTGCAACCTCCTGCTAAGCTAAACAAACAATCCTTTGTCTGTGTGTACTCCATGTCAGTAAACATGCTATACTTAAATGCTACACATATTGGGGCCAGTTCAGAGGTAATAATACTAAGCTGTATGTAGCTCGTATAAATATGACAGACATAATTTTGACATCAAGAGAGACATGGGATCATAACACATATTTCTGTATAACTGTGCGACATTCCCCAAGTTAATACTGGCCAATGGGGTAACTGTAGACATATCATGTGTCCTATCAATGGAACGAAATTCATAACCGAAAATATGACCGCAATATCTTTTGCACACGACACTTACGAGGCAGAGATATGAGGAAAGCTGCAATTTCATATTTATCTGTAGTTCTGAGACCTCTTCCAAATCCAGCCCACATGAGGTCATCAGATGGGAGGTCAGTGGTTGTAACTTGTGTTAATAAAACCAAATGCTATATTATGACCTTTGTCAATACCTGGTGGAGATTCAGTGCTGTGTATTGAATTGTCCGTTTTGCTATGACGTCCCTCCCCCCCCCCCCTTATATCTGAGTTTTTCCCTGTTAATTTAATGTAATTGTCTATGCTGCATTGTGTTTGTTCCCTTTGCAAAATCTTGTATGTTCTTGTAAAAACTGCCTATTCTTTTGGATTAAATCTATAAAATGTAATAGCTTTAAAGGGGTTGTCCAGGCTTTTTGGATAATTTCTATGTGTATCCAGGCTGCAAAATGTTGACAGTTTGTAATATACATTCTGTCAACATTTTGCATAGTTACCCAGACATCACCTAGTTGCGGCAGTAAGGGAATGTCCAGGGGGCGTGTTTATGTTGGAGTCTGCATGGAAATACAGAACTGTACGTTATGCCCAGACTCCTCCAAACACGCCCCCTCCCCCAGTCTCAGTATGCCCGGCCACCCCGAGACTGCTACAGGCCCTCTCCAGCCCCTAATGTCATTACCCACTACCATTGCACACAGCGGTCCCCTGCTCCATTGGCAGAATGCCGAATCCGCAGCTGTGAAGTAGATTCAGTACATTGTGTCAGTGAAGCAGGGGACCACTGTATGCAATATAGTGTGCGCACTCACCCTGTGGCCACTGTCAGTGGAGCCGAGGTCCGCAGCCCGGGTCTCTGTGCACAGTGGAGCCGATGCTGATCCTCTCTGTACCTCCTGTACCACAGAGTCGGTCTCTCTATACCACAGCCACTGGCTCTGTGGTACAGGAGGTACAGTTGTGGCCAAAAGTATTGACACCCCTGCAATTCTGTCAGATAATACTCAGTGTCTTCCTGAAAATTATTGCAATCACAAATTCTTTGGTATTATTATCTTCATTTAATTTGTCTTTAATGAAAAAACACAAAAGAGAATGAAGCAAAAAGCAAAACATTGATCATTTCACACAAAACTCCAAAAATGGGCCAGACAAAAGTATTGGCACCCTCAGCCTAATACTTGGTTGCACAACCTTTAGCCAAAATAACTGCGATCAACCGCTTCCGGTAACCATCAATGAGTTTCTTACAATGCTCTGCTGGAATTTTAGACCATTCTTCTTTGGCAAACTGCTCCAGGTCCCTGATATGTGAAGGGTGCCTTCTCCAAACTGCCATTGTTAGATCTCTCCACAGGTGTTCTATGGGATTCAGGTCTGGACTCATTGCTGCCACCTTAGAAGTCTCCAGTGCTTTCTCTCACACCATTTTCTAGTGCTTTTTGAAGTGTGTTTGGGGTCATTGTCCTGCTGGAAGACCCATGACCTCTGAGGGAGACCCAGCTTTCTCACACTGGGCCCTACATTATGCTGCACAATGTGTTGGTAGTCTTCAGACTTCATAATGCCATGCACACGGTCAAGCAGTCCAGTGCCAGAGGCAGCAAAGCAACCCCAAAACATCAGGGAGCCTCCGCCATGTCTGACTGTAGGGACCGTGCTCTTTTTTTTGAATGCCTCTTTTTTTCTCCTGTAAACTCTATGTTGATGCCTTTGCCCATAAAGCTCTACTTTTGTCTCATCTGACCAGAGAACATTCTTCCAAAACGTTGTAGGCTTTCTCAGGTAAGTTTTGGCAAACTCCAGCCTGGGTTTTTTATGTCTCGGGGTAAGAAGTGGGGTCTTCCTGGGTCTCCTACTATACAGTCCCTTTTCATTCAGACGCCGACGGATAGTACGGGTTGACACTGTTGTACCCTCGGACTGCAGGGCAGCTTGAACTTGTTTGGATGTTAGTCGAGGTTCTTTATCCACCATCCGCACAATCTTACGTTGAAATCTCTCGGCAATTTTTCTTTTCCGTCCACATCTAGGGAGGTTAGCCACAGTGCCATGGGCTTTACACTTCTTGATGACACTGCGCACGGTAGACACAGGAACATTCAGGTCTTTGGAGATGGACTTGTAGCCTTGAGATTGCTCATGCTTCCTCACAATTTGGTTTCTCAAGTCCTCAGACAGTTCTTTGGTCTTCTTTCTTTTCTCCATGCTCAATGTGGTACACACAAGGACACAGGACAGAGGTTGAGTCAACTTTAATCCATGTCAACTGGCTGCAAGTGTGATTTAGCTATTGCCAACACCTGTTAGGTGCCACAGGTAAGTTACAGGTGCTGTTAATTACACTAATTAGAGACGCATCACATGATTTTTCCAACAGTGCCAATACTTTTGTCCACCCCCTTTTTATGTTTGGTGGAATTAGATCCAATTTGGCTTTAGGACAATTCTTTTTGTGTTTTTTTCATTGAAGACAAATTAAATGAAGATAATAATACCAAAGAATTTGTGATTGCAATCATTTTCAGGAAGAAAATGAGGATTATCTGACAGAATTGTAGAGGTGTCAATACTTTTGGCCACAACTGTAGGACCTGAGCTACATTCCTGGCAAGTAACGGATCATCGGACACTGAGGAGAGGACAGGAGAACAATAGTGTCAGGACAGTGGGAAGTCAGCAGGAATGCTGTATACCCAGTGTCTCAGCAAAGTGGATTCCAACTTACTCTGGGCTGGCCAGGCTGCACTCCTGGTCCACACTGTACCCCATCTGGGCTGTAATCATCAACTTTCACAAGTAAAAGGTAAGAACTGCGAAGACTTTTGTGAGGTCTGCTCCTTTCTGCACCCATCTGCGCTAATACCCTCATCCTACTCCTCTCACGCCACCCACAATATCACCTATCTACTACCCTTCCAAGGCGATCTGCCCTGGATGGAGAGGGCAGTCCACCTGGCTGCTTCACCATCTTTCCCTGAAAGCCCCCACTGCAGCCTCTGGCCATATACAGTCCGAATGGCATCACTAACTACTATCAGCTATGCCAGCTGGCATCACTAACTACTATCTCCCCTGTAAATACACCCTTTTACATGTCCGGTCAGGGCCACAATCTCTGGGGATAGCCACTGTGATGTAGAGACTGTTGCCTTGGATAGTTGAGTACCCCGAGTAGCCCTTGCAACTGCAACAACAGCATTTCAAAGGCCAGCATTCTTGAAATGCCACCATTCAGCGCCAGGGCTTGTGGGTGGGTAGTGGAGTATTTCCTCTTCCTTTTGATGGTTTGGGGGATGGAGAGCTGCAGACTTCCGTGGGTCGGTGTGGATATTGTAGGTTTCTGTCTAGAGGGCGTGCACTCTGAGGCTTTTTTCATATGTTGAGGTGCTGATTGAGGGGTCTGGTTAACCCACGTAAACCATTTGAGAAAGAAACAATCGCACACTCGTATGTAAGTTTGCAAAGAATGTGGTCTTTTTTATTCAGGAGCAGCGAGAAACCAACGTTTCGGTCCTTCCCGGACCTTGATCACGGTAGTTGCTGCAAGTTATAAAATATATACAAGGCATGATCAGTATATACAAGCGATATTTACAGTTTATACAGTTCACAATGATACTCCCATAACAGGTGTCACCTGTGTGTTATCAAAGATTATGGGTTTGTATAATATACATATACATAGCATAGCAAGGGAGAGAGGGAGAGTGTTCCCAAGAGAGATATTGGGTGACCCTTCAGGAGTTAGTATAATATATATAGTATAAGGAACCTAGGTGTGGATGGTTTGGGAAGGTAGAGAAATAAACAGTATATAGATTAAATTACCCTCTTTTTTCATATATGCTCCTATCCTGTTTAGAGTAGATGTCCCACTGGGCTTCACAGCTGTTATAAATCATAGACATTAATTTAATTACCAAAGTATTAGAACGGTATTTATCTTTATATTTCACTGTTTCAAGTTACCTTTTGGGGGTAGTATTAGAACAAAGGTGCTTCTTTGACCCTGTTCCAAGGTGCCTGGAAGTGGGAGAAGATGGAATATATCAGGAGGATTTTAACAAATATATATTATATATATGTGATATATGTGAGGAGGGCTTTTTATATATGTAGGCATGGAGCCCTGGTAGGGACATTAATGCACAGACATACCAATAGGTTCAGTCTTGTTGTCTATACCTATATACCCACTTCCAGGCACCTTGGAACAGGGTCAAAGAAGCACCTTTGTTCTAATACTACCCCCAAAAGGTAACTTGAAACAGTGAAATATAAAGATAAATACCGTTCTAATACTTTGGTAATTAAATTAATGTCTATGATTTATAACAGCTGTGAAGCCCAGTGGGACATCTACTCTAAACAGGATAGGAGCATATATGAAAAAAGAGGGTAATTTAATCTATATACTGTTTATTTCTCTACCTTCCCAAACCATCCACACCTAGGTTCCTTATACTATATATATTATACTAACTCCTGAAGGGTCACCCAATATCTCTCTTGGGAACACTCTCCCTCTCTCCCTTGCTATGCTATGTATATGTATATTATACAAACCCATAATCTTTGATAACACACAGGTGACACCTGTTATGGGAGTATCATTGTGAACTGTATAAACTGTAAATATCGCTTGTATATACTGATCATGCCTTGTATATATTTTATAACTTGCAGCAACTACCGTGATCAAGGTCCGGGAAGGACCGAAACGTTGGTTTCTCGCTGCTCCTGAATAAAAAAGACCACATTCTTTGCAAACTTACATACGAGTGTGCGATTGTTTCTTTCTCAAATGGATATTGTAGGTGACACTGGTGGTTTTGATCATGTTGCTGCCACATTGTGTTCTTGCAGGAAGGCAGGTGGCTCTGATGATTGTGAATGGGAGGAAGAGGCCGATAATGAAGCTGAAGAGAGATACGTGGAAGCCCGAGTTCTTTCCTGGTTCCCCAGGCAGGTAGTTAACAGCAGCTCATGCTTAGAAGTGACACGGTGCAATAGCTAAACCAAGAAAAAAAAAGCTTTTTTATCTATTTTGCATAAAAAACATTTGAAAAATCACCCATGGCCAAACTAATTGAGCACAGGCTAGGTGCAAGGAAGTCACAGGTAGGAGCTGGGGCAGCACTGCTGCACTATGTAGATAGCCCCGGTGCTCACATCCTTTGGAGGGGAACAGCTGCTTATATATATGCAAACTAATGAAGCTGGACAGGGAGTCAGTCCTATAGATAGGTGAGATATAGGCCTGTTTCATACATCTGTGCTGACACATGCCGGAGGCACAAACGGGGACACGTGATTCCCTATGGCCACCTTCACATGTCCCTTATTCTGCACGAACCGTATCGCCATGTGGAGTAGATGCGTGTCCGTGTGCTTCACACGGCGACATGTCTGTTTTTATACGGAAGCACAGACCACTTTAGCCCCAAAACTTCCTGCACACACGGATGTTCACAGTGTGACATCTGTGTACACGGACCACAGGCAGAAGTAAAAAAGCTGAAAAACAAAGAATTTCACACTCCTCTCCCTCCTCCTTTCACTTCCGGTGCCGCTCATTCCACTCATCTAATATTCACTTCACTGAGCCTGACAGCAGAACAGAAGTGAGATGAATGAACTGTCAGCGCTGGAGGGAGGTATGAGGTGACAGGCTGTCTGGACAGCACACGTGTCACACGATCCGTGACACATGGATCCAAGCCCCACCCACAAACGGCCTTGTCCCACACGTCCATGCTTTGCACGGATGTGTGAAACAGGCCATACACATAGTGTCTTAACATAGGCTTATTAGTGGCGCCAGGTTAACACTGCATGACAATATGCTCCTGTGGAGTCCACTGGGACGGGGTACTCTGTACCGGACCGGGTCGCTGCTGGGGATGTCACAGAGGTCCTGGTCCGGACCGTGTCCTGGGTTCTCACAAGTAAAAGGGGGTATTTACAAAGGATACAGTTTGTCGTGACGCCACCCACTGTTTTTGGTCAATGATAGGACCACCGCTGCAGCTTTTCTTCTGCCAGGAGGATGGATGGATGGGCTGCAGCCAGATGGATGAGCCCGCCGCGGGTCTGGCTGCTCCTGACAGGAATGAAAGGTAGTAAAACAGTTCTTTTTCCTGGAATTAGATACGGACACACAGGCAGGGTTCACCGGGTTTACTCGTCAGTTCTCTGTAAGCAGTTCACAGTATTCATCAGTACTGATCACTTCTTAACAGGAGTTACAGGCTTTCTACTCTGGGTTCCTTTAAACTACCTGCAGCCAGGTTGTCACTCTGCGACCCCTCACTCTCTCTAGGGTCCTTTCCAGGCTTTGTTCTCTGTCTCTGTGTGTGTCTTCGGACAGTATAGCGGTAGCTCGGACCCTTGTGGGTCCTCTTAGTTGCCACTGAGCTGTCTGTCCTTTAGGTGGTAACTCCAACCTAGAATTGGAGCTCCCAGTCAGTGAATCTGAGGATACCGGGTAGATCTTCAGTTTCCCGTCAGAGCCGACACTCTGCACTCTGCCTAGCCTCCAATAGTTCTCTCTCGCAAGGCACTATCAGGCTCCCTCTGACCCGTGTGATTCTGGCTTCAATATGGAAGGCTACTCCACCAGGAGTTGGTCAGTGCTGCCGTATTCCTAGGACCCAGTACTGCTGGTCCGGTCTCTTTCCTCACACTCCCCTGGGATGACGGCTATAGATGAGCTTTCTCTCCATGGTTTCTCTGACTCTGTGGATTCTGCGTCTCCATAAGCCCCACTCCTCCAGAACGTGTGCTTCCTTCTTTCCTGCTCGGCACCCTCTGGCCTACTCACTCCTTCCTCCTCCTCTTCCTCTATTTCTACCTTCTGTCACCTGACCTACATGCTTTCCCACCCACTGTCCTCTAAACCCACCACCCCTTGTCCACCTAGAGTTCGGGCTCCGGGTTGGGTGCTGCCTCCTAGTGGTGTGTGGGCTGTCTGTGAGGGTGTTTGTGGTGCAAACTGTCTTTTCCTCCTACCTGGCTGCAGTTCCCTATGTGGCCACCCTGGTCGCAGGGACACCACACTCCGCGTCTGAACGTGGCCTATTAGTTATGGCGAGCAGGTTAAACACTATACGAGTGTACCCCACACACGACAGACTCAGAAAGCTCCACCGCACCCTGCAATAATGATGCTTGTTACGAGTATAGCGATTATCAATATTTCACTAATCGCTATCAAGACCTGGAACTAATAAAGCTTGTTTCATTTAAAAAAAAAAAAGGGAAACTGATGTCAAATTGTTCATTTACTTCAAGACATTAATTAACTCCAGATAATTGTGAGTTCTGTGGTGATTGAGCCTCCAGTAACCAAGATTACAATGGAGGAAATGTGTAACAATCACAGAAAGGGAGAGCGGTAACAAAGTCACCATATAGAGACTCACTGCTTCATATAGGAGTCGTGTGATTACTGCATACAGGACCTGTGCTGATGTCACAGTCATGTGATCACCTACACACATCTTATTGGATATCTGACTTTCACATGGTCACATGACAGGAAGTGCTGACCAGTGAGAAGCTCCAGTGCTTTGCTCCTCCCCATGTGACTGATCACATGACCATGACATCACCACAGGTCCTGATCCCCCATGTGCAGATGATCTCCTGTGTCCTCCTCTCCCATCTATTTGGTGCAGCAGCTCAGAGGTGAGTGATGGCTGATCAGGAGAGCTATACTCCATGTGTAATTGGAGGATGTGCTGATATTCTTATTATTACACCTACTACATATGGGGACAGGATCCTGTAATGGCCCAGCACAGCGAAGCCGTGTTCTCCTCCTCCGGCTGCACTCACACAAAGGAGGGTGGTGACATCACAATGGGGGCAGACTCTGTAGCACAGAGGTGTGCTGTGTCTCTTCCCCCTGTGTTCTCTCCTTTGCCTGTGCGTGCTCTCTGCCCCCGTGTGCACGCGCTCTCTCTGCCCCCCCGTGTGTGCGCGCTCTCTCTGCCCCCCCCCCCGTGTGCGCGCTCTCTCTGCCCCCCCCCGTGGTGCGCGCTCTCTCTGCCCCCCCCCCCCGTGTGCGCGCTCTCTCTGCCCCCGTGTGCGCTGCGCTCCTCTGCCCCCGTGTGCGCCCTCTCTCTGCCCCCCGTGTGCGCGCGCGCTCTCTCTGCCCCCCGTGTGCGCGCGCTCTCTCTGCCCCCCGTGTGCGCGCGCTCTCTCTGCCCCCCGTGAGCGCGCGCTCTCTCTGCCCCCCGTGTGCGCGCGCTCTCTCTGCCCCCCGTGTGCGCGCGCTCTCTCTGCCCCCCGTGTGCGCGCGCTCTCTCTGCCCCCCGTGTGCGCGCGCTCTCTCTGCCCCCCCGTGTGCGCGCGCCTCTCTCTGCCCCCCGTGTGCGCGCGCTCTCTCTGCCTCCCGTGTGCGCGCGCTCTCTCTGCCCCCCGTGTGGCACGCTCTCTCTGCCCCCCGTATGCGCGCTCTCTCTGCCCCCCGTGTGCGCTCTCCTGCCCCCCCGTGTGCGCGCGCTCTCTCCTGCCCCCCGTGTGCGCGCGCTCTCTCTCTGCCCCCCGTGTGCGCGCGCTCTCTCTCTGCCCCCCGTGTGCGCGCGCTCTCTCTCTGCCCCCCGTGTGCGCGCGCTCTCTCTCTGCCCCCCGTGTGCGCGCGCTCTCTCTCTGCCCCCCGTGTGCGCGCGCTCTCTCTCTGCCCCCCGTGTGCGCGCGCTCTCTCTGCCCCCCGTGTGCGCGCGCTCTCTCTGCCCCCCGTGTGCGCGCGCTCTCTCTGCCCCCGTGTGCGCGCGCTCTCTCTGCCCCCGTGTGCGTGCTCTCTCTCTGCCCCCGTGTGTGCATTCTCTCTCTGCCCCCGTGTGCGCGCGCTCTCTCTGCCCCCGGGAGCATATTCTCTTTCCCCCTCGTGTGCACTGTTTCTCTGTCCCTCTGTTTGTGCTCTATCTCTACCCCCTCTCTGTGTGCTCTCTCTCTGCTCCCTCTCTGGGTACTCTCTCTCTGCTCCCTCTCTGGGTACTCTCTGCCCTCCCCGTACATACATTGTGCCCCTCTGTGTTCTGTCTCTGGCCCCCTGTGCACGCTTTGTGGCATGACCTTGTGTGTGCTACTGGCCCCCCCAAATGATCTTGCTGCCCCTCTGTGTGCAGTCCTGACCATGCTCTGTTCTCTTCCCTGTGAGAGCTCTCTGGCTCCCCCCCATGTATGCTCTCTGGCCCCTCTGTAATGACTTTCTGGCACTCGCTGTGTTGTCTATGCCCCCCTGTGTTCACTCTCTACCCTTCCTCTGTGCTGTCTCTCTGCCCTCCCTTGTATTGTCTCTCTGCCTTTGCCCTTGCTCCTCCTGTGGTGGATGTAATGTTACCCCCAGAGGAGCTGGATCTCTGTGACCCATCACAAGTAGGAGCAGACGCTCCCTGCCCCATACTCTGCCCGTCCACCGCCCAAAACAACAAGTGGAGATGGGAAGGAAGCTGGAGACCTCAGGAGCGGCCGCAATGTGTCTCCCTGCAGATCCCTTACACCTCACCCTACACAGGATCCACTGGATCTTCACCAGCCGCCGCCTTCTTCCACCACTGGGATCCAGCTGCACATTTCCCCCCTGACTTGTGGCTGCTCCATAATGACTAAGTCTCTCCCCTACTATCCAGCCCTATGTGGAGACTCTTCACAGGCTTCTCTCTCCTCTTGTCTCTATCCACGGCTTAGTCAGATGAGAGAGTGACGATATCTACACACAGAATAGGGACGTCTCCTCCTTCTATGTTTCCTCCTTGGTCTAATCCTGTCCAGTCACATCCACATCTGCAGGAGACATCTCTGCTTATTGTTACCGGCCCATTTCTTCCCCCTCCAGGTGCTTGGACTCTTCATCCTTATTCCTTAAGGAGCCGATAGGATCAGACACCATCAAGTCCTCGTGGCCTCCAACAGGTCATGTTTTCAGGATTTTCTTAGTATTGCTCAGATGATGCCTTGATAATGATAATGGACCCGCAGAAGCGCTATACGCGTGAAATAGAGCCGTTGTCCGCCCTGCCGACCCCTCCCTGCACTATGTACCCTCATATCTTGTGAATAAAGAGCACGTCGAAGAGATTGGGTGAGTGCCGTCTTTTATTTCTTTCAAATCCTGCTTCTTACTGACTGAGCAACACTGATCCCTGGATCACTGTGTACCCGGCTGTGCTGTCTAAGCTTGTAGCGCTGGTGCCTCGCTCCCTTATGCAAAAAACTTGATAATGATTCCATCACCTGTTCAATACTAAGAAATTCCAGAAATCATGACCTATTGGGGGCCGTGAGGACTGGAGTGTGGGAAACTGCTCTAGACCTTCTGTTGATGCAAAGATGGCACTGAGAGCTGCCTCTTACCTGATGAGATCCCCAACTCCTTTATCTCTCTCTGATGTGACCTCATTGTTGCAGCATGATGCAAATGTGACATTGTGCCAGGTCGGTAAATCAAGGTAAAAGCCACTGACCACGTCAGGTAAGAGGTGATTCTCAAGGTACCTTTACACACCGCAACTTTTGGCGGCGATCGGAGGCAACCAAACGTGCGTGTGCACATTTTTGACGGTTGCCTCCGAACGCCGATGCCACATGTACACGCCGCAATTGCGCCCTCAACCTAAGGTGATGTATCGTCCCGGAAGTTCCCACACGAACGTTTGGAAACATCCGGTTGACTCCTGACACCGCTTCACACGCCTCAATCTCCAAAGGAATGTGGGCGTACATGTTCAGCACCGCAAGAACATAGGCGTGACAGACTGGTGTATTTTGCGCCCCAAACACGCTGATTAGACAACGCATTAGCGTCATGATTGGCCAGCCTGCGCAGGAAGGCTGCCTAATACATGACGCCATTGCAATTGTGTAGTGTGAATGGACAGCTCTTCAAATATGTCGCCCTGTGAAGGGACAGCCAATGGAAACACAGTAGCCCCCACCAATCATTGCTGATGGGACGCGGTATCCAGCACGCTGTGGCACGCCTCACTAGGCGACGCTGATTCCATCCCTATCGTCCGTTCACACGCCAAAACCAGGGCAATTCACCTTCAGAGTTGCCTCTGGTTTTTGAACAATGCTCTGAAACCGCAACAGGGAGCAACTTTAAAATCACCACCGGGTTCCACAATTACACGCCGCAACTTCATAGCAATTTCAGAGCAATGATGACGGAACTCCGGATTGCCTCTCAGTTGCTACATTGTAGTTGTGGCGTGTAAAGGTACCCTAAAGGTTTCTCATCCAGTGACCACAGATTGCTGACATGGTTGATTGACTGGGTCTTATGAATTGATTCACTATAGTTTTTAGATCTAAGGATCCGGTCTTCACATTTTCAGGTCATGTCACCTGTACGGTACGGACCCCCTGAGCGGTTGTGCTGGAGTTTCTACTGCTGCTTACTAGGGATGAGCGAGCATGCTCGACGCTACTCATTTCTCGCACTAGCATCCCGGTACTCGAGATGCTCGGACTCTTCATTAATAATTATCGATCTGACACAAGTACACAGCTCCTTTCAGTGCACACAGTGAGCTGCACCTCACAGAGAGCAGATTGATTGTTAGGATCCCTCTGGGGGGCACAGCAAGGTGTTGTATGCTGCGGCGATTAGAAAAAGCCCCCCTCCCGTCCTTTCCCAGAAACACTCGTTTTATACCCGGAAGTCTGTGGGCGGAGCCTGTCCCTAATTGAGTTACATTGGGCTCGGTGCTCTGGCCAAGTACACGAGTATCTTGGGATGCTCGGCCTGAGCATCGAGCACCCGAGCATTTTAGTACTCGCTCATCTCTACTGCTCACCACTAGTTAGTCCAGTACAGTGTGTAGGTGTATACTGAAGGGAAGAGACAACTTTATATTTGTGCATAGTTTCAATTCTGTATAAGTCAACATCCAACACCAATGGTTCCTATGGCCTCCAATGAAGTGACCAAGGAAGAGATTTTACTATGAGACAAAAAATCCTCTTAATGGTGTAAAGCCTTGATAATTTACCACATTGGGGACACACAGAACAGTATAACCCACTGCAGACTGTACAGTCACATGCTCCACCGCTGACAGCTCAGCCCCACACAAACCTCACAGTCTGCACCACTTATCACAGTGATGATGATGACCACACAGGACCGCACAGTCTGCACCACTTATCACAGTGATGATGATGACCACACAGGACCGCACAGTCTGCACCACTTATCACAGTGATGATGATGACCACACAGGACAGCACAGTCTGCACCACTTATCACAGTGATGATGATGACCACACAGGACGGCACAGTCTGCACCACTTATCACAGTGATGATGATGACCACACAGGACGGCAGTGTGATACAATAGAGTTTCTCCTCTCTCTACTCCAGAAAAACACATTTATAACATGACATTGTGTAGACGCCCTGATATAATCTAGTGCATGGAAGACAATGGATGAGACCTTTATTGTATGAAAAGTGCAGTCTTGTATTATTCTGAAATAGAGGAATATTTCATCTAAGATCTTGTTTCCTCAGGTTTCTTATGATCAGGACTCTTTCCCTTTAATAGAGGATGGTCCTTTCCCTCAGTGACCCCCCGAGGATGGAGCAGGACAGAGACCACATGGCTGCTCGGATATTAGACCTCACCCTGGAGATAATCTACTGGATCACTGGAGAGGTGAGAGCTTCACATCACATCACTCTGATCTCTAGGAATAAAGCAGGGAAATGAGGGGAAAGGTGAAGGATTCTTATCCTCTGTGTAGTGATCGGCGTCTCCCCATACACAGGATCACACAGTAGTGAAGACGTCGTCTGGGGAGTGTGTGGCCCCCCGTGTGTCAGGAGGGCGGAGCAGGACCCCGAGTGACATCACCGAGCCTCCACCTCATTCACTGATACATGAGCAGAAGATCCTAGAACTGACCCACAGGATCACTGATCTGCTGAGCGGGAGGTGATGAGCGCTGCCCCCCGGGAATGCTGGGACATTCTACAATAACGCCGGGGGAGGGGTCTGCTAATGACGGCTCATTGTGTGTGTCAGGTCCCTATAAGGTGTCAGGACGTCACCGTCTATTTCTCCATGGAGGAGTGGGAGTATTTAGAAGGACACAAGGATCTGTACAAGGACATAGTCATGATGGAAAATCCCCCGTCCATCACATCCCCGGGTAAGAGGAGACCTTCCTGGGCTGTAGAGGAGAGAACAGGTGTGAGAGTGCTCTAGATTCCCCATCATCTGCTCATCACATACACACAATGGATTCAGTCACTGCCGTTATTTCCTATAGATGGATCCAGTCAGAGGAATCCACCGGAGAGATGTCCCCGTCCTCTATATTCCCAGGATCGGCCAGAAGAGGAGGAATATATCCCCTGGGATCATCAGGTAGATGAGGTGAGATTCCTGTAAATCCTCTATAAATTGATGTAATGAATCTTCTCCTGATCTCCTCCGGCCGCCGTGTCCTGGAGGCTCCATCAGACCATGTTACATGGTATTGTGGGGGTATCCTAGAAGCCTCAATATTACCAATTCAGAGGTTGATGACAGCGCACAATACTCATCTGTCATTAAGCTAGTCTATTACCAAGACTTTTACCACACCAAGGCACCGGGAAGAGCCGGGGTGAAGCACCAAGAGTTTGTGCATCTTACAGAGGCGCCAGTTCTGGGGCAGCTGGTGGCTGCTATTTTTAGGTTGGTGAGGATCCATTAAAGATGATCCTTCCCACCCTGAGAGTACCAGACTCCAGCTGTCGGCTTTACCTTGGCTGGTAATCCAAAATAGGGGGTTCCTACGCCGTTTTTTTGTTTTGTTTTTTAACTATTTATTATTTATATATCAATAATTTGAAAAAATAGCTTTTGGTGACCTCTGTTTCGGTTTACCAGCCAAGATTAAGAAGCCAGCTGTGGTCTGAAGGCTGCAGCTTTCTGCTTTACCCTAGCTGGTGATGAAAAATAGGGGGCACCCATGTCATTTTTTTTTTTTTAATCATTTCTTTTTAGCTAAATACAAGGCTAAAACACCCTTTAGTGCAACAGGAAAGGCACTAAAGAATGCAAGCGTAAAAATATATAGGGTGTGGGTCATTATAAAGCTGAAATCTATCTATCTATCTATACTTTCCATCCATCTATGTATTCTTTCCATTTATCTATCTAGCTATCATCTATTCTTTCTATGTATCTATCCATCCATCCACTTGAACAGCTGAAAACTCAAGTAATCTTTCATCTTAAAAGATTTCTATATCTTTAAAAAAAATTAGCAGCCCGCAACCGCCCCAGGAGTTGTAACTCCATTGGATGTGCCACTCCTGGCGCTTCATCCCAGCTCTTTCGGTGACCTGGTGCATTGGTAAACAGGATAATGGTATTTGGAGTTGATGCCAGCTGGAAAATGTCAGCTGACATCAAGTCCAGAGGTAAGTAATGTCGAGGTGTCAGTCAGATACCTGATAATACTAACCAAGTCAGTAAAGGCACAAATAACCAATAAATATTTGATTTAAAAATAAACTCCCCAATACATTCCTCTTTCACCATTTTATTTTTATATTAAAATCTTTTTTTTTGTCCCATGGCCTCAACAACAAAAAAAAAAGCATTTAAAAAAAACAAAAATGAAACCCAAATAGATCCTGAAGTAGTCCCAACACATGGGGGGAAACATCAGTGACTGCATCCCCCATATGTTGGGACGGCAGGCACTGCATAGCTCCTGAAAGTATGACAAGCCATGACTTCACTGAGGTTGTGTCAGGTTACACAGTGGGTATCGCGCAGCAGGGAATCCCACTGTGTGACCTGAGATGACCTCAGTGGCGTCAGCGCTCATAACACTAGCTGTCTTGTGAGAGCTGCGATATCGCATGAGATGTAGCAGGTATATCTTGCCAGTATCGTGAGACAGCGAGTGTGAGGAACGGTGATATCAGGCAGTGCAGTACAGTTCAAACATGCGGGATAGCACCTGTGTGACCCCCTTGGGTCTGAACTGCAGTAATGTTTGTGATGGCACTGCATGTCACACTGTCACCCTGTCACCAATGCCTGCTTCACGCAGCATATAGGGGATGCTTTCTGTGAACGTGACCTTCTCATGCTTGTAAGAGGGTCCAGGGGAGGTATCAGTTGTTGCAGAAGGGATCGATGATTCCTCTTGCCCTCTGACTACTTCCACAGAGACTTTTAGGGTACGGGTGTGCAATTCCAGTCCTAAAGATCTGAAAATAGTGCAAGTTTTCAGGATTTCCATAGCATTGCACAACTGGTAATTTAATCATCTGCACAGGTGATGCTTCCAACACCTTGTACAATGGTAAGTAAATATTGAAAACATGCACTGTTTGTGGCCCTTGAGGACTGAAGTTGCCCAGCCCTGTTCTACAGGAGTGTGTGTAATGTCTTGCATTTCCATACCTGACACCTTCAGATGAGAGGCCTGTGCTTTGTTCTCCAGCATCTGTAGGGTAGCATTGAAGCACTTCTTACTTTTCACAAACAGTCCAGCACACAAGTAGTGATGTCTACTGTTGCAGAGTTTAAAAAAAATCACATGTTGGTTCATGATGTAATTTTTCAGATTTATGTTACACAAATACTTATCATTTTAAAATAGGCACTTAGCACAGACTATCCATAATAAGTCGAAAAGACACACTTATATAAATATATACAATAACAGTGATGTCTTCAGGGGGGCAAAGACATCATATGATACTGGACACCCCCCTCCATACCTCTCCTTTTTAACCATGGTCGTCCTCCTCCATAGTGAACTTCTGGCAGACATGATGCATACCATCGCAAATAAAGCACAGGTAAAACATTATAAAAAGTCATTCCTTCTTTTGTTTGATAGTCTTGACCTTGGTCTCACCGGGTTGAGAACTCTGAACTATAGCGTCCAAGTCCAATTTTCCCTAAAAGAGGCCAACAGGAGCACAACGTAGACAGCGGCTCACATAGGCATTGAACTCCTTTCTCTCATTGTGGCAACAGCACAACACAGGGAGCATCAGCATTTGAGTGATTCTTTCACAGTTCTTGATCGTTGCAAACAAATGACCTGAATTGTACATTGGGTACTCCAATTTTTCTTCTTTTCACACAACAGTCCATGATACCCAGCAAGTCCCACAAGGATCAAGACTCTATTAAAATGGGGTGCAGCCCATCAAGATAATGAGGCACAATCCATTAAGGTCACAGACCATTTAGGGCACAGTCCATTTAGGTCTTTCATGGTTAGCTGCATTCCCACTAATCCAGCAGGAGGAAGAGCAACCGGCGCTTAACTTGGGAGGGTAAAAAATAAAATTGGGCCTACCCGGCCATGAGGCAAGAAAAAGGGTCTCTCACTTGTCAGAACTCCAAACAAACAGTCCTAGGCAACTTTACATTCTGCATGATGCAGGGTCACAGCAGGGGCATTTCTTGCAATGGGTCAGCGACCAAACAACAGCCCTTTCCTAGGGTAGTCCTCTTTAATTGGAGGCCTTTCGTAAAGCCTCCCACTGTCGCCACAGCTCTTTCACCGATGATCGGAATAGACATGCAGGTTCTATAGCGTAGGCCGCTCCTGTACGATCTTGGAGGGTCACAGAGGCTACTCCTTCAGGTGCATTCTCTACCATCCCATCACCTGCCCCCCAGCACACCCTGTCATCGCCAACACTGGAGAAGAGGATGGAGGACTTAGGGGACGGCCACCCCCTCTAGCACACACTGGAGGAACTCTGGCAACCCTGACAGGCCTTTCAGGCTCTCTGGCCCCTGTGGGTTTCACTCCAGCAGGCTTGCTAACCAGGGCTCTGGAGTCGGTAAGCTAAATCACCGACTCAGACTCCTCAATTTCCCTGACTCCGACTCCAACTCCATGACTACGACTCCCTCGTACACGGCTCATGTTTAAGTGACACATTTATTGTAGGAGAATGTGAATATCAGGCTTTTAATCATTATTATAATACAATAATCAAGATATTTATATAGAACATAACAATAATTAATAATATTGATAATAATATTCAGCACATTCTGCATTGAACTACTGTACCTAATTTATTATATATTTTATGAGTCGAAGTCTGTCCATTTTATACTGACTCCAACGCCACCAAAATGGACATCTACTCCGACTTCACAGACCTGTATACTAACATGGTCAGGCCTGGCCAGCAGCCAAAGCTCCATCCTCTCCATTTCGGCCTCCTGCTGCTACTCTTGGACATTATCTGCAGTGGCGACCCGACTTACCCCTACTGCATACCACCCCTTGCAGCCCTTTTACCTTTCTGGAGGTGACTACATCCCCAAGAGGGTGTGGAGTCGGGAAAGGAGATGGTCAGGCTGCAGGGTGGACCAGGTGACATAGCGTCGGTCACCAGTCCCGTCTTTGGCTAGGGACCCAAACAGGGGTGGATTAAGGGTAGCCAGGGCCCGGGGCTGTTCAGACTCTATGGGACCCCGGTCATGTGACGGGGCCATGTGACGGGTAAAGACTGACCAAATACTCAGCGTGTGCACGAGGCCTCACAAATACTGCGGTAAGAAACATCAAATACTCAGCGTGTGCACGAGGCCTTAGGCTGGTTTCACACTGCGTTTTTGGTCAATCCGTAGCTGTCCATTGTAAAACGGACAGCTACAGATCCGATTTGGCCCCCATGCATCCCTATGGGCCACGGATCACATTGGATATGCCCTTAACGGCATCCAATTTTTGTCAGATTCGATTCTGTCCGATTTTTTCCTGCACCCAAAATCGGAGACTGCTCCGATTTTGGGAACATCGGACAGAATCTGACAGAATTGGATCCAACATGACATGGGGGCCTATGGAGCGCAGGTCCGAGAAAACATCTGATCAGTGGCGTAACTAGAGTCTGGTGGGCCCCGGTGCGAAATTCAGACCTGGGCTCCCCCCCATGCACACACGTTGGTCGGATGCTTGAGTCCCGTGTAACGTTCAAAGTTCTATAAAGACTCACAAATTGACCCCTCTATGTATTAATGTCCCTCACCCTGCTATATATGGTCCTCCTCCTGGAATATGGCCCTTATCCTGATATATATGTTCCCCTTTCTAGTATATATGGTCTTCCTCCTCCCACCATGATAGGCGTCCAATTATTATAACTCCCATATTCCTCCACTCCAAAACCCAATGTCACCCCACATGTTAGCCTATTCCAGTGGTGGAGTCTTCTGCTCTCCTCTGTCCCCCGCTCTTCACCTCTGTGCCCCACTCTCCACCTCCTCCTGTGTCCTCCTCTGTCCCCCATTCTCCTGTGTCCCACGCTCTCCTCCTCCTCTGTCCCCCGTTCTTCTTTATCTCCCGCTCTCTCCTCCTGTGTCCCCCGCTCTCTTCCTCCTGTGTCCTCCATTCTCCTGTGTCCCCTACTCTCCTTCTACTCTGTCCCCTGTTCTCCTGTGATCCCCACTCTCTTGCTCCTGTGTCCCCGCTCTCCTGTGTCCCTCGCTCTCCTCCTCCTCCTCTTTCCCCCGTTCTCCTGTGTCTCCCGCTCTCCTCCTCCTCTGTCCCCATTCTCCTGTGTCCCCTGCTCTCTTCCTCCTCTGTCCCCCGCTCTCCTCCTCCTGTGTCCCTCGCTCTCCTCCTCCTCTGTCCTCCATTCTCCTGTGTCCCTCACTCTCCTCCTCCTCTGTCCCCAGTTCTCCTGTGATCCCCACTCTCTTCCTCCTGTGTCCCCGCTCTCCTGTGTCCCTCACTCTCCTCCTCCATCTCCCTGCATCCCTCGTTTTGCTCCTCCTCTATCCCCGTCCTCCTGTGTCCCCCGCTCTCCTTTTCCTCTGTCCCCTTTTTCTGTCTCCCCCGCTTTCCCCCTCCTGTGTCCCCCGGCGCTTTCCTCCTCTCACTTCTCTTCTTCTCTTATGCGAGTATTCAGCAACAGAGTGTCCTCACTTTCTGGATGAGCGGCCAGGACTAGACACACGGCGGGAGACTGAGGAGGCTGCCGCCTGACTCTCCGGACCTCCAGAAGCTCACAGCTCTGCCCTGAGATGCAGCACGTGAAGAAGCAGCTGCGGGACTTTCGAAGCTGCCGCGCCACCGCGCCTTCCTGTCCTCCGGCAGCCGGAATCAACCGCCTGGGGACCGGCCTGGCAGAGCGCTATGCAGAGACATGGATGTGCATCCTAGGGATGCACATCCATGTAAAGCAGTCGCAGGGGTTGGCAGGCGCCGGGCCCCTAAACTTCCGGGCCTGGTCGCACTTGCGACCTCTGCAACTGTGGGTGGTACGCCACTGTATGTATGGTCCTCCTCCTGGAATATGCCTTTATCATGGTATGTATGGTCCTACATTATCTACATTATAGTAAAATGCAGCCTCACAGTCCTCCATAAAGTATAATGCAGCGTCCCAGCCCTCCATATAGTATAAAGCTGCATCACAGCCCTTTATATAATATAATGCAGCCTCACAGCCCTTCACATAATATAATGCAGCGTCCCAGCCCTCCATATAGTATAAAGCTGCATCACAGCCCTTTATATAATATAATGCAGCGTCACAGCCCTTCATATAGTATAATGCAATAATGCAGCCTCATAACCCTCCATATAGCATACATCCTCTCAACACACATACACACACAGGGACACAGACACGCACATGGGGACACAGGGACACGCACGGAAACGCACACAGGGACACAGACACGCACACAGGGACACAGACACGCACACAGGGACACAGACACGCACACAGGGACACAGACACGCACACAGGGACACAGACACGCACACAGAGACACAGGGACACAGAGACAGACACAGGGACACAGAGACACAGACACAGGGACACAGACACGCACACAGGGACACAGACAAACACACAGAGACACAGACACGCACACAGAGACACAGACACGCACACAGGGACACAGACACGCACACAGGGACACAGACACGCACACAGGGACACAGACACGCACACAGGGACACAGACACGCACACAGGGACACAGACACGCACACAGGGACACGGACACGCAGACAGGGACACGGACACGCAGACAGGGACACGGACACGCACACAGGGACACGGACACGCACACAGGGACACGGACACGCACACAGGGACGCTGTTCTGGCCAAACACATGCCACGAGCCGTCTGGGCAGCCAATCACAGGCCAGTAGCTGAGGTCATGCGCCGACTGGCCTGTGATTGGCCAGGACAGTGGCAGGGGCAGAGAGAGAACGGTGCTGCTGGACTTTATACATCTGGCGGCTGTGATCAGCCGCCTGGGGACATGGATATGCGTCCTTAGGGATACACATCCATGTAAAGCGGATGCAGCCAGGGGTCGACGGGCCCCTGTACCTTCTGGCCTGGTCGCAGCTGCGACCGTGGATGTTACGCCACTGGGAAGGGTGCACACAGTATAGGGGGTACAGTATGTGTGGTGGGCATGCACAGTATGGGGAGGGGGCACAAAGTATATGGGGAGGGCACAGAATAGGGGGCACACAGTATAGTGGGAGGGGGAACACAATTTATGGGGGTACAGTATATGGAGAGGGAACACAGTATATGGGGCAGGGGCACAGAACACTGTGTCTGACCTGTTACAGGATCTGCAAGTCCCTCCTGGTGATCAGCTTGCAGCGGTTGGCCCCCAGCACCCGCACCTGCTCCTCTGTGCACACCACCGGGGTGATGTCCTGAAACTCCTGCGGCAGACAAATTAGCTCCTGCCTGTCTGCTCCAACATCCGGCACTCACTGCTGCCCCCGGGAGCCGGGCTGTACTTGCCCAGCAGGCAGCAGCTCTCAGCAGCACTACAGGAGGAGCGGAGGCGCGGACACAGCCCTGCTCTCGGCTGGAGGCAACAAGCAGCTGCCACTGCTGCCTCATAGTGTCAGGGCCAGAGTGCAGTAGCAGCCGGCCACACATATCGGCGATACAAGCCTGCTTAAACGCAGGCCGGCGCCAGGACCGCCACCTCCCCTCCCCTCCAACACACTGGCCATGCAGTTACATAGATGTGCGTCCTTGGAGACGCACATCCATGTGAAGCGGGGGCCCGGCGCTGGTATCAGCGGTCGCAGGGGGCTGCGGGCGGCCCGGGCCTCTTATAGCCCCGGGCCCCGTCGCAACCGCGACCCCTGCGACCGCGATTGGTACGCCACTGCATACACACATAAACACACACACATATAAATACACACACATAAACACACACATAAACACACACACAAACACACACACATATATATATATACACACACATAAACACACATATACACAAAAACACACACACACACATATAAACACACATATACACATACACATAAACACACACACACATAAACACACACACTTGCCATCTAGCAATGTCTTCCCCCTTGTGGCCTCCTCCCCCCAATGTTGTCTCACCCATGTGCTTGGTGTCTTCTTCCTGGCATTGAGCTGCACCGTGACAGACTTTACTGCAGGGGATCAGCACTGTCCCGCAGCTGACGTCACAGGCCTCTGCGGCTTATGCATATTCATGCTGGTAGCTGCCTGGGGAGGAGAGCACAGCACTGGCTGGGAGGTATGGTTGAGGAGCGGGGAGGGGGGGATGATGGGAGGTGCTGTCAGGAACATTAAGCCTGACAGCACAGTGGAGGTGTGGGGAGCCACCGCACTTACTTCCTTGCAGAGCCGCTGACAGGCAGGAGGAGAGGAAAGGTGAGTGGAGGGGCGGGCACAGCTACAGGAAGTGCCGCTTCACTTCCTCCACATCCTCCCTCCTCGCCTTGGACACCCGCGGTCGCGGCGGGCAGCTGGAGGCACAGGCCCACCCGCGTGGAGGCGCGGGCCCCCCCAAGGGGTCGGGCCCGGTC
Organism: Allobates femoralis; assembly: GCA_033576535.1. Lineage (NCBI taxonomy): Eukaryota > Metazoa > Chordata > Amphibia > Anura > Aromobatidae > Allobates > Allobates femoralis. Next base: position 620,198,949 of record JARQOC010000001.1, on the reverse strand, counting down.
GCAACCGCGACCGCTGCGACCGTGGTAGGTACGCCACTGCATCTGATGGTTTCTCTGACCCGATTTTATTGTACTGAGCATGCTCAGTACACTAAAACTGCTCCTAATCGTCTAATTTCACTTCCGCAATGTATATACATACATTGTGGAAGTGAAATTAAATAAGTGCAAGGGTTAAAAATAAAGAATCTTTATTTTCACCCGTCCACGAGTCCTCCGGCGTCTCCAGCTATCTTCTGATCCTTACAGGACCTGGCGTGATGTCACAACCAGGTCACATGACTGGTTACTGCAGTAACCAGTCATGTGACTGTAACGCAACCACAGGTCCTGTAAGGATCAGAAGATAGCTGGAGACGCCGGGGGACTCGTGGACGGGTGAGAATAAAGATTCTTTATTTTGTAAGGTCTGGAGGAGAGGGGAGAAGAGGGATGAAAGAGGGAGAGAGAGACTGAGAAAGCAGGGAAAGGAGGGGGGAAAGAGGTGACAGGAGGGAGAGAGGAGGAGGAGCGAGGTGACAGGAGGAGTGGGGAGAGGAGGAGAGACGGAGAGGATCCAAACTGATCCTGCAAAATACCAGAATCGGATGCCTATTTGGCATCCGATTGCAGGCATCAGTTTGGATCCATTGATGTCCGAGGAGTCCTGCAAAAAAAAGGATCCTTTCAGACAGCAAAATAACGCTATGTGAAAGCAGCCTTACAAATACTGAAGTAAAAACTCACCAAATACTCAGCGTGTGCACGAGGCCTTACAAATACTGAGGTAAAATCGCACCAAATACTCCGCGTGTGCACTAGACCTTACATATACTGAGGTTAAACCTCACCAAATACTCAGTGTGTGCACGAGGCCTTACAAATACTGAGGTGAAAACTCACCAAATACTCAGCGTGTGCACTAGACCTTACATATACTGAGGTTAAACCTCACCAAATACTTGGCTTGTGCACGTGGCCTCACAAATACTGAGGGAAAATACACCAAATTGGCTAGGGTCACACATACCAATCAGTTCTTTTCCATTTCCAAAACCTGATTCCGTTTTTTGAAAATGCCATTTTTGCATCTAAAAAGCGCTATGCGTTTCCCATAGGGCCCCATGTTAAAAAAGAAAAAAAGCATACTTTTTTTTTACTGCACCCAAAAACGCTGCTAGCAGCATTTTTCGATGCAGTTTCAAAAATGCATGGCGTTTTTTAAGTGCACTTTTGACACTGCATTTTTTGCATCTCAGCCTATGGATCCGTTAACGGATCAGTTTTCCACAACATTCTGAGTTGAAAAACGTATGCAAATAACGGATCCAGGGCTTATGTGTGACCCTAGGCATACTCAGCGTGTGCATGAGGCCTTACAAATACTGAGGTAAAAACTCACCAAATACTCAGCGTGTGCATGAGGCCTTACAAATACTGAGGTAAAAACTCACCAAATACTCAGCATGTGTACGAGGCCTTACAGCTACTGAGGTAAAAACTCACCAAATACTCAGCATGTGCACGAAGCCTTACAAATACTGAGGTAAAAACCTCACCAAATACTCAGCGTGTGCACGAAGCCTTACAAATACTGAGGTAAAAACTCACCAAATACTCAGCGTGTACACGAAGCCTTACAAATACTGAGGTAAAAACTGACCAAATACTCAGCGTGTGCACGAAGCCTTACAAATACTGAGGTAACAACTCACCAAATACTCAGCGTGTGCATGAGGCCTTACAAATACTGAGGTAAAAACTGACCAAATACACAACGTGTGCACGAAGCCTTACTGATACTGAGGTAAAAACTCACCAAATACAGAACGTGTGCACTAAGCCTTACAAATACTGAGGTAAAAACTGACCAAATACTCAGCGTGTACACGAAGCCTTACAAATACTGAGGTAAAAACTGACCAAATACTCAGCGTGTGCACGAAGCCTTACAAATACTGAGGGAAAAACTGACCAAATACTCAGCATGTGCACGAGGCCTTAGGGTATGTGCCCACAGGGAGGTTTTGCTGCGTTTGAGATCAGGTTTTGCCTTGGTTTTATGTAAATCTATGCTAATCTAATCCTGAGTTTTTGGTTTACATCAAATCCTATGTGATCAGGGAAAAGCTTTCACACACACACACTTTTTTTCTCTACAGAAAATGGAAATACCACAGGTGTTTCCACTTTAGCAAAAGTTCAGCAAAGAATTGACCTGCTCATTCTTTCTAAAACACAGCAACACCTGATGGTGTTTCCACTTTCTTCACCAAACAAAAACCAATGTGTTGGGAGCTAATCCTAGAATCCATAGGTTTTGCTGGAAAACAAAAATGCAGCAAATCCTGTGGTGTTTACACTGTCTCCAGAGAACAAAAACCAATGTGTGTGCACAGCATTTCTGTGAAACACATTGGTTTTGCTGGGAATCAAAACCGCAGGAACAAATTAGCATACATTACCAGAAAACCAATGGTAAACCGCAGGCAGAAACCGCAGCAAAAACGCACTGTGTGAACATACCCTTACAAATACTGAGGTAAAAACTCACCAAATACTGAGCGTGTGCACGAGGCCTTACATATACTGAGGTAAAAACTCACCAAATACTCAGCGTGTGCACGAGGCCTTACAACTACTGAGGTAAAAACTCACCAAATACTCAGTGTATGCACGTGGCCTTACAAATACTGAGGTAAAAACTCACCAAATACTCAGCGTGTGCACGAGGCCTTACAGATACTGAGGTAAAAACTCACCAAATACTCAGCATGTGCACGAAGCCTTACAAATACTGAGGTGAAAACTCACCAAATACTCAGCGTGTGCACGTGGCCTTACAAATACTGAGGTAAAAACTCACCAAATACTCCGCGTGTGCACGAGGCCTTACAAATACTGAGGTGAAAACTCACCAAATATTCAGCGTGTGCACGTGGCCTTACAGATACTGAGGTAAAAACTCACCAAATACTCAGTGTGTGCACGAGGCCTTACAAATACTGAGGTAAAAACTCACCAAATACTCAGCGTGTGCACGTGCCCTTACAGATGCTGAGGTAAAAACTCACCAAATACTCAGCGTGTGCACGAGGCCTTACAGATACTGAGGTAAAAACTCACCAAATATTCAGCGTGTGCACGTGGCCTTACAAATACTGAGGTAAAAAACTCACCAAATACTCAGCATATGCACGTGGCCTTACAGATACTGAGGTAAAAACTCACCAAATACTCAGCGTGTGCACGTGGCCTTACAGATACTGAGGTAAAAACACCAAATACTCAGCATGTGCACGAGGCCTTACAAATACTGAGGTAAAAAACTCACCAAATACTCAGCGTGTGCACGTGGCTTTACAGATACTGAGGTAAAAACTCACCAAATACTCAGCGTGTGCATGAGGCCTTACAAATGCTGAGCTTAAAACTCACCAAATACTCAGCGTGTGCACGAGGCCTTACAAATACTGAGGTAAAAGCTCACCAAATACTCAGCGTGTGCACGAGGCCTTACAAATGCTGAGGTAAAAACTCACCAAATACTCAGTGTGTGCACGAGGCCTTACAAATACTGAGGTAAAAACTCACCAAATACTCAGCGTGTGCACGAGGCCTTACAAATACTGAGGGAAAAAACTCACCAAATATCCAGCGTGTGCATGAGGCCTTACAGATACTGAGGTAAAAACCTCACCATACTTAGGGTGCACTGCCCCTCCACGTTGTATAGACAAATGTGAAATGTGTCTACATGCTGTGTTGTGCCCCTCAATCTGGATATTTTTCTTGAATCATGTATGTATGGACTCCATACATATATAATCCAAAGAAAATATCCACAGGACACACATAGCATGTAGACGCATTTCACATGTGTCTATCCAACGTGGAGGGGCAGTGGGTGCACAATGTAATCAGGGATAAGGGAACAGGAAAAGAGTGCCTCAACAGCATTAACCCCAGGGATGCAGGAGCCATGAAAAGGTAGCCGGCTGCTCCACCTGAACAGCATAGTGGGTGCCCACACTGATGTTAATCAAGATAGTAGTGGGGCAAATCTGGCAGACTGGCACAGACACCGCACAGCAGCAGGACAAGTTCAACATATCACTCACTCACTGTCTGTCGGGCACGTTCCCTACTCTGTGTTGGCCTGTGACTGTGTTGGACTAGGTAGTGACCGGTCTCTCTTTAAGCAGCCCAGCCTGGAGGTGGTGGATGGCGGCCGGTGAATCTGTGATACACTCAGTCAGGAGGACTGGAGTCAGGAGAGAAGGCGCAGCTGCCAAGGATTGACCAGGCCGACGGCAGAATGAGCCGCTCTGACCCTATAAAAAAAAAAACTCTACCCCATACTGTTCCTAATTATTCTAATTCTATTACCCTATCTAATTCTATTACCCTATAAAGCCCCCACTGCCCCATACTGTTACTATTTACCCTATAAAGACCCCCACTGCCCCACACTGTTCCTAATTACCCTATAAAGCCCCCCACTGCCCCATACTGTTACTATTTACCCTATAAAGCCCCCCACTGCCCCACACTGTTCCTAATTACCATATAAAGCCCCCACTACTCCATACTGTTCTTAACTACCCTATAAAGCCCCCCCCACAGCCCCATACTGTACCTCAATACCCCAAAAAGTCACTTGGAAAGTATCCTCAATCTAACAAACAATTCTGCGGATGATCTTCGGCTCCTTCTGGAGCGGCTCACCTGCTAGTGCTGCCATGTGTGTTCTCTTGTCCTCTCCTCCTCTGCAGCCCGGCCCTTGCAGCAGTGTGTAGAGAGCTGCAGCATGCAGGCTCTACTCGGACTGCTCCTCAGGGACCGCTCTCTCAGCACTGCCGTCTGCCGTGCCTCACACAGGGGGCTCTTACCAAGTGACGCTGAGCCTGGCTCCTGTGTTAGAGTCACAATGTTTCCCTGTGGGAGGAGGTGCTCACACTCTTCTCTGCCCAGTGTCCCTGGCATCTGCATGGCCGCCCGTTACTGAGGTAGGCGGGCCGCCTGTGCCTCCAGCACCCGCGATCTTTAACAACATCCTCTGCACGTCGGCCTCGAACATCACCATGTCATGATGTACAGTACGGTGGGGGAGGAAGACGGGGGTGGGGCGGGGGCGGTAGCACCGGCGTCAGCATCAGCGGCCAGTGCAGAGTATGCGGTGGTGGCAGTCAGTGGATTATAATGGGGCAATTAGTTACCCTGGGCTAGTGGGCCCCGCCCACAGCATTGGGCCCGGGGCTACAGCCCAAATTGACCTCATTATAATCTGCCACTGGACCCAAACCCCCTCTTATGGAAGAAGGTCACCACCTGGCCCTGGGTACAATGCTCCTGAAAGTGTTTACAGTTAGACCCCTGCAACCACTCTCGGACAGGGTCATTTTAGAGCCTAATTTTTTCCAGAAATGACAAGACCTGGAGTAGTTCATGGTTGCTGGGAGGGGGTTGGGGGCCCCGCATGGCATTCTTCCATTCAAAAGCCTCTAGCAGGAGTGCTAGGGAAGGCAGAGAAACAGGGGCTTCTGCCACTACTACCTCCTCCATGTCCTCCTCTATTTGCCGATCCACCAGCTGCAGGTTAAATAAGTCCAGGCATGCTGCACAATCATGCCTCCGACCTCTGGAAGTCCCAGCTGGCATACAGAACTGCTCACCTCCTCCTGATCCTGAGCTCCATTCTGGTGGGACCTCTTCAGGCATGCGGGACCAGCACTGGATCCTGACCTCGCTGCAAATCAGGCATAATGCGAGGAGCATGGTTGTATTCCAGCTCACATATGTGGGTATCTCCTCTGCCAGCTACTCTGGTTGTGGTGACTCACCCTCAGCCCCTGGGATGGTGAGGAAAATCCCTTCACCCAGAGCTAGCATGTCTTGGAGTGGTCCCATCCGGTCTCCAAAGTGCGGACTGCAGGCATGTGGTACAAAATGTTGCTGCGTTGTACAGTAATCCCAAGATGGCGCTGGCATCCGCAGTCACATGTATTTTCTTTGCCTGGGGCCCGCCTTTTCCAGCGCCAATGAAAGGAAATAAAGTGATTGCACATTTTCAAGAAGATTGTGAACAGACCTATAAAACTGTGTGTTAAACATATAATGGACATATGCTTTTTTTATCTGAATTGCCTGCAGATAAGTGTAGAAGAGGTGGCCTCACACACTGCTGACCCTCTGCAATAATGAAGGTTTACGCTCCAAAGAAAGAAATAAATAAAGAAAATTAAAAGCTCTCTTAAAGGGATATTTAAAGATTTTATAGTTCCTGGATTTCACAGCTGCTGCCACATCTAGCACTTTTTTAAAAATTCACAGCCTGCAGGTGTCCCAACACCTGGAAACTCGAGGAAGCTTTAAAACATTCTTTTAAAGCTCCCTTAAATTCACCATGTTGAAAGGAACTGGTAGACCTAATGGCTGTGAACTCTGCTAACTTTAGGTTCACGGTTTTCTCAGCCACCGAGTCTTCCGCCTAGTGTTTTGGCCCCAAACTTTCAAGGAAAGTTTTAGGGCCACTTTGAAATTTCAAACTTTTTCCCCGCGTTTGCCGATTTTAGTAAATTGCTTGGGTTTCCGATCACAAACCAAATTGTCAATGTTTGCGCTGTAATTGGTGAACCTTGTACCGAAACGTTTGCTTATCTCTAGTCACTATAGACAGAGATCAACTCATGCAGGGAAATAACAGGAACCTTTCAGTCAATGTGTAAAATACTTTTGGTTTCTTGATCCTCTCTGATCACCACACGAGGGGATTCATCTTCTTTTGGTCTTTTCGGGTGTTTTTGACCATCACTTGGATATAAGTTAAACTAAACTTGCTTTTATCATGTCTGTATTGTGGGATTCTTGCAGGAAAGTTCTGGTGGAACGAGGAGTGGACACGAAACCCCCACATCAGAGTCAGTGACCGGTAAGAGGCGCTCATAGATCTTGTCTGACTGTAAAGATCTTTATTATTGGAGATTCACAAATGTCTTCATGGTGATTATTACTATTATTGTTAATAATTGATGTAATGATTATCTGCTCCACGTCTCTGACATCATGTCCTCTATCTGTCTTGTCCTCTCTCTCTCTCTCTCTCTCAGGTCATGTCTTCATCTCTTCATGACTTGGTTGAATATCTCTATTATTTCTCCCTTCTTCTCTCTGCCGGTTTAGACATCATTTTATTTTTATAATTTATGTCATATAACACCTGTCTAAATTTTTGGCCTAATTTTATTCCAAAAATATCCAAAGTCCAAAAAATATTTTGCTTGAAAAAAAAAATAAAATGTTTCTGTTTCTAGGTGAAGACTGGAGGAGAAGCTGCCATGGAAATCTGCTTTTATCTCCCTTTGATAATGTAGAAGATAACAATTCCTCACAAGATAAAACTCCTAATGTTCCCGTGGTCCTTCACAGGCGACACGTATCCACTGATACCAACAGTCAGAAAACACTATTGTCTAATCAATCACTGATCAGCAAACAAGGAACCGGAAATAGACCGGGGAAAACATCTCTATGTGGGGAAAAATGTAATACAGAATCTAAGTTTTCTTTAAATGAGCAAATTCACAGAAATGAAAGCTCATTTTCATGTTCAGAATGTGGGAAATCTTTTACCAAAGAAATTAGTCTTGTTAGACATCAGAGAACTCACACAGGAGAGAAGCCACATTCACCTCTGGAACATGCACAACACTTTATACCTAAAGATTCTCCTGAGAATCATCCAGGAAGTCACACAGGGGAGAAGCCATTTTCATATTCAGAATATGGGAACTGTTTTAGCAAGAACTCAAACCTTCTGGAACATTTAAAACATCACACAGGGGAGAAGCCTTTTTGCTGTTCAGAATGTGGGAAATATTTTGCCCAAAAAGCAACTTTTTTGAGTCATCAAAGAATTCACACAGGGGAGAAGCCATATTCATGTCCTGACTGTGGAAAGTGTTTTAGTCAAAAATCAATCCTTGTGAAACATGTAAGAATTCACACAGGGGAGAGGCCGTTTTCTTGTTCTGAATGTGGGAAATGTTTTAATAAAAAATCACATCTTCTGGAACATCTAAGATGCCACACAGGGGAGAAGCCTTTTTGCTGTTCAGAATGTGGGAAACGTTTTGTTCAAAAATCAACCCTGGTGACTCATCAAAGAATTCACACTGAGGAGAAGCCATATTCATGTCCTGACTGTGAGAAGTGTTTTACTCGGAAATCAAATGTTAAACAACATCTCAGGAGTCACAGAGGGGAGAAGCCATTTTCATGCTCAGACTGTGGGAAATGTTTTACTACGAAATCAACCCTATTGGAACATCAAAGAACTCACACAGGGGAGAAGCCATTTTCATGTGCAGACTGTGGGAAATGTTTTAGGAAGAAATCAATTCTAATGGAGCATCAAAGAACTCACACAGGAGAGAAGCCATATTCATGCTCAGACTGTGGAAAATGTTTTGGTAAAAAATCAATTCTAATGGAACATCAAAGAACTCACACAGGGGAGAAGCCTTTTTCATGTTTACAATGTGGGAGATGTTTTGCCCAGAAATCAAGTCTTGGAAAGCATCTAAAAGTTCACATAAAGTAGAAATCATTTTTATGCTTAGAATGGAAGTACGGTAACATTTTAGCCAGTAATTGGGACTCCTAAAACATTGGGGAACTCACCCAGAGAAGCAATTTTAATCCTCTGTCATCTATATAGTGGCCAAAGCTGGGTACTGCATATCTGATGCTTACTCGAATCAATAGGGGCCGGATGTGCAGTACTGCGGCCACTATTCCATTGAGGAAGCTGTACTGTGCAGCTTTACAACTTCTAGCTGGCAGCTCCCTGAACAGTCTACCACCGATCAGATATTGATGAACTATCCTAGGTAAACTCCTTTTAAGGATCAGCTACTACTTGAAATAAAGACTCAATAAAGGGTAGAGAATGCCTCAAAATTATTAGTTTCTTGCTCCTTCTACTACAGCAACAGCAATGGGTTAAGTTTACCGAGGGGGTCTCGACTTTGGGTAATTACCAGTGTTTAAAATAAATGCAACAGGTGTTTGCTCACTACAAGACCTATGTACACAATAAACCAGGAGTTTTTCTTACTCCTGTTTATGAACAAGGTTGGCCTTACATATGTGCAACTAGTGCGGTCGCACAGGGCACCGGCCGGCAGACACCAGAGGCTGACCGCAGGGAAACAGCAACTCACTTTCATTTGCTGCTACCTGTCTGCACAGGTTGCAGAAGAAAGATTGCAGGGGGGGCCATCCCCTTCCTCTGTGTCCTCTTTTCTCCCATCTTCACCAGAGAGAGGGGGGAGAGGCGCTTTCAGGCCCTGGCCATAAAAGCTGCTGACAAACTCCCACTGTTCTACATAGGTGCGTATAAGGTACTGTGTATGTATATGTGTGTGATATTTGTAATAAATTGTGTTATGTATAAGAGATGTACGTGAGCTGTACAGTCTTTAATATCTACAATATGTATCTGTTATCTAACTGGTATCTGTGTGTGTCATTTCCGGTTCAACGTTAAAGAAAGAAGCAGCAACAGCGGTTACTAAGGGATCAAGCAGTGTTTATTCACACATCACAGGGTCTTACTGGGTGCAGGTGGGAGGATGGGGGGATCTTCAAGGCGACGGCCGTTTCACGCCGCAAGTGGCGCTTCCACGGGCATATAATCCAATACAATAACACCGTAAAAAGAGTGGTGCTGGCAGTAGTGATCTTCAAAACTGTGAGTGATACTATGTGTGTGTCATGTATAGGGTGTAATAAATACAGGGGCATAACAACTGGGCCTGTGAGTGATGGGGGCCATTGCTATTTCCTCTTATATGTGATTGAAAACCATTGTGGAGCAGAGAGTCACTGGCTCCCTGTCCTGCACTTGCTCCGCAGCTGCAGGTCTCTGATAGGAGTACTGACTTGAGGCGGAGCCTGCCACAGGATCCCAATGGGTTCTGCACTTGCATGCATCTGAACAGGTCCCTGGCTGTACACTAGGTCCAGGGCATGTGTAGGGTGAAATATATAAACCTTTCCTGTTTTAGGTCAATTAGGATTACCATAATTATTAATATTTTCTAAATTCCAGAATAATGAGAGAAAGAAAACGTTTTAAGGAATTTGTATTACTTTCTGCAAAGTCACAAGTTTACATATACACTGGGACAGCTCATATGATGATGTCATGTGTTTGGAATCTTCTGAGGTTTATTGGCAACATATGAGTAAATAAGGGACACACACCTGTATTTTTATGCACACCTGAAACACACTGCTTTTTTTTTATGTAGCATCATGGGAAAGTCTAAAGAAATCAGCCAAGATATCAGGAAGAGAATTGTGGACTCGCACAAGTCTGGTTCATCCTTGGGTGCAATTTCCAGATACCTGAAGGTGCCTCGTTCATCTGCACAAACAATCATACACAAGTACAAAGAAGATGGGAATGTCCAGCCATCATACTGCTCAGGAAAGAGATGGGTTCTGTGCCCCGGAGATGAACGTCCTTTGGTCCGACATGTGCTTTTCAACACAAGAACAAAAGCAAAAGACCTTGTGAAGATGATGGCGGAAGCCGGAAATATTGTGTCACTATCCAGAGTGAAATGAGAACTGTATCAAGATGGGCTGAAAGTCCGCTCTGCCAGGAAGAAGCCATTACTCCAAAAGAAACAGAAAAAAGCCGGATTAATATTTACAAATGCACACAGGAAGAAAACTGAATTAGTCCTTACCGGTAATTCCTTTTCTTGGAGCCTTCCACGACAGCATTGGAGGATGTCGTCCACGCCCTATTGGGGGACAGGAACACAGAGAGGTTAAAAGCCGCTCCCCTTCCTCCGCACTCCAGTGTATTACCAAGATCACCTGAAGACATGGATTATCTGATACAAACCGGAACCAAACACCAACAAGGGGGGGAACTGATGCTGTCGTGGAAGGCTCCAAGAAAAGGAATTACCGGTAAGGACTAATTCAGTTTTCTCCCATCGCCTTCCACGACAGCATTGGAGGAATACCACCGATACTCCTCAGGGTGGGACAACTGCCTGTAGGACTTTCCTACCAAAGGACAGATCCCGACTAGAGGACAGATCTAACCTATAGTGGCGAGAAAAGGTGTGGAGGGACGACCACGTAGCCGCTCTGCATATCTGCTCAGATGAAGCTCCAGCCCGCTCCGCCCAGGATGTAGCAGCAGCCCGAGTGGAATGAGCCTTCAACCCCACCGGAGGAGCAAGGTCTTGAGCGACGAAGGTCGAACAGATCGCCTTCTTGATCCAGGAATCGATGGTAGCCTTGGAAGCCTTCTTCCCTTTGTTTTTCCCAAAATGCTGAACAAACAGGTTCTGATTAGGGATGGGCGAGTCTACTCGCTAGGACTCGGGACTCGGCGATTCTGAAGGTACTCGCAGGACTCGTTACTCGGCGAATCTCCCAGCTTGGACTCGCACAGTGACGAGTCCAATGGAATTCAATGGCAATAAGCTTGACTCTTCACAGATACCCGCTGTCAGCAGCGAGTCTGAGCGAGTCTACGATTCCGAGTCCTACGAGTCTACGATTCCGAGTCCTGTATACTGTATTCGGGAGTCGGACTCTCGAATACAGAATCTGTTATGTTCCGAGTCAGCACAGCGTGCGTGTTAGGTCAGAAATCTTGTGAAGATAGCCAATCATAGTCAGTAATGGCATAGCAAAGTTGGTTGTGTCAGGACTATGATTGGCTGCTGTCCATCGTGATGCCTATGTCATGTATGACAGGCAAGGCAGTATATAAGGCTTGTCCCCACCATTTTGGCCACATTCCTGAGACGATCTGACCTAGTATAGGGAGAGAGAGATATATGCTGGAGCAGATCAGGGATTGTCAGTGTAGGGAAGATTCCTTATATTAACCCAAAAAGCTCTTCTGAGAGCTAGGAGGAGGACAGAGTAGTGCTGTGTAGGCAGGCAGGCAGGCAGGGAGGGAAGGAAGGAGAAGCCTTACAGTGCACACAGGACGGACCTCATAGCTTAGCTTACTCACTCAGCTTTGCTAACAGCTGCAGTCAGAGGCTTAGCTGAGGTGTTGTTTCCTTTTTGTTTTTGCACCAGATCGATTTTTGTTCCTAATAAGCCATAGAGCGTTATTTTTTCTGTGGCAGACCAGTGCGTTGCTGCTCTCCTACCTTTAAATAGCACGTACAGCACCTTAGGGAGTGTAGTGTGCGGCTTCACTGCCAAGTGTGAGCGCGCACACTTACCCCGCCAGCAAGTGACGCATACAGCAACACCAAACCACATCTCGGTGGCTGTGCGCACTTAAAACCAATTTTTTTAGGGAGTGTAGTGTGCGGTGTGTTTGGACTCGCACACTTTCAGAGACACATCAGCGAGTTGTAAATGTCATTATTCGCTATTACTCGGTTCCCTATTCATTAACATTGGACTCGCTGGACTCGCAACGAGTCCCGAGTCCTTGACTCGGACTCGTTGGGGTCTTGCGATTCCGAGTCTTTTAGGACTCGCCCATCTCTAGTTCTGATCTAATCTCCAGGAAGCGGTCATTTGGAGATAGTGGAGGACGGACCGACGGACATCCAAGGTGTGAAACACGGCCTCAGCTGCATTAGCAGGAGAATGACAAAAGGACGGGAGCACCACTTCCTGGGACCGATGAAAATCCGACACAACTTTAGGAAGGAAGGATGGATCCAACCGAAGCGTAATGCGATCATCGGAAACCACGAGGTAAGGCGCCTGGATCGAGAGCGCCTGCAGTTCCCCAACTCGCCTGGCCGAAGTAATGGCTACCAAAAACGCCGTCTTGTGAGAGAGAGATGGAAGGGAAGCAGCAGACAAGGGCTCAAAGGGATCCCGAGAAAGCCCATGAAGAACAATGTTCAAATCCCAAGTAGGGACGGAAGGCCGAAGCCTGGGACGCAGTCTACAAGCAGAGATAAAAAATCGTTTGATCCATCGATGGCCAGTAAGATCCTGATCAAACACGGCACCGAGAGCTGAAACCTGGTGCTCGGCTGAAGGCCCAAATCCAAGCCTCGCTGCAAAAAATCCAAAATGAGAGCCACATTAGGATGATGGATATCCGGAATGGAAGGAGCACACTAGGACAGAAAGCGTTTCCAAACCTTCCCGTAAATGGCGTTCGTCACGGGCTTCCTGCTCTGCTGAAGCGTGCGGATTACAGCTTGGGAGAGGCCCTTGGCCGTCAGGATCTCGGCCTCAACAGCCAGGCCGCCAGATTGAGCCACTGCGGGTCCGGGTGAAACAGAGGACCCTGGGATAGCAGGTCGAGGTTGTGGGGCAACCGAATCGGACCCTCCAGGCATAGGTCGTGGATAGCGCCGTACCATGCCCTTTTGGGCCACAGGGGAGCCACCAGGATAGCCGTCACCCCCTCCGCCCGAATCTTCTGCAACGTCTTGGGGAGCAGCGGGATCGGAGGAAACGCATACACCAACCGGAAGTCCCAGCGATGGGCGAAGGCGTCCAGCCCCAGAGGATGGTCCGACTGACTCAGGGAAAAATACGTCGGCACCTTGGCATTGGCTCCCGATGCAAACAGGTCGATTGAAGGGACTCCCCACCTGTCCGTGAGAGAGCGAAACACGTCCGGATGGAGGCTCCATTCGCCAGGGTGGACCTCCGTGCGGCTCAAGAAATCTGCCTGTACATTGTCCGCTCCCCTCAGATGAACGGCTGACAAGGAGAGAAGATGACGTTCCGCCCAGGAAAATATTCGTCTTGCGAGCACCTGCAAGTGGATGCCCCGAGTACTACCTTGGTGGCGCAAGAAGGCAACCGTAGTCACATTGTCCGACAGAACCTTCACGTGACGCCCACGTAAGACGTGAACTGCAGCATGAAGCGTCTTCTCCACCGCTAGAAGTTGCCGGAAGTTTGACGATTGACGACTGATCAAGCGACTCCAAACCCCCTGGAACGGTACGCGATCCACCATTGCTCCCCAACCGGATCCGCTGGCATCTGTAGTCACGGTGGTCACTGGAGCCTGCAGCCAGGCCACCCCCGTCTGGAGGTTCCCGGGATTCATCCACCAGGAAAGGGAGGCCACCACCCGCCCTGGGGTCTGGACCCGAGTGTTCAGGGAATCCTGGTGCCTGTCCCAGGAGCACAGAATGTGTTCCTGAAGCAAACGGGAATGAGCCTGAGCCCAAGCCACTGATGGAATGCAGAGCGTCATGGACCCCAACAGGGACATCGCCTCCCGCAAGGTGGGAAACACCCGAGCCCGGAAGCGGGTCAGTTTGTCGTGGAGCAGAAGCCGGTGTGCGACAGGAAGGAACGAGGTCTGTTCGGAGGAGTCCAGCAAGACCCCCAAAAATTGACGGCGGGTCGCCGGAACCAGTTCCGACTTCCGAAGATTCGGCACCCACCCTAGACCCCGAAGAATCTCCAAAGTCCTGGAGACCTGGGAGCGCAGGACCTCCGCCGAAGGCGCTACAACCAGCATGTCGTCTAGATAGGGAACCACGCATAAGCCCTGGGACTGGATGAATGCCATCACCTCCCCCATGAGTTTGGTGAAAACCCTGGGGGCTGATGAGATCCCGAACAGCAGTACATTGAATTGATAATGGACCGTCCCGCCTGCCCCGGAGATCGCGAAGCACAAAAAGCGTTTGTGAGACGGGTGAATGGGGACGTGATAGTACGCGTCCTGGAGGTCGATGGTGGCCATCATGTAATCCTGACCGATCAGGGGAATTGCCGAGCGGACGGATTCCATCTTGAATCGCCTGTAAAGAACATGACGATTGAGAAGTTGCAGATTGAAGATGATACGGGGCGCCCCGGAGGGCTTTCGTACCACAAACAACCTGGAGTAGTGCCCCTGACCCACTTCTCCCGGAGGGACCGGAGACACTACGCCGGAACCTAACAGGTCTTGCAGACCCGACAAAAACAGTGTGCGAGAGTCCCCTAGAGGAAGGGGAGTGATCCGCAGACATGGAGGGGGCTGACTTACGAATTCCAACCGTAGACCCTCCCGAATGGTCGAGAGGATCCAAGGGCATGAGGAGATTGCTTCCCACTGAGGGAGAAACCTCAAGAGCCGCCCCGCAATGGGCCCGGCGTCACTGCTTAGAGCCCGGCTGGCCCCCCGCCCCCTGACTTCGGTGCTGGGGGAGCAAGATATTACGGTTCTTGTCACCTTTCTGGTAGGCCCAGCGACCGGACTTACCCTTCCCCCTATACTGGGAGGGCTGGCTACGCTCGGCCCGAAAGGACTGCTTCCGAAAGGGCTTCTGTTCCGGGAGACACTTTTTTCGGTCTGACACCTTTTCCAAGATGTCATCCAGTGCCGGACCAAAGACATAAGACCCCTGAAAAGGGATGCCACACAGCTTAAGTTTCGACGTGACATCCCCATTCCACATCTTAAGCCACACCGCTCTGCGAGCTGTGTTGGACAACACTGCGCTCCTGGCGCCAATGCGGACTGACTCTGCCGAGGCATCAGCCAGGAAGCCTGTCGCACGTCTTAGAAGTGGCACGGAATCCAAAAGCTCCTCCCTGGAAGTACCCTGCAGGATGTGATCTTCCAGCTGGGAGATCCACTTAAAGAGAGATCTGGCCACACATGTCAATGAGATGTTCACCTTCAAAGACATAGCGGCCGCCTCCCAGGATTTTTTGAGAACACTCTCCATCTTACGATCGAGGGGGTCCTTCAACTGGGAGGAGTCTTCAAATGGTAAGGCGGTCTTTTTCGCCACCTTGGCTACCTGGATGTCCACCTTCGGAACATCCCCGACAAAGTCAGCACCCTCCAAGGGAAACCGCCGTTTCAACTCCGAAGGGGTGATCAGCCTATTTTCTGGCAACTCCCATTCCCGGAGGATGAGTTCCCGGATGACCTCATGGACAGGGAAGCCCGATTGCCGCTTAGCCCTCAAGCCACAGAACATGGCGTCCTGCACTGAACAAGGGGGTTCCACCTCTTCAACTCCCATGGTGCTACGGACAGCGTCCAGCAATTCCCCCATGGACTCAGAGGAAAAATAGTAGTGTCCAGAATCTCGTGCCTGTGCAGAGGCAACAGAGGCAACATCCTCGCCGTCCTCAGACGCAGAGCTCTGGATAGCCTCCATGAAAGCCATTGAATCACAGTCCTGGAGCTTCCTCTCTTTTGGAGGGGAAGGCCCGGATGCTGCAGCAAAAACCGGCAAGGCTGAGATAGAAGCCTGTACCTCCTGTCTAACCGCTTGAACTTCGTGTCTAACCATGGACCGGAGTTCCTCAAGCAGGGACGGGGATTCTTCCCTGACCACACCGTCAGTACATGGCTGACATAACTTCTTTTTGCAGGAAGAAGGAAGTTTCATGCTGCAGATGCCACATTTTCTGGATGGGGTTTTGCTGCTTTTAACAGGGGGGGCCTTGTCTCCCTAAAGAAAAAGGGGGAGAAGGGGACCCAGAGTGAGTGAAGGGATCTAAGCCCCTGACCGCAGTGACCACCCCCAATACACTTACAGGAGCTGGGGGAACGCTGGGCTCTGCAGAGGCAGAGGAGGAAGATCTACCACCCTCCATCTTCAGGGATCTCCTTACCTGGGTGTAGTCTTCCGGCGGGTACTTATCTCTAAGCACCGTGCCCCCAACGAGGAACAGCTGTTCCCTCCCTCCTCCCGGTCACTGGCCGCAGGCAGACGCGTGCGATAGGCCTGCCGGGTCCCTGGAGCCGCGCCCAAGACGCCGCCGCGCGCACAGGAGCCGCCGGCCGAAAACCGGAAGTGACGTCACCCGAAACCGGAAGTGATGTCGCGGCACTCTCGGAGCGCGCTCCCGGGACCGCAGCTGGAGGAGGGAGACGCCGGAGAGCTGAGACAGGCCTCCGGCGTTCCTAAACCGGCCTGCTTTGCCCCGGAGGACGCAGATGGGAGCCCTGAGAAGGAGGAGGAGGACGCCCCCGACGACCATCTCTGGCCCGGCCGTAAGTCTAACCAATGCTGCCCCTGCCGGCCTGACAGCACTGGAACCTCTCCATGCCCCAAGGGGGACAGGAAGACACTGGAGTGCGGAGGAAGGGGAGAGGCTTTTAACCTCTCTGTGTTCCTGTCCCCCAATAGGGCATGGACGACATCCTCCAATGCTGTCGTGGAAGGCGATGGGAGAAAGACCTACATTTTTGGAGACATCCTGTGGTCTGCCGAAAGTAAAATTGAACTATTTGGCTATAATGACCATCGTTACGTTTGGAGATATAAAGGAGAAGCTGGGAAGCACAAGAGCAGCATCCCAACTGTGAAACACGGGGGTGGCAGTATCATGTTGGGGGATTGTTTTGCTGCAGGAGTGACTGGTGCCCTTCACAAAATAGATGGCATCATGAGGAAAGAAGATTATGTGGCAATACTGAAGCAATATCTCAAGATATCAGTCAGGAATTTAAAGGTTGGGCAAAAATGGGTCTTCCGGTTCCGGCCTCTGATGGAGTAGACACGGGGAAGAAGAGCTCCGGGACCCACGACCGGGAAAAAGCGCATTAAAAGCCGCTGCAGACCCGTAGATGGCACAGGAAGGCACCGGAGGAAGCGGGGCAGACGAGACGCATTGAAGACCGGGCGTGCAGGCACGGTGAGCATAGAGGAGTGGAGTCGGAATTAAGCCGCCGGAAGAAGCGCGGGTGGAGCGCAGACACGTGCAGGGCGCTGGGGAAACTGCCACAGACAGAAAGAGTACAGCCTGGAGCCTGGTGAGGGAAGATAAGAAAGAGAGGCACCGGAAAGAGGCTGGAGACAGGAGACCCCGGATGTACCGGTGGCTCCGAAGCACGAGTCGGGAGACCCCTGCACTAACTAATAAAGGTAGTTTGGCCCCTACATCCATAATGGCGGGACACGCGGGAGGAAATAGGAGGAAAGATAAACAGCAGCAGTTGCAACAATCTAGCACAAAGCACCAAGCAAAGGCTAATAGAGAGGAGGACAAAGGTGACAAAGATTGGAGCCATGAAGACAATATGAGAGAGGAGGAGGAGGACATGGCAGGTACTACACCAGGGTGCATGGAAGGAGATGATATAAACCCTGAGAGACCTCACAACTACATTGTAATGATTAAAGAACTGAAAGCTCATTTGACGGACAGTTTACAAGCCACAGTGAGAACAGCTATAAAAGAATCAGTGGCAGAGCCCAACATGATACCAGGTTGCAGGAAGCAGAGCAACGTCTGTCGGACGCGGAGGATAAGATATTGCGGCTGGAGAGAGACATGATGGCGGCTCTCAAAAAAATCACAGTGGGCGGAAGAGAAGTTAGACGACCTGGAGAACAGGTCCCGCCGTAATAATCTCCGTGTGGTTGGTCTGCCAGAAAGTGTTGCCACGTCCCAACTGGATATAATCTTTGAGAAAGAAATTCCAGAAGCCCTGGGACTCAAAACGTTCTGTAAGGTGGAGAGAGCTCACCGGCTGGGAGCCATGCCTCAAAGTGCCAGAGGAAACCAAGACAAGGGTCCAAGACAGGCGATAGCCAGATATCTGGACTATAAGGAGAAAGAGAGACTGATACAGACCTTAAAACGCAGACGACAACCATTGCTGGTGAGGGGCTACAAGGTGATATTATTTAATGACTATTCAGCGATAGTAGCAAAGAAACGGAAAAATTTCAATGAAGTTTGTAGCATTTTATTCAAGAGACAAATACCATTCCAGCTTCTTTATCCGGCGATACTGAAAGTATCTGTGGGAGATGGACTCACAAAATTCTACTATGAGGTGGCCGAGGCTCTACAGTACTTTACGTCGAGTTCTAGAACATCACCAGCCAGGAAGAGGGATGGCGAAAAAAGCATGGAAGAAAGGGACAACAGAGACGGCGGGGACGTGGAGAAGCGGCCGCAGGAATCCACGTCGCCCCATACGCGCCGGGAACAGAGGGAACTATCTCCAAAGGATCAGAGAGTCGAGAGAGGAGGGAACATGCCGAGAGGAAGTCCAGGGAGAGGTCCATCCTGAAATGGGAAGTGACTAATCAGTGGTATGGAGACAACTCGAACTTGGATCTGGTATGAGAGGTGAGGGTGCAGGGGGAGTGGTGAGGCCGAGGTGGTCAGAGCAGCGGCGAGATTGAAGAGACGCCACACAATCGAGACATTTCTCTTCTTATTCTTCTTTTTTGAAGTAGGGAATTGCTCTAAAGTGCCGCTGGGGAGACACCTCGCGAAGGGCCGACCCCTCTGTAAGGCTGTGGTCACACATAGAAATCCGTTTTTGGAAGTGATTTTCATCACCAATCCATTTTTTTTCTGGTCATCATAATGGGAGACCCAGACAATGGGGTTTAGGGCTCCGCCCTCCGGAGGTCACACTAGGTACTACAAGTTTGTAGACACCGCCTCCTCCGCATATAAACCCCCACCGTAGGAGAAATCCTCAGTTTTAAACTTAGTGTGCTCGGAGGATCACGCTTTGCTTGCACTTCACTGCATTCTCACAGCTTACGTGATGGCGTATGAAGACAAGGTAATTGGTCCCGGTCGGGACCCTCGACAGTCTCCCCACTCACCCTTTGTGGAACATGCTGGTGGAGGTACCGGAGGGCTTTTAGCCTGGACACTTAGCTGTTCTCCCGGTACGCTGTCGTGCTTTCCCCTTTCCATCCCTCTGTGGAGGCTCTGGATAGGGGGAGCCTGGAGCCTTGCACAGCTCCGCTCCGTCCGAGGCCTCCCTAAATGGTGCTTACAGACCGGACGGAGCCAGCCCAGTCCGAGGCCTCCCATTATGGTGCTTACATTCCGGACTGGTGCTGTACCCCCGTCCGAGGCCTCCCTAAAGGTGCTTACAGACCGGACCGGCACGGAGGCCCCTTGTGGTCTCATGTGTGCCTGGGGGTAGTGTCTGTCACTTTGGTGGCATGGCACTCAGACCGCGCGGTTACCCTCGGGTCCGCGGTTCTGATAGTGTACCCTGTGCTGGGGTCACTCTGGCTGACCGCCCTGTGTGTCACAGGGGCTGAAGCTGAAGGCTGCTGCTGTTTGTTTTGTGCGGGCAGTCTGGGTGTGTGTATGTGTATTACTTCACACTCTTTTCCCGCGCTGCGGGCTCTGGCACCTCCATTGCTGAGGCAGCCTGGAGGGGGAGGAAGCAGCTCTTGTGATGACTCACTGATGGGCGTGTTTTTTGTGTTCTCCCGCGTGTTCCTGGCCACGCCTACGTCTTCACAGTCGGCGGCCATCTTCTCCCTCACTTCCCGGCTGGGATCTGGCTGCAGCGTGTGTCTGCACTCTCAGGGAGACCGGAACTCGCGGAGGTCACACAATTACACCGCTTCCTCCTACCGCTTCTAGCGGTCGGTAAGCCACCGGGTTCCCCGGTTTGTTTGTTTACAACTTGGCTTATTCCCCTACTGTGGAGATGTCCTCAGTAAGGAAGCATGCTGCTAAGGCAGCAGATGACACCATTACCTGCGCTACATGCAACGGTTCACTGGTGGAGGGGTCCTGCAATAATTGCGGGCGCCCAGAGACCCAGACAGTTACTGCAGAGTCAGGATCTGCGGGTCTGTACCCTGAGGCTCGGCTGATCCCAGGGACATGGGAAACGCAGAGTAAGATAAATGAATCTCTGCTGGCCCAGATGTCCTCCATGTCGCAATCCCTGGAGGCACTTCATAGGAGGCTGGAAAACCCAGCTACTCCTCCTAGTTACCCCCGAGTGTCTCTTACTTCTACTGTGAGACCCCCTAAGCGAGCTCGTGAGGCCTCTCCAGAGCTCCAGGCTCCCTCTGAGGAGGAGCGTTCCTCTGATGGTGAGGAAGATGATGGGGGTTCTACTCTTGGGTCTGTCTCTGAATCTCCAGATGGGGTTGAGGATCTGGTGTCCTCCATCAATGAGACTTTACGTCTTGTCACTCCTCCCGAGGAGGTGACTGTGCACCCCAAGGAGGTCTATCAATGGCTGCGGCCGGAGGCTAGACCAAGTGGAGCCTTTATGGACCACACTAATTTTGGAAGGGTGATTAGAACACCCAGGTTACATCCTGGGCGGCGTTATGTCCGTAAAGCCAAGGACCTTCGCTTTCCCTTTCCTCAGGAGGTGCTTCAGGAGTGGTCGCAGTCCCCAAAGGTGGATGCTTCCATGACCAGGATTGCTGCACGTTCCTTGTTTTCTGCCTCTGATAGCTCCTCATTGAAGGATGCTACGGATAGACAGGTTGAGCAACTCGCCAAGTCATCCTACGAGGCTGTGGGCTCTTCATTTGCCCCTAATTTTGCCACGGTCTGGACCCTACAGGCGATTACCTCCTGCTTGGATGGTATCTCTGACCTAGCTAGGTCCAGCCCAGAGGTCCTGGCGCTTACCGACAGGGCGAAGGCTTACGCGGATTACGCCAGGACGGCAACTTTGGAAACTGCCACTCGCTCGGCTGTGGCTTCCGCCAATGCTATAGCGATCCGCAGGTTGTTGTGGCTGCGTCTTTGGGACTCAGATGCCACGTCTAAGAAGATTTTGCAAAATCTTCCATTTTCTGGTGACAGGCTCTTTGGCACCGAGCTGGACAAGCTGATTAAGGATTCTGCTGAGTCTAAGATACCGCAGAATAAGCCTAAGCCACGGTATACCGTGAAAAGGAACCCAAAGCAGTGGTCCTTTCGCCCCAGCTCGCAGTCATCAGCAACGTCCACTCGCACGGACCGTGGGGGCAAGCCCTCTACCCAGTGGCGCGGCAAAGGTCGCCAAAAGAAGCCGGCAGGGGCAGCAGCTGCCACCCCCAAACCCGCTTCGGCATGACTCGCTCCTTCATCCTGTCTCCCCACAGGTGGGGGGCCGCCTGTCTCTCTTTCAGGACAGGTGGCTACTCCACGTCCAAGACCAGTGGGTCCGAGACGTAGTCTCAAGAGGCTACAGGATAGAGCTGACGTCACAGCCGGTACACCGATTCCATCGGTCTGTTCCATCCCCAGACAAGGCTCAGGCTTTTCACCTGGTGTTGGAGGGTCTCCGCAGAGACGGAGTGGTGGTCCCAGTGCCCACGGGAGAGAGGTTCAGGGGTTTTTACTCCAACCTCTTTATCGTCCCAAAGAAGGACGGCTCTTTCCGTCCGGTTCTGGACCTAAAGTTGTTCAACCGTCACGTGTTGGTTCGGAAGTTCCGTATGGAATCCCTGCGCTCCGTGATCGCGGCTGTGTCACAGGGGGATTTCCTAGCGTCCATCGATATCAGGGACGCTTACCTTCACGTGCCCATTGCACCAGCTCATCAGCGCTGGCTGAGATTTGCAGTGGGGGAAGAACACTTCCAATTTGTGGCACTGCCGTTCGGGCTAGCCTCGGCACCGCGAGTGTTCACAAAGGTGATGGCCTCCATGATGGCTCTCCTGCATGTGCAAGGACACGCCGTCATTCCCTATTTGGACGACCTGCTGGTCAGGGCGCCATCGGAAGACCTCTGTCGGGTGAGCCTGGAGGCGACCATGAAGTCTCTGGAACAGTTCGGGTGGCTTCTCAACATTCCAAAGTCGACCCTGCTCCCGACCCAGTCATTGACATATCTGGGCATGGACTTCCACACAGACTCAGCCCTGGTGTCCCTACCTCAAGCCAAACAGCTTGCGATCCAGTCAGGAGTACAGACGGTTCTTCTGTCACCACAATCTTCCCTACGGGGATTGATGAAGCTGGTGGGACGCATGGTAGCGGCGATAGAGGCGGTGCCTTTCGCGCAGTTTCGCCTCCGACCTCTCCAGCTGGAGATTCTTCGCCGATGGGACAAAAGGACGATCTCTCTGAATCGGCTAGTGACGCTGTCACAACCGACCAGGGACTCCCTGCAGTGGTGGCTCCAGCCACATCACCTGTCACGGGGTCGATCCTTCATAAAACCGTCATGGTTAGTGGTGACCACCGACGCCAGTCTGAAGGGCTGGGGGGCGGTGTTCTTACACCACAGGGCTCAAGGCCTCTGGACTCAGTCGGAGTCGGCGTTGCAGATCAACGTACTGGAGATCAAGGCGGTCTATCTGGCGCTCCTAGCGTTTCAGACCTTCCTGTCGGGACGGCCCATTCGGGTACAGTCCGACAATGCGACAGCCGTCGCCTACATAAATCATCAGGGAGGGACCAGAAGCGCTCAGGCCCTCGCCGAAGTCCACCGCATTCTAGCATGGGTGGAGGAAAACGGCTGCCTGATCTCCGCAGTACACATCCCAGGGGTCGAGAACTGGGAGGCCGACTACCTGAGCCGACAGGGGATGGACGCCGGAGAGTGGTCCCTGCATCCAGAAGTCTTCCGGGACATCTGTGGGAGATGGGGCGTTCCGGACGTGGATCTGATGGCCTCACGGCTGAATCATCAGGTACCCCAATACATGGCGCGGTCTTGGGATCCTCAGTCTCTGGGGGCGGATGCCCTGATCCTGAGTTGGTCCAGCTTCCAGCTGCCATATGTGTTCCCGCCTCTGGCTCTAATTCCCAGGGTTCTGTGGAAAATCAGGACAGAATGCAACAGAGCCATTCTGGTGGCTCCAGATTGGCCCAGGAGGTCCTGGTACCCGGACCTGTGGCAACTGTCAGGCGGACACCGGTGGGCTCTCCCAGAACGCGCAGATCTACTCGCGCAAGGCCCGTTCTTCCACCTCAATTCCAGGGCCCTCAGATTGACTGCATGGCTCTTGAGGCCTGGCTGCTGACATCCAGGGGTTTCTCTCCTGCGGTTGTTGCCACAATGAACCGGGCAAGGAAACCTGTCTCCAGGAAGATATACCACAGAACGTGGAAAATTTTTTTCTCCTGGTGTTCCTCTGGTGGTCGCTCACCGTGGCCTTTGTCCATCCCGACATTGCTGGCTTTCCTACAGTCGGGTTTGGAGTTGGGATTATCCCTTGGCTCTCTGAAAGGTCAAGTATCGGCACTTTCAGTGCTGTTTGACAGGCGATTGGCGCTTCTCCCGAAGGTCCGTCAATTTCTGCAGGGGGTGTCTCGGGTGGTTCCGCCTTACAGGCGACCTCTGGACCCTTGGGACCTCAACATGGTCCTGGCGGCGCTGCAGAAACCGCCGTTTGAGCCTCTGAGAGACATCTCTCTCTCTCGTCTGTCCCAGAAAGTGGTCTTTCTGGTGGCGATTACGTCTCTGAGGAGGGTCTCAGAATTGGCTGCACTTTCGTGCAAGTCACCTTTTTTGGTGGTTCACCAAGACAAGGTGGTGTTGCGTCCACGGCCTGAATTCTTGCCGAAGGTGGTTTCCACTTTCCACCTAAACCAGGAGATTGTTCTCCCATCATTTTGCCCCGCTCCCGTTCATCAGGTTGAGCGCGACCTCCATACTCTGGATCTCGTGAGAGCTGTACGCATTTATGTGTCCAGGACCGCCTCCTTTCGGAGTTCGGATTCCTTATTTGTCCTCACGATGGGTCGCTGTAAGGGGTCCGCGGCTTCGAAGTCAACCTTGGCCAGGTGGATCAAGGCTCCCATTCAAGAGGCATACCGGTCTTCTGGCTTGCCTCTCCCGGTGGGGTTGAAGGCACACTCTACAAGAGCTGTTGGTGCCTCATGGGCCTTGCGACATCGAGCATCTGCTCTCCAGGTGTGTCAGGCGGCCACTTGGTCCAGCCTGCACACTTTCTCAAAGCACTATATGGTGCATGCCCATGCCTCTGCGGATGCAAGTTTGGGCAGGCGGGTCCTCCAGGCGGCGGTTGCCCACCTTTAAGGGGGACCGTGTATTATCCGTCTTGTTGAGGAACTCTTCCCGCCCTGGGGTATTGCTTTAGGACATCCCCATTGTCTGGGTCTCCCATTATGATGACCAGAAAAAAGAGAATTTTGTTTACGTACCGTAAATTCTTTTTTCTTTAATCATCAATGGGAGACCCAGCACCCACCCAGTTGTTCCGTTGCATGTTTGCATTTGATCTGTTCTCTGTTGAGACAGTGTTTTCCGGGTTGTTCAACCGTCTGGGCACGGCATTCTTCCCGATGTTTCGGGTGTGGTTAATTTTCTCCTCGCAGCTTATAGACTAAACTGAGGATTTCTCCTACGGTGGGGGTTTATATGCGGAGGAGGCGGTGTCTACAAACTTGTAGTACCTAGTGTGACCTCCGGAGGGCGGAGCCCTAAACCCCATTGTCTGGGTCTCCCATTGATGATTAAAGAAAAAAGAATTTACGGTACGTAAACAAAATTCTCTTTTTCTGGGTGCTTTTTGAGCCTCCTGCACTCCTGAACGTTTTTGGAATTTTCATTAAAAAAACGCATGCGCGAACGCATGCGCAAACGCAAGTGCATGCGTTTGCATGCGTTCGCGCATGCGTTTCCCATAGGGCCCCATGTTAAAAAAAACGCATGAAAACGCATGCGTTTTTTAACTGATGCCAAAAACGCTGTTTACTGCGTTTTTGGCTCAAAAACGGACAGGGCAATGTTTTGAGCTCCAGAGAAAAACGCACAGGGTGTTTATTACACCCAATGCGTTTTTCTGTCAGTTTTTGGACTTAGAAAAAAAAAATGACAAAACTGAAGCCAAAAACTGACTGAAGGCTTATGTGTAACCCCAGCCTAAATTATTATTTTTTTTTTTTGTTCTGCACCCAGGTCCGAGACTGTTAGACTCATTCACTCAGGGGAAATGATATAGTACTTGTTGATGTTATAATACTAGTATGTCGATAGGGGGAGGGGGAGGGGAAGGAATGAGCCTTCTCTTTTTTGTTGTTTTTTCTTTTTGTCTTCCTATCCTTAACATCTTATGGAAGGAAGGCAACATGTATTGTAGGAGATGCTCTTAGTGGGGTGGAAAGGGGAGTGCAGCGAAACTGAGGATTGTGTTAAGTTATATCTGCATTATCAATTGTGTGGAAAGTTGCCAAGGGTTATTGGTTCATTTAAACGGTCGTGGGGGGGAGCGGGGAGAAGGAAATAGGCCCGTGATTCTCATCAGAATGAAGGAAGTCAATGAGGACCGAATGGACGGGTGGAGTGATGGGAGTGGGGGGATCTATGCAAGAGAGGAAATACTGCCTCAATGTTGGTATAACATATGGTCACAACAAGGGGGGAGGTGGGTCAAGTTGAGGGGTAATGTTATACAAGAAAAGTTGATAAACGTTAAGCTGTTATGGGGCACTATTGGGGGGCACGAGGGAGGGGGAGGGAGGGAATCCAGAAGACCAGAGATGAAAATTGATTTCAGTACATCCAAAGAGACACAATCCCAATATGACGTGAAGAAGCCACAAAGGCTTGAAAATGGTCAAATTGATATCGTGGAATATTAAAGGCCTAAGGTCTCCGGGAAAGAGATCAATGATTCTGAAACACTTAAAAAAACTGGGAGGTGACGTAATTTTGCTGCAGGAGACCCACCTACGACAAGACGAACTGTTTAGAATGCATAGAATGTGGGTGTGGGCGGTGTATGGGTCAGGGGCGATTGGCAAGAGGGCAGGAGTAATGATCCTGATACACAGGTCGTTCTCGCACAGGGTGATCTCAGAGGAACATGACAAAGAAGGCCGGCACGTGACATTGACCATTGAAGCGAGGGGAGAGATTTTCCATATACACAATGTATATGCTCCAAACGAGGAACAACAGAAATTCTTTGAATCCTTACAGGGCACGTTGTTACAGTCCAATCAGCATAACATGATTGTGGGTGGGGACTTTAATACGGTCATGACAGCAGGAGAAGACAGACAACCGGGGGGGTCGTCTAGACAAAAGACCACACAGACAAAATCGATGCTGCAGACTCTAACGGAAGAAGTGGGGATACTGGACATTTGGAGGTTGCGCAATCCGGAAGGGAGGGAATACAGTCATTTCTCACATCCTCACTCTACATGGTCTAGGATTGACATGTTCATGCTGACTGATCAGTTGACGCACAGGGTAAAGGAAGCGGATATACTGCCAGGGGACCAGATTATGTGTGGAGATATCCTTCCTACCTAAATAAAGACGAACACTTTCAATCATTGCTAAAAGAATGGTGGGCGGACTTTATAGAGACGAATGGGGGGCATGTGGAAGACTCACATCTATTCTGGGAAACAGCCAAGGCAGTGCTAAGGGGGAAAATAATGGCGTATACAGTGACAAAAAAAAGACAGGTACAGAGGAGATTCCAGGAGTTAAGTGGGGAAGTCAGGAAAGCATATGTTGATTTTAAAGATAATCCAACGCAGCATAACAAAGATACATGGTTAAATCAGAAGAGTCAATTTGAGGACTGGGCAAAATTGAAAGATGACATGTCAAGAGCCGAATGGGAGGCAAGGATGTACAGGTTTGGGGACAAGGCGGGGAAAATACTGGCGAACCTAGCTAGAAAGAAAGGGATGATGACATCAATAGTGACAATGAAGAGACCAGAGGGAGGGCACACGACAAACCCTGCGGAAATCATCAAAATATTGGGGGGGTACTACGCTAAACTCTACGGACGACCTAAGGAAGAAGGTGGGGGAGGGGAGGAGTGGCTCAACTCAGTGGAAATGCCGAGACTTTCGGAGGAGGGTCTGCAGCGGTTAAACGCGGACATAGAGGTGCCGGAAATTCTTGAGGCCATACAAAATCTGAATTCAGATAAGGCTCCGGGTCCGGATGGCTTCAGTGGGGGATTCTACAAGTCATTAAAAGAACAGGTGGCACCACATCTAAAGACATTGTATAAATCCTTTCTGGGAGGTGGAGATATCCCGGAGCAGATGAATATTGCCCATATTAAATTGCTCCCAAAATCAGACAAACCAACAAATGATCCGGGAGGATATCGTCCTATATCATTGATAAATTTAGACCTGAAGTTGATATCTAAAATCATGGCCAATAGGCTGGCGGAGGTGTTACCCTCTTTGATTGAAAGACAACAGGCAGGCTTTGTAAAGGGGAGGTCCGCTGTGGGAAATGTGCGGAAGGCCTTACTGGTAATAGATGTACTGAGAGGAAGGGGAGGAGGAGAGAGGGGAGATCCAGCCATGGTCACACTAGACGCCGAAAAGGCATTTGATAATGTCAGGTGGCCATGGCTGGATCTAGTGTTGGACAATATAGGTATGCAGGGGCCCTTCAGGACGTTTTTGAAGAGTTTATATCGAAATCCTAAGGCAAGGATCAGTGTCCCTGGGTTTCTTTCTCACACATTCAACTTAGGCAGAGGTACTAGGCAGGGGTGTCCTTTATCACCTTTGCTTTTTGATTTGGCAATTGAACCTTTGTCTAGGTCACTTCTACAAGGGGGAACATTTGAAGGAATCCAATTGGGGGAGGGAGAACAAAAGATCAATCTCTTTGCAGATGATGTAGTCCTATATCTAGCTAATCCTCATAGGGATTTAACAAAAGTAATGGATCGATTGGGGGAATTTGGTGTTTTCTCGGGATTCAAACTAAACAGGGCTAAATGTAACATTTTGTTTCTGGGGGGGGAATTCCGGGAGACCGGCTGAAAATGAGCTGGAGGCGCAGAGGTGCGGAATCCCCATAGCCAGAAGGTCCGTGAAATACCTGGGGATACATATAGCGAGAACTATAGATGAGATTTATCACATGAACTATGACCCTTTAATTAATAAAATCCAGAAGGAGTTGGAAAGATGGGGCAATTTGCCATTATCGCTGTTGGGGAGATGCCACCTGATCAAAATGGTGAGTTTTCCTAAACTACTTTACCCGCTGCAGACCTTACCACTATTGTTACGCCATAAAGACGTGGACAGGATAAACAGAATGTTCTCGGCATTCATCTGGAGGAAAAGGAGAGGACGGATCAGGTTGAAGACACTAATGACTGCAAAGGAGGAGGGAGGTTTGGGGTTTCCGAATGTTAGGGGTTACAACATTGCCTGCCTGACACGACATATATTGGACTGGATGAGGGGGACGAGTAAATTCTCGGACTATCAAGTGGAAACAAACATATGTAGGCCCTGGAGTCTGGTTTCCTTGCTCCATACTTCGGGGACGGGGATGCCACAGAACATTAAAAATACAGCGGTGTTCCGTGATACTATAGCCACATGGAAGGCAGTACGGAAAAAGATGCGGTTATCATGGAAAATATCAAAATATTTGGATCTGTGGACGCACCCAGAATTTCCCCAGGGAGGGAGCAACAAACTTTACGCAGCCTGGAGGGAGGGTGGAATTAGGACAGTTGGAGACTTATTGCACCCGGAGGAGACCAGGTGGCTAAGAGGGGAGGAACTCATGGAGAAATATGGTTTGCCGAGATCCCAGTGGCTCCAGTACTTACAGGTCAAGCATCATGTCATGCAGTCTCTGAATGGAGTTGAGGCGGAGTATATCAGGAATGCGTGGGATGAGCTAATGGCCTTGGGAGAGAATGTGGTCTCGGTATCCACAATATATGCAAGTATACGAGGGGTGGTGCTTCCTCCGGGACCGGAAAAATTATTTGGGGGATGGGAGAGACAACTACAAGACGAAGGTATCGGTGACACAATTAGGAAAGGGTGGTGTGAACTGCGGAAATACGTTATAAATGAAAGGGGGAGGGACGTGTATTTTAGAATCATGCACAGGGGCATATTGGGTTTCAATTTAAATCCTACGGCAACATACCCAGACAGGACTCCTAAATGTCCAAAGTGTGATCTTAAAGGAACAGATATGTACCACGGCTTGTGGGATTGTAGGGAGTCGCGAAAATTATGGGAGAGGGTGAAGGAGCTAGTGAGGGAAATGGTGGGAGTGGAAATACCAATAACACCAGCTACTTGGATCTTTCATGACTTGGAAGGAACGGGAGTGGGGAGGGAGGGAATCCCCATCTTTCATATCACGGCGCTAATGACGAAGCAGGTGATACTGAAGCACTGGATAAATAAAGGGCAACTACCAATGAGGGAGGTGGTGCAGAGACTGTCTCATGCAATGAGGTTGGAACAAACAATAGCAGAAAAGGCGAAGGAGAGGGAGACAGAGAAATTTTTCAAGAGATGGCGCAAATTTATCATTACACAGCTGCCTAGTGAGGATATCAACCGAGTGGTGAAACCGTTCCGCAATACATCATGGTATTGCTTGGAAGACCTGGGGGGCACTCTAGGGATATTGAAACTCAAAGACTGAATGAATACACCTATACAGAAAGGGAAGGGGGAGGATGGAGAATAGGTGTTATAAAAGGGGAACAGACTGGCCTTTAATCTGGAAGGGAAGTCTCGGAGGAGACAGGTACGGGGAAGGAAAGGCGTACTGACGAAATATTATATAACGCATACCACAAAGAGGTTATAGAAACTGCATGATTGTGAGCGGTTCTTTTGGTCTTCTGGGGAGGGCGGGAGGAGATGGGGTAAGGGGAGTTGGGAACATCTACATTCTAATGTTTATAATTTAAGAAGATTTTCAATTGTGAATTGTAAACTGGAAACTAAATCTGGAAATGGTTGGTTTTACTTTGTTGTATGTTGGAAAAAACCTGAATAAAAATTATTTGGAAAAAAAAAAAAAAAAATGGGTCTTCCATATGGACAATGACCCGAAGCAACTGTCAAACTGGTTACAAAGTGGCTTATGGCCACTTTACACACTGCTACATTTCTAGCTTATCCACAGGTAACTTGCTGGTTGCAGTGAAATCATGGAGACATTATTCCATTTGTACACAGCAACAAGATAGAACCTTGTCTCCATGATTTCACTGCAGCCAGTAATTACCTGTGGATAAGCTAGAAATGTAGCCGCGTGTAAAGTGGCCATAAAGGATAACAAAGTCAATGTTTTGGAGCGGCCATCACAAAGCCCCGATCCCAAGCCTATTGAAAATTTATGGGCACAGCTGAAAAGGTTGCGAGTAACGAGATCTACAAACATGGCTCAGTTACACCAGATCTGTTGAGAGGAATGGGCCCAAATTCCTACAAACTATTGTGAGAAGCTTGTGGAAGGATCCAAAACATTTCATCCAAGTCATTCAGTGTAAAGGCAATGGTACCAAATACTAATGAAATGTATGGAAACTTGTGATTTTGCAGAATGTAATAAAAATGCCTTAAAACATTCTCTCTCATTATTCTGGGATTTGGCAAATATTAATAATTATGGTTCATCTTCACGGAACTAAACGGGAAAGGTTTATTATGATTTCATGTCAGATAGTGAGAAAAACATGATATTGTGTCTTTTTATATAGTGTATGGAAACGTCTGGTTACAACTATGTATGTGTATATATAATATATAGTGTGTATAGTATGCCCTGTACCTGTCGTGTGTAATGTGTATGTGTGAATTACACTGTGTGCAGAATTATTAGGCAAATGAGTATTTTGATCACATGATACTTTTTATCCATGTTGTCCTACTCCAAGCTGTATAGGCTGAGAGACAACTACCAATGAAGTAAATCAGGTGATGTGCATCTCTGTAATGAGGAGGGGTGTGGTGTAATGACATCAACACCCTATAAAGGTGTGCTTAATTATTAGGCAAATGCCTTTCCTTAGGCAAAATGGGTCAGAAGAGAGATGTGACGGACTCTTAAAAGTCCACAATTGTGAGATGTCTGGCAGAGGGATGCAGCAGTCTGGAAATTGACAAACTTTTGAAGCGTGATCACAATCAAGTGTTTCATGGCAAATAGCCAACAGGGTCGCAAGATGCGTGAGGGCAAAAAAGGCACAAAATAACTGCCCATGAATTGAGAAAAATGAAGCGTGAAGCTGCCAAGATGCCATTTGCCATCAGTTTTGCCATATTTCAGAGCTGCAACGTTACTGGAGTATCAGAAAGCACAAGGTGTGCCATACTCAGGGACATGGCCAAGGTAAGGAAGGCTGAAGAACTAACACCTCTGAACAAGAAACATAAGATAAAACGTCAAGACTGGGCCAAGAAATATCTTAAAGAGGACCTGTCACCCCCCCCACATATTAGAAGCTAAGGGCAGAACTGAATGTAGCATGTCTGCTGCATTCAGGCAAGGGGTCCCCCATGGAGCATTTCCCCGCCCAGCTCCATAGAATAACATGCAGCTGGGCGGGGAAATGATTTGATTTCACAGCAGGAGGCGGGACAACTAGCCGGGGGTGGAGATAAGCATTACCTTGCTCTACCTGCGTCACCAGCACAGGGAGCAGAGACAGAGCGAGGATGACGTGATTGGCAGCAGGGAGGTGGCACAGAGACACAGGCTGCCGCACCAGGGACCGCCCATCCGGCTCCAGATTGAAAGTTTTACTAAACTATTATCTCGGGGTACCGGGCGCCATCAGACATGGGGGACCCCTTGCCTGAATGCAGCAGTGCTGCCCTTAGCTTCTAATATTTGGGGGGTGGTGACAGGTCCTATTTAAGACTGATTCTTCAAAGGTTTTATGGACTGATGAAATGAGAGTGACTCTTGATGGCCAGATGGATGGGCAGAGGCTGGATCAGTAAAGGGCAGAGAGCTCCACTCCGACTCAGACACCCGCAAGGTGGAGGTGGGGTACTGGTATGGGCTGGGATCATCAAAGATGAACTTGTGAGACCTTTTTGGGTTGAGGATGGAGTGAAGCTCAACTCCCGCACCTACTGCCAGTTTCTGGAAGACAACGTCTTCAAGCAGTGGTACAGGAAGAAGTCGGTATCGTTCAAGAAAAACATGATTTTCATGCAGGACAATGCTCCATCACATGCATCCAACTACTGCACAGCGTGGCTGGCCAGTAAAGGTCTGAAAGAAGAAAAAATGACATGGCCCCCTTGTTCACCTGATCTGAAGCCCATTGAGAACCTGTGGTCCCTCCTAAAATATGAGATCTACAGGGAGGGAAAACAGTACACCTCTGGGAACAGTGTCTGGGAGGGAAAATAGCACACCTCTGGGAACAGTGTGTGGGAGGGAAAACAGTACACCTCTGGGGACAGTGTCTGTGAGGGAAAACAGTACACCTCTGGGAACAGTGTCTGGGAGGGAAAACAGTACACCTCTGGGGACAGTGTCTGTGAGGGAAAACAGCACACCTCTGGGAACAGTGTCTGGGAGGCTGTGGTGGCTGCTGCACGCAATGTGGATCGTAAACAGATCAAGCAACTGACACAATCTATGGATGGAGGCTGCTGAGTCTCATCATAAAGAAAGGGGGCTATATTGGGCACTCATTTTTTTGGGTTTTGTTTTTGCATGTCAGAAATGTTTATTTCTAAATTTTGTGCAGTTATATTGGTTACCTTGTGAAAATAAACAAGTGAGATGGGAATAGATTTGATTTTTAAGTTGCTTAATAATTCTGCAAAGTAATAGTTACCTGCACACACAGAAATCCTCCTAAGGCTGGGGTCACACACATAGATATTTGTACAGATATTGTTCACAGATCTCTGGTTGCAGTGAAATCATGGACACATGGTTCCATTTTGTGGCTGTGTACAAATGTAACAATCTGTCCATGATTTCACTGCAACCAGAGATCTGCAAACAATATCTGCCCAGATATCCGTGTGTGTGACGTGGGCCTAAGAGCCAAATC
This sequence comes from Allobates femoralis, assembly GCA_033576535.1. Classification (NCBI taxonomy): domain Eukaryota; kingdom Metazoa; phylum Chordata; class Amphibia; order Anura; family Aromobatidae; genus Allobates; species Allobates femoralis. The sequence continues at coordinate 620,165,491 of JARQOC010000001.1, read as the reverse complement.
TAAAGACCACTCCAACTTCCAAAAACATTAAGCTTTGATATTTGAGTCTTTTGGGTGATTGAGAAGTATAGTTGTTGATCAATAATAAAAATAATCCTCTAAAATACAACTTGCCTAATAATTCTGCACACAGTGTAAATTGGTGTAATTTATGTGTTTAATTCTGTAAACTCACCTGCTGAATCCACAAGGTGTGTAATATGAGCTCTGTTAGGATTATACTTTACAGTTCGAGCGGTCATCATGTGATCGCTCACATGCCATTTGCAGACTTGTGGTCATGTGACGACTAATGTCTCCTCCTGCTTCTCTTAACTGAAAATTATAACAATGAGAGAATCAGGAGGAGACGTCAGTTGTCACATGACCACAAGTCTGCAAATCACATGATGACCGCTCGAATTGTCAAGTGCAATCCTAACAGTGTGCTTATTACACACCTTGTGGATTCAGCAGGTGAATGTGCAGAATTACAAACACAGAGAGAGACAACTATCATATGGAATGGGTCAGTGCAGAAATGAAAGACAACATCAATGTAATATGCAACGTTAGCAGCTGGGTGGTGTGATATGAGGTTCTGCAGCAGCTGAGGTATGTTTTGCAGCAGCTTATATGTGCAATATGAGGTTCCGCAGCAGCAGTATTACTATGTTGTGCACCAGCGGAGCTTTGTTTTATGATGTTTTGCAGAAGCTGAGGTTTTTATTATGATGTTCTGCAGCAGCTGAGGCATGTTCTATTGTGGCTGAAGTGTGCAAATTTTGAGAGGGTCATCAGGCAGCACGTGCTCCAAATTTCTAAACGGTGTATAGACAGCTCCTCACTCAGCGTTTCTAGAGTGTCATCAGGCGCCCCTCACTTATAGTTTTTCGAGGGTTGTCATGTGACCCTCGCTCTTAATTTGTCCAGGCTGTGTATGATGCCCTTTATCGTTATTTCAGGATGTATATGAGGCCTGTAGCGCTACAATTTTCCTTCATATATACAGTTAGGTCCATATATATTTGGGCACTGACACTTATTTTTTTACCTGTTTACTGAAACATATTCAAGTTATAGTTCTATAATGGACATGGACATAAAGTCCAGACTTTTAGCCTTCATTTGAGGGGTTCCACATTAAAATTCGATAAAGGGTTTAGGAGTTTCTGCTTCTTTACATGTGCCAACCTGATTTTAAAGGGACCACAAATAATTGGACAATTGATTCAAAGGCTGTTTCATGGACAGGGGTGGGCAATTTCTTTGTAATTTCACTCTTCATTAAGCACATTAAAGGTCTGGAGCTGATTCTAGGTGTAGTTCTTGTACATTTTGCTGAGAAGTAAACAAGCAGTCAAAGTAGCCTCGGAACCGGCCTTTGATGCTTCTGGGGGAGTCACAGGGGTTGAGACCTGGCTCCGTGACTCTGGGGATCAGTCTTTATTTACAAGAAATGATGGGGGCAGCAATTTTAGCAGCTGCGGACTGCAGATTCCGGCAGAAAACAGGACCGGATGGCTTATTTGCCCTCCAGTTCTGTTCTGTCCGGGGCTGTCAGGCTGTGTCCAGTGCATCCAGCAAAACACCGGACTCAGCCTGACAGCCCAAATCCATGGTGTGAAGCCGGACTGTCATAATTAATAAAGGTTTTTATGTCAACCTTCTAGAAAGTGAGACAAAAGCGCAAATAGGGTCTTATCTCCTTATGAGCCACGTCTCACACACAGATAATTGTGCAGATATTGGTCACAGATCTCTGGTTGCAGTGAAATCATGGACACATTGTTCCATTTGTACACAGCCAGAATATGGAACAATGTGTCCATGATTTCACTGCAACCAGAGATCTGTGACCAATATCTGCACAACTATCTGTGTGTGTGACGTGGCCCTATGAGAGAGGAGAGATTGTGCTGAAATCTGCTCACCTGGGAAGGTTGTGTGCAATCACAACCAGTATGAACGCTCAATCAGCTGCTGCAGGATCCACCCCTCCACGAGCATCGTGGTGAAGATAATTGAGTTTGGACAAAGTGCCTTCAGACCCACGCTGCTGCGAATAAACACCAGGAGTCTGGATACCGGTCCAATAGGTTTTAATCCGACGCGTTTCGGAGCTATCTGCGCTCCTTCCTCAGGGATTTATGTCAACCTTGTCACCAATTTTTTTCATCTGGTAACCAAATTTACAAACATTACACCTGATTTGTGCTCATTTGAAGAAACCCCTGCTAGATAACCAAACAGTATTTCTTTCTTGGGGCGAATACAGACTAGGTGTGAGCAGATCACCCACCGATTTTCCTCGATTGGCAACACATGTGACGCCTTCTTTTAGAATAGCATTCAATTTAGTATCTTCATAAAGTATAGGGATATAACGCTGGACTATACCTTTTATTTGACCAAACTGTCTATTATAAGGGGTGGTAAATACAACTTTAGGGATTTTTTTAGATTTTACTTCAGTAAATTTTTCATTGATTTTAATTTTGTTTATACATTTTTTGGAATGTTTATAGTTGTTACATTTTCCACTTCCTTCTACCTGATCCAGAGCAATTTGATATCACATTCCCTATACCTTCTCTCTACTAACCTTTCCATTGTAATCTTGCTTTCCTGTTCGAATGTCTCAAAATCAGAACAGTTTCTGTGAACACGCAGCGACTCACCATAAGGGATTGAATGAATGGTATGAGACGGATGATTACTATCAGGCCTTAGGATGGTGTTCCCGCTGATGTGCTTGCAGTGGATACGGCATGCAATACTACCAGAACTTGTGTTGCCTGTGAAGGTGACATCTAAAAAATTTATTTTATGGCTGGGTCCTGAAAATGTGAAATGTAATGCAAGGTTGTTGTTATTGACATCATTTTTGAACTGATCAAAATTACTCGAAACTCCCCTACAAATTATTACAATATCATCCACATAATGGTCATAAAAGATAATTTGGTCTTTGAAAGGATTGCAATTTGAAAAAAAAAATAATTTTCTCCTCCCACCATGCAATGTAAAGGATTGCCATGGAGGGGGAGAAACGTGAGCCCATTGGGGAGCGTGGAGGGGCAGAAACGCGAGCCCATCAAGGAGCATGGACAGGGAGAAACGCAAGCTCATCGGGGAGCCTGGAGGTGGAGAAGCACAAGCCCATCAAGGAGCATGAAGGGGGAGAAATGTGAGCCCATCGGGGAGCATGAAGGGGGAGAAATGTGAGCCCATCGGGGAGCATGAAGGGGGAGAAATGTGAGCCCATCGGGGAGCATGGAGGGGGAGAAATGTGAGCCCATTGGGGAGCATGGAGGTGGAGAAGCACGAGCCCATCAAGGAGCATGGACGGGGAGAAACACGAGCTCATCGGGGAGCATGGACGGGGAGAAACGTGAGCCCATCGGGGAGCATGGAGGTGGAGAGCGCAAGCCCATTGGTGAGCATGGACGGGGAGAAACGCGAGCTCATTGGAGAGCATGGAGAGGGAGAAACGTGAGTCCATCGGGGAGCATGGAGGGGGAGAAACGTGAGCCCACTGGGGACCATGGAGGGGAAGAAACACGAGCCCATTGGGGAGATTGGCGGGGTGAAATGCGAGCCCATCGGGGAGCATGGACGGGGAGAAACGTGAGCCCATCGGGGAGCATGGAGGTGGAGAAGCGGAAGCCCATTGGTGAGCATGGACGGGGAGAAACGCGAGCTCATTGGAGGGCATGGAGAGGGAGAAACGTGAGCCCATCGGGGAGCATGGCGAGGGAGAAACGCGAGCTCATTGGGGAGCATGGCGGAGGAGAAACAAGAGCCCGTTTGGGAGCATGGAGGGGGGAGAAACGCGAGCCCATTGGAGAGCATGGAGGGGGAGAAACACGAGCCCATCGGGGAGCATGGAGGGGGAGAAACGTGAGCCCATTGGGGAGCATGGAGGGGGAGAAACACGAGCTCATCGGGGAGCATGGAGGGGGAGAAACACAAGCCCATTTGGGAGCATGGAGGGGGAGAAACGCGAGCCCATCAAGGAGCATGGATGGGCAGAAACGCGAGCTCATCGGGGAGCATGGAGGGGGAGAAACACGAGCCCGTTTGGGAGCATGGAGGGGGAGAAACGCAAGCCCATCGGGGAGCATGGAGGTGGAGAAACGCGAGCTCATCGGGGAGCATGGCGGGGGAGAAACACGAGCCCGTTGGGGAGCATGGCGGGGGAGAAAAGTGAGCCCATCAAGGAGCATGGAGGGGGAGAAACGTGAGCCCATCGGAGAGGATGAAGGTGGAGAAGCGCGAGCCCATTGGGGAGCATGGCGGGGGAGAAACGTGAGCCCATTGGGGAGCATGGAGGGGAGAAAACAAGAGCCCATCGGGGAGCATGGAGGGGGAGAAACATGTGCCGATCGGGGAGCATGGAGGTGGAGAAGAGCGAGCCCATTGGGGAGCATGGAGGGGGAGAAACGTGAGCCCATCGGGGAGCATGGAGGGGGAGAAACGTGAGCCCATCGGAGAGCATGGTGGTGGAGAAGCGCGAGTCCATCGAGGAGTATGGCGGGGGAGAAACGTGAGCCCATTGGGGAGCATGGAGGGGGAGAAACAAGAGCCCATCGGGGAGCATGGAGGTGGAGAAACATGAGCCGATCGGGGAGCATGGAGGTGGAGAAAAGCAAGCCCATCCGGGAGCATGGAGGGGGAGAAACACGAGCCCGTTGGGGAGCATGGCGGGGGAGAAAAGCGAGCTCATCAAGGAGCATGGAGGGGGAGAAACGCAAGCCCATTGAGGAGCATGGATAGGGAGAAAATGTGAGCCCATTGGGGAGCATGGCGGGGGAGAAACGCGAGCTCATCGGGGAGCATGGCGGGGGAGAAACACGAGCCCGTTGGGGAGCATGGCGGGGGAGAAAAGTGAGCCCATCAAGGAGCATGGAGGGGGAGAAACGTGAGCCCATCAGAGAGGATGAAGGTGGAGAAGCGCGAGCCCATTGGGGAGCATGGCGGGGGAGAAACGTGAGCCCATTGGGGAGCATGGAGGGGGAGAAACAAGAGCCCATCGGGGAGCATGGAGGGGGAGAAACATGTGCCGATCGGGGAGCATGGAGGTGGAGAAGAGCGAGCCCATTGGGGAGCATGGAGGGGGAGAAACGTGAGCCCATCGGGGAGCATGGAGGGGGAGAAACGTGAGCCCATCGGAGAGCATGGTGGTGAAGCGCGAGCCCATCGAGGAGTATGGCGGGGGAGAAACGTGAGCCCATTGGGGAGCATGGAGGGGGAGAAACAAGAGCCCATCGGGGAGCATGGAGGTGGAGAAACATGAGCCGATCGGGGAGCATGGAGGTGGAGAAGAGCGAGCCCATTGGGGAGCATGGCGGGGGAGAAACGTGAGCCCATCGGGGAGCATGGAGGGGGAGAAACGTGAGCCCATCGGGGAGCATGGAGGGGGAGAAAGGTGAGCCCATCGGAGAGCATGGAGGTGGAGAAGCGCGAGCCCATCGGGGAGCATGGCGGGGGAGAAACTTGAGCCATCAGGGAGCATGGCGGGCGAGAAACGTGAGCCCATCGGGGAGCATGGAGGGGGAGAAACGTGAGCCCATCGGGGAGCATGGCGGGGGAGAAACATGAGCCCATCGGGGAGAATGGAGGGGGAGAAACACAAGCCCATCAGGGAGCATGGCGGGGGGAGAAACGTGAGCCCATTGGGGAGCATGTCGGGGGAGAAAACGCAAGCCCATCGGGGAGCATGGCGGTGGAGAAAAGCAAGCCCATCGGGGAGCATGGCGGTGGAGAAAAGCAAGCCCATCGGGGAGCATGGCGGTGGAGAAAAGCAAGCCCATCGGGGAGCCTGTCACCTGTACCTAGTACTCTGATTTGAACATGAAAACGTTATGTGCAAGTAAACTCGTATTATCATTTCTTTAGTTTCCTCATTATACGCGCTGTTCATCTTTAAATGGTAACTGACTGCTCTTACAGCTTAATGGTGTGGGATACATAAGAAAAGATGTATTATCACGTTACAAAGTTGCTATCCCTCGTCCATTCGATTTTTGTAATCGCTTCAATTGTTTCTACAGTTTCTTTTAAATAGCCTGGCCTTCTTGGAATGAGTGGTCGCAGATGGAAATCAATCCATCTGCTGAGGCCCTCACTTAGTGAATTTATGCTGGCTATGATCGGACGTAAATCTATCCCATGATTGGCTGTTACATGTTTTTAAACCTGCACTATAATTCACTCTGTGATCACTGACTAAGGGCGCAACACCAGAAACGCGTCGAGAGTGAAGAGACTGCATCTTGGCTATCATGGGTGCTTTTATAATTTAATGATTTGACATTATAAAGTAAAAAAGATTTTAAGGAGGACTCTTCCCATGTTTTCTTCTTGTATGATGGCAGAGAGTCGCGACATTGTGGACCTGAGTCTTGAAGATGTGAACAGCAGGAGGAAATGATTGCATGGTGAGGCATATACCTGTTTGCTATGTATCACTTCATCTACTGCTTCTGCCACGTCCACCCAGTCTATGGTCTTCAGCTGCACCCTCGACCTCCCCTGAGAGGATCCCCCCACCTCTGTACTGGGCTGGCAGGGGTCATCACAATCAAGCAGTGTTGAAATTAAAATGCCTTGGAGATGTCAGCCACACAGATGAAGAGTTGTGCCCAGCTATCCAAGCAGCAATGGCTATCTCCACTAAACCTGGAGCCAAGGAAAGCCATGTCTAATACCAGCACAAACCTGCTGGCCACTCTATGTTGGGGCAAACTTACACACGTGCCTTGCATGGCTCACATCCTCAGCCTGGTTATCCAGCAATTACTACACTATCCCAGCCTGGATGACCTGCTGCAGAAGGCATGGTCGCTGTGTACTCACTTACATCATTCGCAACCCGCAACTCATCAATTTTCATCACTACAGTGGCCTTTTGGACAACCGGTTAACCAGTTGATATGCAATGTGTCGACATGATGGAATTCCACTCTGCACATGTTGCAGGGACTGTGACAGCAACGAAAAGCCCTGGCGCAGTATGTAATGGCATGTACAGTGACTCAATGCAAGCCGAAGGTGGTGCAAATGACGCTTCCAGAGTGGGCACAGATCAAGGACCTCTGCACCCTTCTGCAGCTTCAAAATGGCTACTATGATTTTTGACACTGACAATGCTTTCATCAGCATCACTATTCCGGTCAGCCACATGCTAGAATAAACTTTGAAAAGTCTTGCCTCATGAGGTGGTGGTCCTAGAGAAAGTGGAGGACGAGGATGCGGAAGTGGTACCAATATCTGCGGGTTGCCATCGGAGGTTGGAGTAGAGCGAAAGTGGGGTGCTCATCGTACCAAACTGGTGGTGAAGGTGCAGGTGCCGAGGAAGAAATGGAGGTGGACGAGGATGAAGAGGTGATGGGCACAGAACAGTCAGGAGATGAAGATATAATAATTCCCATTTCTGTTGTCTGAGGTTGGCGGGAGAGGACAGAGGAAGGATGCTCGATTGTCACCCCGCCACCAACACAACAAAGACTTGGGGATTATGGATGCATGAGACACACGAGCACCTTCTTGCTGCACTATCTGCACCATGATGCCCGTATCCATAGGATTTAAATTAGCGAAGACTACTGGGTTGCCACACTGTTGGATCCGCGGTACAAGAGTGAATTTAGCCAGATGCTTCCCGCCCTGGACAGGAACACGCACATGCTGGAGTATCAGAAAAGGTTGTAGACAATCTTAGAACAGGTTTTACCAAAAAAACAGTGAGGGACACAGTAGACATGGCGGATCTACACTTCCAAGCCAGGGAACGTCGAGTCGTCAGTGTAGAAACATTAGCAGCAGCAGTTTCACTGTCAGAAGCAATTTCTGGGATTTGACAATTTTTTCAAGTCTGACACATAGTGAACGAGTGGAGAGGATGGTGCAGGAGTATCTAGAGCTCAATATCCATGCCATCAGGGAGGTTTGGACCCTTTTGCATTTTGGGCTTCAAAAATGGAGGAGTAGCCGGAGTTCACCATTCACACCTTGGAGGTTTTGTCCTGCCCGGCAGCCAGCGTTCTCTCAGAACCTGTCTTCAGCGCTGCTGGTGGTGTACTCATGGATAAGCGCATCTGGATGTCCCCTGAAAGTGTAGACCCCCTAACTTTCATAAAGACTAACAAGTCATGGATCTTAGACTAGGCAATGTACTTTTCAGTAAGCTACATTGATCTCATCCAATACAAATTTTATTCTGGGTCAATTGATGCCACTTTCATGGTATCTGGCCCTACATTTTTCTATTTAGTAGGGATCTCTGCACACGATGTCTACACCTGTCACTCATCCCCTGTTCCTGATCAATGTTTAACCTTCAAATGCTAGGCCCGGCCCTGTTCCAAACCCTGTGCCATGCATGCAGGCTGCATTATTATAGAATTTTTTATTCTGGGTCAATTGATGCCACTTTTGTGGTATCTGGCCCTAATTTTTTGAAATGTGGAGACTCTTCTTGGGGTCTCTTTGTTGTGTGTTTCCTGAATTTAGGAGGGCTCTCTGAGCACCATGCCTACACCTGTCACTCATCCCCCTGTTCCTGATCAATGTTGAAGCTTGAAATGCTGAAATAAGCCTTGTCCCAGGCATCCATAGTGCACCATGATAAAAATGTAAACTCTGGGGAATAGATGGCACTTTTCCTGGTGTCTGCCCCTAATTTGAGCTTTTGAGCCCCCATGAAGGCGTTTTCTATGCCTTTGGTTTTGCATCCCATTGAATCCTATGGGGTTCAGAAGTTCAGCAAACTGCAAAAGGTTTGCTCATTTCCACTCATCACCCCGTGTGTTTAATGAGTGGTGGCAGTGTGTTGTGTATCGGGGTGTGTGGACGGTGTAGGGATGTGATTTATGCTCACTTTACAGCCTGGAGGTTGAGTCTGCATTGAGGGAGAGAAGGTTAATTAACCCTTGCAGGCACACCCCATGTCACGTGCCGAGAAGCAGGTACATGACAACTTGGCAGCAAGCGGTGAAATAGTGTTTACTTCTATTAGAGCAGGGCTCCCCAACCATCGGTCCACAGACATAGACTGGGTCATTGGGGTCTCTGTGCCAGTCAGCGCCCCCGCAGACCAACACTACACACAAAATGTGCTCTGCGGCGGCTCAGATCTCACTCACATATGTGTAGTGGATACTGTCTGCTTCCCCGCTCCTCAGTGACATCCCCTCCCACCGCACTTATCCCGGTGACTGCCACTGCAGTATTACAGTGCCGCTCTGAGCTATCTGCCTCAGCTGCATAGATGTATGAGCTGAGCCATCAGCCAATCACAGCGCAGCAGCCGCCGCGATTGGCTGACACCTCTGCCCGTACATCTACGCAGCGGAGGCAGATAGCAGTGCGGCACCTACAACGGCGGACTGGTGAGCAAAGTGTGTATCTGTTTGTGTGTGTGTGTTGATTGAGATATTATTGGCTGCAAGGGGATGATGGGGATATTGAGGACTACAAGATGATGATGGGGATATTGAGGACTGCAATGGGATGATGGGGATATTATGGGCTGCAAGGGAATGATGGGGATATTGTCGGCTGCAAAGGGTTGGTGGGGATATTACGGGCTGCAAGGGAATGATGAGGATACCACTTGGGGGCTGCAATGGGATGGAAAAATAAGATATCCCCTGGAAATAAGGCGTAGCGCATCTTTTGGGGAAACAGGGTACTAAACTCCAACCTTTCTCCATAGCCCCATATCCCATATGACCAAAGCCCCACCCCTGTGCCACCCTGCTCTGCCTTCCCTGTTTTTCTTTTCTATCTTTTTATTTGGCAAAAGGTTGTTCACCGATATGGTAGTCTTGTACAAGGAGTAGAACAAAGAGACTCTGAACAACCTCTGTGAGCAGAGAAGATTAGAGGCAGGAGACAAATCCAAGGATCTGCTGATTAGAAAGCCAAACTCTTGGAGGCCAAGCAATGGGCCTCGTAGTGGAGATATGTTTCTGAGAAGCGTATATGTAACACCGATCCCTAGGATAGGTCTTCAATATCTGATCGGTGGATTGCAACACCCGGCACCCCTGCTGTTCTCGATGCTGCCAACTGGAACTAACAGTACAGCTCCATCGATGAATTAGTGGCCGCAGTACTGCACATCCATCCCCTATTGATTTGAGAAAGGGGGCTGATATGAAGCACCAAGCCATGTCCACTATACAGTTGATGAAGCAATAAAATGGCTTCTCCCCTGGGGAGAGTCCCAATTTCTGCCTAAAATGTTACTTCCACTCTAAGCATGAAAATGACTTCTACTTTATGGGAACTTTTAGATGCTTCACAAAACTTAATTTCTGATTAAAAAAAAAAACATTTCCCACCTTCTGAACATGAAAATGGCTTCTCCCCTGTGTGAGTTCTTACGTTTCATAAGGATTGATTTCTGAGTAAAACACTTCCCACAGTCAGAACATGAATATGGCTTCTCCCCTGTGTGAGTTCTTACGTTTCATAAGGATTGATTTCTGAGTAAAACACTTCCCACAGTCAGAACATGAATATGGCTTCTCCCCTGTGTGAGTTCTGAGATGTTCCAGAAGGTTTCATTTCCTTATTAAAACTTTTCCCACATTCTGAGCATGAAAACTGATTCTCCCCTGTGTGAGTTATTTGATGTTCCACTAGACTTACTTCCATTCTAAGAATAAAAAGTATTTCTAATTTGTGTGAATGTTTAGATGCTTCACAAGATGTGGTTTCTGATAAAAACATTTCCCACAATCTGAACATGAAAATGGCTTCTCCCCTGTGTGAATTCTGAGATGTTCTATAAGACCTGCTTTCCGAGTAAAACACTTCCCACATTCTGAACATGAATATGGCTTCTCCCAGTGTGAATTCTTTGATGAGTCACAAGTTGTGATTTTGTAGCAAAACTTTTTCCACATTCTGAACAGCAAAAAGGCTTCTCTCCTGTGTGACATTTGAGATGTTCCAAAAGGTTTGATTTCTGATTGAAACATTTTTCACATTCCAAACAAGAAAACGGCTTCTCCCCTGTGTGAATTCTTACATGCTTCACAAGGCTTGAGTTGTGATTAAAACACATCTGGCAGTCAGGGCAGGAATATGGCTTCTCTGCAGCGTGAATTTTTTGATGTCTCATAAGTTGTGATTTCCAGGCAAAACATTTCCCACATTCTGAACAGCAAAAAGGCTTCTCTCCTCTGTGACATCTTAGATGACCCCGAAGGTGTGATTTACTCGTGAAACACTTCCGACATTCTGAACATGAAAATGGCTTCTCCCCTGTGTGATTTCCTGGAACATTCTCAGTAGAATCTTTAGGTATAAAGTGTTGTGCATGTTCCAGAGATGAATGTGGCTTCTCTCCTGTGTGAGTTCTCTGATGTCTAACAAGACTAATTTCTTCAGTAAAAGATTTCCCACATTCTGAACATGAAAATGAGCTTTCATTGCTGTGAATTTGCTCATTCAAAAAAAAATTAGATTTTGTATTACATTTTTCCCCACATAGAGATGTTTTCCCCGGTCTATTTCCGGTTCCTTGTTTGCTGATCAGTGATTGATTAGACAATAGTGTTTTCTGACTGTTGGTATCAGTGGATACGTGTCTGCTGTGAAGGACCACGGGAACATTAGGAGTTTTATCTTGTGAGGAATTGTTATCTTCTACATTATCAAAGGGAGATAAAAGCAGATTTCCATGGCAGCTTCTCCTCCAGTCTCCACCTACAAAAAAGAAACAAATGTTATTTTTTCAAGCAAAATATTTTTTTGGGAATTTGGATATCTTGTAAAAAAAAATGTGGCCAAAAAGGAGAATTTTGTATACTTACCGTAAATTCCTTTTCTCTTAGCCTCTAATTGGGGGACACAGGACCGTGGGTGTTATGCTGCTGTCCACTAGGAGGCGACACTAAGCAATCTGCAAAAGAGTAACAGTGGCTCCTCCTCCTCAGCATACACCCCTGGGGCAGGCACTGCCTCCTCAGTTTTGTGCTAAAGCAGTAGGAGAAGTAACAAGGTTAACCAATACCAACAAAGCCTGGCAAGGCCATAAAGTAACAACATAAGAGTAACAAAAACCACTAGAAACAAGGCCGTATGGCCAACAGGGTGGGTGCTGTGTCCCCCAATTAGAGGCTAAGAGAAAAGGAATTTACGGTAAGTATACAAAATTCTCCTTTTCTCCTTCGCCTCATTGGGGGACACAGGACCGTGGGACGTCCCAAAGCAGTCCCTGGGTGGGAAAGACAATGGAACTAATGATACTGAACAAGTCAGTGAACAGAAAAATACCTACAGGTGGGCAACCGCCGCCTGAAGGATGCACCTACCCAGACTAGCGTCCGCCGAGGACTGGGTATGAACACGGTAGTGCTTGGTAAAAGTGTGTAAGCTCGACCAGGTGGCCGCCTTACACACTTGGGGAGCCGAGGCTTGGTGCCGAATGACCCAGGAGGCCCCCACGGCTCGGATAGAATGTGCCATGATCCCGCTGGAAGAGGAGTAGTTTTCATCTTGTAGGCCTATAGATAGCTGATCTAATCCATCTAGCCAGTGTAGCCGTGGAAGCTGGCATACCCTTACGGGGGCCTTCCGTCAGAATGAACAGAGCGTCTGACTTACGGAAATGTGCAGATCTGGAGACATAAATGCGAAGCACCCTGACGAGACCCAGAGTATGCAGGGCTCGTTCGAACCTGTGAACCGGAGCAGGGCAAAAGGAAGGCAATGAAATATCCTCAAATGGAAAGAGGAGACAACCTTAGGCAGGAATGACGGCACCGGACGGAGGACGACCTTGTCCTGATGGAACACCAGGAAGGGTGGCTTACAGGAAAGCGCCGAGAGTTCGGACACTCGGCGAAGAGAAGTGATAGCCACTAGAAAAAACCACCTTCAGAACCAGAAAGTGGAGGGAGATATCCCGAAGAGGTTCAAAGGGAGGTTCCTGCAGAGCCGTAAGTACCAGGTAATGGTCCCATGTATCTAACGGACGTTTGTACGCAGGGACGATGCGATTAACTCCCTGGAGAAAAGTTTTAACCTGCGGCTTAACAGAAAGGCGACATTGAAAAAGTACTGAAAAAGCCGAAACCTGACCCTTAAGGGAACCTAGTGAGAGACCAGACTCCAACCCCGACTGAAGGAACCCTAGAACTAGCGGCAAGGAATAGGGAAGAGGGGGTTGATCTCGAGAAGAGCACCATGCGAAGAAAGCCTTCCAGGTGTGATGATAAATCTTTGCCGATGCCGACTTCCGTGCTCTGATCATGGTCTGAATAACGGTAGGGGAGAAACCCGCTTGGGTTAGTACCCAGGTCTCAAGGGCCACGCCATCAAATTCAGGGCGTCTGAATTCTGGTGGTAAAACGGCCCCTGCGACAGAAGGTCGGGACGACAAGGGAGGCGCCAAGGAACGTCCGCCGCGAGCTGGACGAGATCGGCGTACCATGCCCGTCTGGGCCAGTCTGGGGCTATGAGAATGAGTTGAATGCCCTCTTGTTTTATCTTCCGCACTACTCTGGGAATGAGAGGCAGAGGAGGGAAGATGTAAGGCAGCTGGAACTGGGACCAGCTCTGAACTAGGGCATCCGCCCCTAGTGCTTGCGGGTCGTGAGATCTGGCCATAAACATGGGAACCTTCGTGTTGAGGCGAGATGCCATCAGGTCCACGTCCGGGGTCCCCCAGCGACGGCAGATTTGTTGGAACACGTCGGGGTGTAGGGACCACTCTCCCGAGTCCATGCCCTGACGACTGAGAAAATCCGCTTCCCAGTTCTCCACTCCTGGGATATGAACTGCTGACAGCGTTGAGTTTGTCGATTCTGCCCAGTGGAGAATGCGTTGCACTTCGTGCATGGCCTGAAGACTGTGTGTTCCGCCTTGATGGTTGATGTATGCCACGGCCGTGGCATTGTCCGACTGAATCCGTACCTGTGTGCCTGCCAGCATGGAATGAAAGGCCTTCAGAGCTAGAAATATGGCCCGGATTTCCAGGAGATTGATCGGCTCGGCCGACTCCGCTGGGGACCATGTTCCCTGCGCTGTGTGATGACAATGTACTGCTCCCCATCCGCTGAGGCTTGCGACGGTGGTGACTATCTTCCAGTAAACCGGTAGAAAGGACCTCCCCCTCGTGAGGGAACGAGGTTTGAGCCACCAATGGAGGGAACTCCTTGCTGCAGGTGACAACCGGAATAACTTGTCCAGGGCAGAAGGATTCCTGTTCCACGAAGTTAGAATTGCCCGTTGGAGAGGCCTGAGGTGAAGTTGAGCAAACGGCACCGCTTCCATAGAGGCAACCATCCTTCCCAAGACTCTCATTCAGATCTGGACAACGGTACTGCAGTGTGCATTGTGACGGGGTACCTAGAACCACATCCTGTTCTCGTGCCAAGCCAGAACATGGATAAATGCAAAAAAAGCCGGAGATGCATCTGAGCCAATGGAACTGCCTCCAACGCTGCCACTATTTTGTGTAGGACTCTCGTGGCAGTTGTGTAGGACTCTCGTGGCAGTTGTGAAGAACTCAGGAGACCGCTGAAAAGAGACTGTGGATTCCTAGACGAAGAATCCGTGCCCTGTCTGGGGAAACATGACTAGACCTGTGGATGTGTTGCGGCTAAAGGCCGCTGTTTTCATCCGATGCTGTGTGTCCAATAAGGCTGAGACTCCATATGTGATGCTGCAGCATGTGGCCTTCATGAGTACGCAGCGGAGCTGGGACTCCTGGAGTGGCCTTGGAGTTGTGGTAGACTTGTGGCGGTCGATCCGCTAACCGAGTCTTCTTAGCATGCAAAGTGAAGGTGACACTGTGTACACAGTCCCTGAAAGTCATGCATTGATGAATACGTCGTCCAGATATGGGAGACTCCTTTGATAACTTTAGACTAGGAAAAACTTTGTATTTATGATCTTCTGGTCTCACAGAATTCGCTTTTGACTCCTGAGTTGAGAAGGGACGGACTGCGTTGAAGAAGGGACGGACCACGGTCATACAGGGGACCGGAGGGCCCATGCATTGGATTAATGCAGTTGGGGATCTGCGAGGTCCTGCTTCAGAGCGGGCTGTGCAGATTGTTTGCGCGTGTAATCTCAACCCAAGTATCTATTATAGGTGTGGTGAGAAGATTGGCAGCTGGGCTCTTGATCCATGTCCTGCAACTCAGAGTTCTATCTGTGAGTTTGGGGCGAGAGGCCGGGTAAACCTGTGAACAGGAGGGCCCATCCATTGGGATGATGCAGTCGGGAGTCAGCTAGATCCTGCTTCGGAGCGGGCTGTGTAGAGTGTTTTGCGCGTGTTATCTCAACTCGAGTACCTAATATAGGTGCAGTGAGGAGATGGTAGCTGGGCTCGTGGTCCACTCTTGCGACCCAGAGCTCTGGTTTTGTAGCCTAGGGAGGGAGGCTGGGTAGGCGTCGAGAAATCGCAACTTCAACCCGAGTCCCCAGCAATGGGGAGGCGAGGAGGAGTATGGCATATAGCAATCTCGGCTACAACCCAGCGCCCCAACCATGGGGAGTTGAGGATATGCTATAGGTCGTAGGTTTCAGAGACCCTTAGGTGAATTACCCGTGAAGCTGCGGAACACGTGTATTTAAATCAGCGTCTTGTGGGACTTGGCTGTCCTCACCGCCATCCAGAACTCCAAATGTGGGGTCTGGAGACGGTTATCGATCATTCTTGGGACGCCTGACATTGTCGGACAATGTTTGGGTTGTAGCAACTTCAACTGAGCTGTACCAGAGGGGGGAAAGGGGGGGCCACGAAAGAACCTGTCAGGTAAACTCGTGGAAGGTCCACCACAATCCAGTTGTCCCCGCTGCGTGGGAGCCCAGATAGAGGTACGTTGTAAGAGTAGCTGAGGCGCCTGAATATCAAATGACCTCTCTCAACGTTGGGAGACCAAGGTAAGGGCCCGTCGGTGTCTTACCTTAACCTAGCAACCCCTATGCAAAGTCATAAGGTTGGCTAGGCGTACCAACAGGTACCTGGATCAGTAGTGCAGTGGCCCGTGCGCTGGCAGAGAGACTCTGCATGTGTAGCTCTGGGAACCAGAAACGTTATTATAGGGTAACGCAGGAAAAGCTAACATGTTTGCACTGCCCTTTGTATTGCAGGTGTACAGAGAACAAGTTGCAGCAGGATATATAGCCCTGCAGGTTGCTCTGCTGTTGCTATGGGAGACCACCGCACAGCAAAGCTGTGCTGACTGTACCATCCAAGACTGTGTGAACCCTACACGGCTAAAGCCGTGCTGCCTCCTATATAATGGCTGGGTCCAGAGATGGACATTGACTCCCTACATTTCCCTCAACTCTAGTAATGTATACAGAGGAGGGTTCTGTGGGTCAGTATACAGTCCAGCTGGTACTGTACCCCGACATTGTTTGTCACTCCATGGGAGGAATGGAAGTTGCATTGTGACAGGGGCAAGAGGACAGATGCAGAAGCAATCTGCACTTTACTGGCAGGCACACTTAGTCCTGCTTTAACAATGCTACAGGCTCTCCTGTGAGAGCTGCTTGCATGTTTATGTGGGAAGGAGGAGGGAGGGGGGGAACCTTGAAAAGAGCGCGAAGCTCTGTGAGAGAAAATTCCCCCTGCAGCTCCGGTCCGCCCCTGCCATGACGCCGGCCGCATCATTATCATCATCAGGGGGCGGTCCGGGGGCGGAGGAAGGGGCGGCGGCTTCGCGCTAGGCCGAAGCCGCGGCCTAAAGTAGAACAATGGAGCCGAAAATAGCTCCAGGCCGGCGCGGAGGTCCCGGGGGTTGGCGGAACGGACCCGGACCCCGCCGGACCTCCAGAGCATAGTCGCGGCGGCACAGAGGTGGCCTCGGCAGGAGCACCCAGGACTGGGGCTCCTGAAACAGTCTACAGAGCCGGTGCAGGTAACATGGAGGAGCACAGGTAAGACTGTGCTCCTGTTACTGCTGGCAGCCTGGAGTCCCCCGGCCCTTCAGGCGACAGTGCAGTGGTGGCCCATGAGTCCTGGAGTCCGGCTGCAGTAAATGGGTGCCGGCTGTATGCAGGGGCACAGAAGGACTGCTGCCTGCAAGGTGTCTCCTGGCCCCATTAGGAACACACAGCAGGGCTGGGTTCCTGGGGAGTGCTGCAGTGTTGGAGCTGGAGCTTGCTGGAAGTATGTGCCCCTCAGGATCATGCAGCAGGGCTGAGGATCCATGTGCCTCAGGAGCACGCAGCGGGGCTGAAGGCTCCATGTGCCGTGCCGTAACAAGTGCCCCTGCTGTAACGAGTGCCCCTCAGGAGCACGCAGCAGGGCTGAGGCTCCATGTGCCTCAGGAGCACGCAGCAGGGCTGAAGGCTCCATGTGCCATGCTGTAACATGTGCCCATCAGGAGCACACAGTGGGACTGAAGCCTGCAGGCATCCATCTAGAGTCCCAGCCCAGAATGCAGCATGTGCTGCTGATACCTGTGGTGCCTCAGCCTAAGCACCCAGAGGTGATTAGGGGGACGTCATCTGGCAGGTAGTCCAGCTCTGGCTTCAACTCAGGACCCCAAGGGAGTGAGGAAGGTGGATGTTATGCTGGGCTGTCTCAACTTTAACCCAGCAACCCAACAGTGGGAGGCCGAGAAAGGAGTACGGCATATGTAAGGATTCTCAACTTCAACCCAGCGCCCCAACAGTGGGTGGCCGAGGAAGGAGCATGCCGGGGGCCACACCGGACCCACTTTTCTTCATTGGAAGAAAAAAGGATGAAATAAATAGAGAGTAAAAATGGTCGTGTGCCTCCTTCGACACTAAGCAAAAACTGAGGAGGCAGTGCCTGCCCCAGGGGTGTATGCTGAGGAGGAGGAGCCACTGTTACTCTTTTGCAGATTGCTTAGTGTCGCCTCCTAGTGGACAGCAGCATAACACCCACGGTCCTGTGTCCCCCAATGAGGCGAAGGAGAAAATAGAATTATTATATTTTAGTCAGGTGTTATATGAGATAAAGTATAAAAATAAAATAATGTCTAAACCGGCAGAGAGAAGGAGGGAGAAATAATAGAGATATTCAACCAAGTCAGGTGTGAAGAGATGAAGACATGACCGGATAGAGGGAGAAAGAGAGAGGACAAGACAGATAGAGGACATGATGTCAGAGACGTGGAGCAGATAATCATTACATCAATTATTAACAATAATAGTAATAATCACCATGAAGACATTTGTGAATCTCCAATAATAAAGATCTTTACAGTCAGACAAGATCTATGAGCGCCTCTTACCGGTCACTGACTCTGATGTGGGGGTTTCGTGTCCACTCCTCGTTCCACCAGAACTTTCCTGCAAGAATCCCACATTACAGACATGAGAATTTATCTTATCTACAGGAAAAGTCAGAAACCTCCTAGAAGACATGAAGCGATCAGGATCTCCTCACACGGTGAATGGACACAATTTACAGGAACACCGAGGATTCTCACTAAACATCCAAGAACCTCCTTATCTTGGTGGAGGTAAAGCATTGCAGGATCCATCTGTCATCTCCCGTCTTTACTATATTAGCGAATTACTCCCCACTGTTATAATCACATAGGACTTTACAATTATCAACCCCTCCTCTGATGTTCTAAGAAATAATAAATTAATAATCTACTATATAAAACCCGAAGGCCACTTCCGGGGAAGACCACGCCCACTTCCGTGATGGTCTTCGCCCAGGGCTGGTGACGTCACCAGTGCACTGTAGCCGGACGGCGCCCGGCTACATGCACCGGCGCCTCCTCTCTCCTCCGTTCCTGCCTCCTGTGGCCGCCGCCGCTCCACACTCCTGTGCCCGCTGCCGCTCCACACTCCTGTGCCCGCCGCCGCTCCACACTCCTGTGCCCGCCGCCGCTCCACACTCCTGTGCCCGCCGCCGCTCCACACTCCTGTGCCCGCGCCCCCTCCTGCCTCCTCTGCCCGCGGCCGCTCCTGCGTCCTCTGCCCCCTCTGTGTCCTCTGCCCCTGTCCTCTGCCCCCTGTCCTCTGCGTCCTCTGTGTCCTGTCCTCTGCCCCCTCTGTGTCCTCTGCCCCCTCTGTGTCCTCTGCCCCCTGTCCTCTGTGTCCTCTGCCCCCTGTCCTCTGCGTCCTCTGCCCCCTCTGTGTCCTCTGCCCCCTGTCCTCTGCCCCCTGTCCTCTGCGTCCTCTGCCCCCTCTGTGTCCTCTGCCCCCTCTGTGTCCTCTGCCCCCTGTCCTCTGCCCCTGTCCTCTGCCCCCTCTGTGTCCTCTGCCCCCTGTCCTCTGCCCCCTGTCCTCTGCCCCCTGCCCCCTCTGTGTCCTCTGCCCCTGTCCTCTGCCCCCTCTGTGTCCTCTGCCCCCTGTCCTCTGCGTCCTCTGCCCCCTCTGTGTCCTCTGCCCCCTATCCTCTGCGTCCTCTGCCCCCTCTGTGTCCTCTGCCCCCTGTCCTCTGCGTCCTCTGTGTCCTCTGCCCCCTGTCCTCTGCGTCCTCTGTGTCCTGTGTCCTCTGCCCCCTCTGTGTCCTCTGCCCCCTCTGTGTCCTCTGCCCCCTCTGTGTCCTCTGCCCCCTCTGTGTCCTCTGTGTCCTCTGTGTCCTCTGCCCCCTGTCGTCTGCGTCCTCTGCCCCTGTCCTCTGCCCCCTGTCCTCTGCCCCCTCTGTGTCCCCTGTCCTCTGCCCCTGTCCTCTGCCCCCTGTCCTCTGCCCCCTCTGTCTCCCCTGTCCTCTGCCCCCTGTCCTCTGTGTCCTCTGCCCCCTGTCCTCTGCCCCCTCTGCGTCCTCTGCCCCCTCTGCGTCCTCTGCCCCCTCTGCGTCCTCTGCGTCCTCTGCCCCCTCTGCGTCCTCTGCCCCCTCTGCGTCCTCTGCCCCCTCTGCGTCCTCTGCCCCCTCTGCGTCCTCTGCCCCCTGTCCTCTGCGTCTTCTGTGTCCTCTGCCCAGTTGCCTCTGCCCCCTGTCCTCTGCGTCCTCTGTGTCCTCTGCCCACGCCGCCTCTGCCCCCTGTCCTCTGCCCACGCCGCCTCTGCCCCCTGTCCTCTGCCCACGCCGCCTCTGCCCCCTGTCCTCTGCCCACGCCGCCTCTGCCCCCTGTCCTCTGCCCACGCCGCCTCTGCCCTCTGCCCACGCCGCCTCTGCCCCCTGTCCTCTGCCCACGCCGCCTCTGCCCCCTGTCCTCTGCCCACGCCGCCTCTGCCCCCTGTCCTCGGCCCCCTGTCCTCTGCCCACGCCGCCTCTGCCCCCTGTCCTCTGCCCACGCCGCCTCTGCCCCCTGTCCTCTGCCCACGCCGCCGCGCTGACCACTCTGCCCACGCCGCCGCGCTGACCACTCTGCCCACGCCGCCGCGCTGACCACTCTGCCCACGCCGCTGCGCTGACCAATCTCACCGCACTCACTGTTAACCACTGAGCCACCGCACTCAGTGCTAACCACTGAGCCACCGCACTCACTGCTAACCACTGAGCCACCGCACTCAGTGCTAACCACTGAGCCACCGCACTCAGTGCTGGCCACCGAGCCGCCTGTATACACACAATTCATTTCACCGCACTCCCGTAACTATTAGTAAATAAACTATATATGGATTCTAGACTACCCGATTCTTTAGAATCGGGCCACCATCTAGTAAATTAATATTTATAGAGGTTTTCCACTTCTAATGTGATCTCCTTTCTTTTGTCCTCTCTCTTCCTATCACTTCCCCATACACTTCTCCTATCTCCTCTGCTCCTGTAATCTGATCTCTATAAATGTCTTCATTGTTCTAGTTTTATCTTCCGGCTGCAGACTGGAAACTGAAATATTGCAGCAGCTGATTGTCATTGTGCTGTTCTGTGTCATCTCCATCTACACTGCAGAACTTCACACTGATCACATGACATCTCTATATCAAGACAAGAGGAAGCTGAACACAATCTTATCTAACCCCAGACACCATTTATACCGAGCACAGCCGCCAATACCAGGGTCTGATGGAGCCTCCAGTACACGGCGGCCGGAGGAGATCAGGAGAAGCTTCATTACATCAATCTATAGAGGATCTACAGGAATCTCATCTACCTGATGATCCCGGGGGACATTCTCCTCCTTTTCTGGCCGATCCTGGGAATATAGAGGACGGGGACATCTCTCCGGTGGATTTCTCTGACTGGATCCATCTATAGGAAATAACGGCAGTGACTGAATCCATTGTGTGTATGTGATGAGCAGATGATGGGGAATCTAGAGCACTCTCACACCTGTTCTCTCCTCTACAGCCCAGGAAGGTCTCCTCTTACCGGGGATGTGATGGACGGGGGATTCTCCATCATGACTATGTCCTTGTACAGATCCTTGTGTCCTTCTAAATACTCCCACTCCTCCATGGAGAAATAGACGGTGACGTCCTGACACCTTATAGGGACCTGACACACACAATGAGCCGTCATTAGCAGACCCCTCCCCCGGCGTTATTGTAGAATGTCCCAGCATTCCCGGGGGGCAGCGCTCACCTCTCCGCTCAGCAGATCAGTGATCCTGTGGGTCAGTTCTAGGATCTTCTGCTCATGTATCAGTGAATGAGGTGGAGGCTCGGTGATGTCACTCGGGGTCCTGCTCCGCCCTCCTGACACACGGGGGGCCACACACTCCCCAGACGACGTCTTCACTACTGTGTGATCCTGTGTATGGGGAGACGCCGATCACTACACAGAGGATAAGAATCCTTCACCTTTCCCCTCATTTCCCTGCTTTATTCCTAGAGATCAGAGTGATGTGATGTGAAGCTCTCACCTCTCCAGTGATCCAGTAGATTATCTCCAGGGTGAGGTCTAATATCCGAGCAGCCATGTGGTCTCTGTCCTGCTCCATCCTCGGGGGGTCACTGAGGGAAAGGACCGTCCTCTATTAAAAGGAAAGAGTCCTGATCATAAGGAACCTGAGGAGACAAGATCTTAGATGAAATATTCCTCAATATGAGAATAATACCAGACTGCGCTTATCATACAATAAAGGTCTCATCTATTGTCTTCCATACACTAGATGATATCAGGGCGTCTACACAATGTCATGTTATAAATGTGTTTTTCTGGAGTAGAGAGAGGAGAAACTCTATTGTATCACACTGCCGTCCTGTGTGGTCATCATCATCACTGTGATAAGTGGTGCAGACTGTGCCGTCCTGTGTGGTCATCATCATCACTGTGATAAGTGGTGCAGACTGTGCCGTCCTGTGCGGTCATCATCATCACTGTGATAAGTAGTACAGACTGTGAGGTTTTGTGTGGTCATCATCATCGCTGTGATAAGTGGTGCAGACTGTGGCGTCCTGTGTGGTCATCATCATCACTGTGATAAGTGGTGCAGACTGTGCCGTCCTGTGTGGTCATCATCATCACTGTGATAAGTGGTGCAGACTGTGCCGTCCTGTGTGGTCATCATCATCACTGTGATAAGTGGTGCAGACTGTGGCGTCCTGTGTGGTCATCATCATCACTGTGATAAGTGGTGCAGACTGTGCTGTGTTGTGTGGGGCTGAGCTGTCAGCGGTGGAGCATGTGACTGTACAGTCTGCAGTGGGTTATACTGTTCTGTGTGTCCCCAATGTGGTAAATTATCAAGGCTTTACACCATTAAGAGGAATCACCTCTTACCTGACGGTATCAGCGGCTTCTCTTGATTAGCCGGACTGGCACAATGGTACATGTGCATCATTCTGTAACACTGAGGTCACATCAGGCGGATAATCAAAGAGAAGTCGGGGATCTCATCAGGTAGGGCGGTCCTCAGGGCTCTGTTAGTGGTCACATATTACTGATTTGGACGATGAATCAGGTCCTAAGTATGAATTCACCTCAACTCTAAACAGAAGGTCTAGAGCGGTGTCCCAGGCTCCTCACAGCCCCAACAGGCCACGGCTCACAATGTCCTTAGCATTTAATGATGATTTAGTGAATCCTGCTTTGAGTCGGGAGTTGGACCACATGATTCAGATGGTCCCCTTCACTCTACCTGTAATTCTAAGGAATAAGGATGAAGATTCCAAGCACCTGGAGGGGAAGAAATGGGCCGGTAACAATAAGCAGAGATGTCTCCTGCGGATGTGGATGTGACTGGACAGGATTAGACCAAGGAGGAAACATAGAAGGAGGAGACGTCCCTATTCTGTGTGTAGATATCGTCACTCTCTCATCTGACTAAGGAGAGAGAAGCCTGTGAAGAGTCTCCACATAGGGCTGGATAGTAGGGGAGAGACTTAGTCATTATGGAGCAGCCACAAGTCAGGGGGGAAATGTGCAGCTGGATCCCAGTGGTGGAAGAAGGCGGCCGCTGGTGAAGATCCAGTGGATCCTGTGTAGGGTCCTGCATGGTATATATAATCCCCTGCACTGTACACATAATCCCTGCACTGTATACGTAATCCCCTGCACTGTATACATAATCCCCTGCACTGTATACATAATCCCCTGCACTGTACACATAATCCCCTGCACTGTACACATAATCCCCCACACTGTACACATAATCCCCCGCACTGTATACATAATCCCCTGCACTGTACACATAATCCCCTGCACTGTACACATAATCCCCCACACTGTACACATAATCCCCCGCACTGTACACATAATCCCCTGCACTGTACACATAATCCCCTGCACTGTATACATAATCCCTGCACTGTACACATAATCCCCTGCACTGTACACATAATCCCCCGCACTGTACACATAATCCCCCGCACTGTACACATAATCCCTGCACTGTATACATAATCCCTGCACTGTACACATAATCCCTGCACTGTATACATAATCCCTGCACTGTATACATAATCCCCCGCACTGTATACATAATCCCCTGCACTGTATACATAGTCCCCCGCACTGTACACATAATCCCCTGCACTGTACACATAATCCCCTGCACTGTACACATAATCCACCGCACTGTATACATAATCCACCACACTGTATACATAATCCCCTGTATACATACACATAATCCCCCGCACTGTACACATAATCCCCCGCACTGTACACATAATCCCCTGCACTGTACACAATACCCTGCACTGTACACATAATCCCCTGCACTGTACACATAATCCCCTGCACTGTACACATAATCCCTGCACTGTATACATACTCCCCTGCACTGTACACATAATCCCCCGCACTGAACACATAATCCCCCGCACTGAATACATAATCCCCTGCACTGTATACATAATCCCCTGAACTGTACACATAATCCCCCGCACTGTACACATAATCCCCCGCACTGTACACATAATCCCCTGCACTGTACACATAATCCTCCGCACTGTACACATAATCCCCTGTACACATAATCCCCTGTACACATAATCCCCTGCACTGTACACATAATCCCCCGCACTGTACACATAATCCCCCGCACTGTACACATAATCCCCTGCACTGTACACATAATCCCCTGCACTGTACACATAATCCCCCGCACTGTACACATAATCCCCCGCACTGTATACATAATCCCCCGCACTGTACAAATAGTCCCCTGCGCTGTACACATAATCCCCTGCACTGTACACATAATCCCCCGCACTGTATACATAATCCCCTGTACACATAATCCTCCGCACTGTATACATAATCCCCCGCACTGTATACATAATCCCTGCACTGTATACATAATCCCCTGCACTGAATACATAATCCCCCGCACTGTATACATAATCCCCTGTACACATAATCCCCCGCACTGTATACATAATCCCTGCACTGTATACATAATCCCCTGCACTGAATACATAATCCCCGCACTGTACACATAATCCCCTGTATACATACACTGCCCCTGAGGACTGATGGGAGAAGTGTCCGGATTCCCCTTCTATATAGAAGTCTCCTATTCTACACACAGGTCACAGCGGATTATAAACAAGGAGGAAACAATCACATTCACTGGCTGTTGTGACCTGAAGTTTTACCTGAATAAAGTGACAATTTGGAGCCATTCAGTATTAGTCCGGGGTCAGACGCGGCATAACACGGGTGACGATGACATCACAATGCCCGGAGCGGCCGGCGGCTCCTGACCTCAGTGTGACAGCTGCATAGTAATACATTAAGCTGTCACTCTGAGGTCAGGGAGCCGCCGGCCGCTCATCTGATGGTCATGTGACCGATCAGCTGACTGGGTAGCCCCGCCCCAACAGGTCCTTAAGCCACGGGAGCTAGACGGCGAGGGACACTGGAGAGGTGAGCATGCTTTGTTTTTTTTTTAACCCTTTGTATAATGTCACTTCCGCAGTGTATATATATACATTGTATTGGTGAAATTACAGCGGCTGTAGTGTTGAGCGCTCAGTACACTAAGATCAGGTCAGAGACACAATCCGCTGGATTCCCGCCCCCGCGCTCCATTGACCCCCATGTTATTGGCCGCGGACCCTGCTGGATCTGAGGGACACATGGGGCCACACTGATCCATGGCTGCCCGCTGTACAACAGACAGACACAGCCTGATCCTGCCACTGCCACATGGGGAGGAGCCACAGGTGTAAGCCCTTCACCACTGGGGGAACGGTAGATGATTCCTCCTTCCCAACAGGAGAAACTGAACTCACCTCACCGGCTCCTCCAATGAGAGGTCTCCTGGACGTTTGACGTCACCGGAAAGGGCGGAGCCTAGGAAGTGGTGTGCCGTCACCTGAGGGGCGGAGCCTGTGAGCTGGTAGTGATGATTGATGTCTAGAGGGGCGGAGCCTCCAGGATCTCTTCTTCTCTGTGCTGGAAGATGAGGAGACAGGAGATTATCTGCAGAGCTGACATGAGAGACATAGGAGGAAGCAGTGACGTCATTACATCACGAGCAGCTGGGAGGGGCTACTGCGGTCATGTGACCACTACTTCCTGGTGAAGATGTCAGAAAGGGGGCGTGAATCATGACGGAACACTCACTCACTGCGCATGTGCGGGCGCTAACTTACGTGTGGTGATTCTGATGTGAGTGATAACAGGTGTAGGTCAGTGTTGTACCGTCAATAGCAGCGGCCACGTGACTGCTGTGGGGGGGCCCGGTGGTGTGGGGGGCCGGTGACTGTGGGCCCGGTGACTGTGGGCCCGGTTGCTGCCTGCTGTGTCTTCCGCTCTCTGCTGGAACTATGTGAAGGATTTCTGTGTTTCCTGGGAGGAGGGAGGAGCTGCCTGCAGGGAGGAGACTGAACCTCAGAGGATTAGTGTATGTGTGTATAATCATATAGACAGCACAGCCTCCACTATATATACAGCCCAGCACAACCTCCACTATATACACAGCCCAGCACAGCTTCCACTATATATACAGCCCAGCACAACCTCCACTATATACACAGCCCAGCACAGCTTCCACTATATATACAGCCCAGCACAGCCTCCACTATATATACAGCCCAGCACAGCCTCCACTATATATACAGCTCAGCACAGCCTCTAATATATATACAGCCCAGCACTGCCTCCACTATATATACAGCCCAGCACAACCTCTATATATACTGCACAGCCTCCACTATATATACAGCCCAGCACAGCCTCCACTATATATACAGCCCAGCACTGCCTCCACTATATATACAGCCCAGCACAGCCTCCACTATATATACAGCCCAGCACAGCCTCCACTATATATACAGCCCAGCACAACCTCCACTATATAAACAGCCCAGCCCCCAATATATATATAGCACAGCCTCCAATATATATACAGCCCCGCACTGCATCCAATATATATACAGCACTGCCTCCACTATATATTCAGCCCAGCACAGCCTCCACTATATATACAGCACAGCCTCCACTCTATATACAGCCCAGCCCCCAATATATATACAGCACAGCCTCCAATATATATACAGCCCAGCACAGCCTCCACTATATATACAGCCCAGCACTGCCTCCACTATATATACAGCCCAGCACAGCCTCCACTATATATACAGCCCAGCACAGCCTCCACTATATATACAGCCCAGCACAACCTCCACTATATAAACAGCCCAGCCCCCAATATATATATAGCACAGCCTCCAATATATATACAGCCCCGCACTGCATCCAATATATATACAGCAATGCCTCCACTATATATTCAGCCCAGCACAGCCTCCACTATATATACAGCACAGCCTCCACTCTATATACAGCCCAGCCCCCAATATATATACAGCACAGCCTCCAATATATATACAGCACAGCACTGCCTCCACTATATACCGTATATACTCGTGTATAAGCCGAGTTTTTCAGCCCAAAATTTGGGCTGAAAAGTCTCCCCCTCGGCTTATACACGGGTCAATACGGTAGTCGGGGCCGCTCATTATATATGCACTGCTTCCCCCTTCAATCAGCGGCAGGGGGAAGCAGTGCATATATGCCCCCAAATGCTGGCACTCTCCCCCCTTGTAAGGGTTTCCCCCTGCTGCGTATCTTACCATCCCGGTCTTCTGCACAGCGGTGCTCCGTTCTTCATGCTCCCGTCCTGCTACATCCGGGATCTCCGGCCGTCGCAGGCATATGACGTCATCGCGCGACGGCCGGGGATCCCGGATGCAGCGAGGACGGAGCATGGAGAACGGAGCACCGAGGAACGGCGCTGTGCAGAAGACGGGGATAGTAAGATAAGCAGCGGGGGGGGGGGCCCTTACAAGGGGGGTGAGTGCCAGCATTTGGGGGCTGCTATATACCCCCTGGGGGCTGCTGTATACTACCACTGGCGCTGTATATACCACTGGGGCTGTATATACCTCTGGAGCTGCTGTATACTACCACTGGGGCTGTATATACCACTGGGGCTGCTGTATACTACCACTGGGGCTGTATATACCTCTGGGGCTGCTGTATACTACCACTGGGGCTGTATATACCACTGGGGCTGCTGTATACTAACTACTGGGGCTGCTGCTGTATATACCACTGGGGCTGCTGTATATACCTCTGGGGCTGCTGTATACCACACTGCTGGGGGCTGTATACCTGTGCTGGGGTCCACCCTCGGCTTATACACGAGTCAATGGGTTTTCCCAGGTTTTGGGGGCAAAAGTAGGGGGGTCGGCTTATACACGGGTCGGCTTATACACGAGTATATATACGGTATACAGCCCAGCACAGCCTCCAATATATATATACATATAAGAACATGGACAAAACAGAATTCATCATTTTTCCCCCATACTTCTGCAAACTTAGTCTGAATAAAGAGGAAAAATCTTGATAACTTGCAAATCCATTGTCTTTATTCAAAAGGTGTATAAATGAAATCCAATGAGATCTCCACTCTACTTAGGTCTTCGTCAGGGGTACGGATCTAGTATTTAATTTCAACGTCTGATTATGAAATGGAGAGAAGTTTCTTTTAGTAAAGACCTGCAGGAAGATGAGGGTATAACCTTCAAGGGATGAAATGGCACTGTATGACAATCTGATACTAAGGATTGCCTCTAACCAGGAACAGCTCACATAAAAAGGTAGTGACCTTAGGTGAAGTTGGATCCTGGAGTGCACAGTGGTGGCCCCTGGTTAAAGAGGCAACTAGGGTCGAAACGTAGGGTGGAGATCTTGTGTTTCATTTATACAACTTTTGAATAAAGACAATGGATTTTCCAGTTATCAAGCTTTTTCCTCTTTATCGGTGAGCCAATGTATTTCTTTTTCGGTATTATTATCAGGGCATCATCAGGGCAATACTAAAGAAATCATGACCTGTTGGGGGCCGTGAGGACTGGAGTTTGGGACACACTGCTGCAGATCTTCTGTTTAGAGTTGATGTGAGTTGATTTGTAGAACCTGGTCCATCGTCCAGATCAGTAATATGTGGCCACTGGATGAGCCCTGAGAATTGCCTCTTACCTGATGGCATCCCTGACTCCTCTTTTGATTAGCCGGTCTGGTGTGACCTCATTGTTGTGGGATGATGCATATGTGACATTGTGCCAGGCCGGCTAATCAAGAGAAGAGTCACTGATACCATCAGATGAGAGATGTTTCTCAAGGTTTCCCATCCAGTGACCACAGATTGCTGATATGGTTGATTCTCTGGGTCTTGTGAGTTGATTCTCTGCTGTTCTTAGATCTAAGTATCACCTCTTCAGGTTTTCAACTCACACCTGCCGGATGAGACCTATGCACAGGCTTTTATAATTCTCAAATTGAGGAATACTTCATCTAAGGCAGTGGTCTCAAACTTGGCTGGGTTGGTGGGCCACACATAGAAAAAAATTTATATCGGGGGGCCGCATTCCTTGTAGGACTAAGTGACATTTTTAGTAATACCAGAATTTTTTTGCTCAATGTAGTAAAGTAAAAACCTTGATCCCCTTGTAGGAATGTCCCCATCCTATAGTAATGTCCTGTCCCAATATTATAGTAAAGTCCCCATCCTGGTCCTCTTCTTGTGTTAATGTCCTCATCATGTAGTAATGTTCCCATCCTGGTCCTCATCTTGTAGTAATGTTCCCATCCTGATGCTCATCATGTAGTAATGTCCCCATCCTGGTCGTCATCTTGTAGTAATGTCCCCATCCTGGTCGTCATCTTATTATTAACAGGAGAACAACAGGAGTTTATATGCAAAAATATCAAAGTTTATTTAGATTTCATAAAAGATTTACCAATATATAAACACAGTAAAATCAGGGACGATACATTTAGTGCACACATTGATACATAAAATTGAACCCAGTATATAACAGAGTTCCAAACAGAGATTAAGGGCACACAATGGTTTTTAGTACAGTGACTAGAATAGAGGGGGGGAGACAGTCGTTGATACCTTCGTGAGTGAATTGAATAACAACAACATGAACATTAAATTAACGTTGAAGTATAGCCCCACGGAGATCGAATTTTTAGACATCAAGATCAGTTTAGATTCATGTAGAATGACGCAGACAGATGTATTTCGTAAACAGACGTCTACGAATGCACTTCTGCACGCTTCTTCAGCGCACACCAGGTCAACCATCCATGCCATCCCGACCGGCCAGTATCTCAGGATGCGACGCATTTGCTCATCAGATGAGAGTTTCGAGAAACAAGCCTGTGACCTGCGGAATCGCTTTTTAGAAAGAGGATACAGCAAGCGCTGTCTGAAAAAAAGCTATCATAGAGCTAAAAATATCGAACGACAAAAGTTATTACAATACCGAGGCAGGTCAACTAACGAGGCCGGTGAACAGATACGCTTCATTGGCACATTCAATCAAGAATGGGGTCTGATGAAGGATATTTTCATCAAACATTGGTCCATCCTAAAGACTGACCCTGTCCTTGCTGAAACACTTCCAGATGTGCCTTTGATGACCGCGCGGCGGGCAAGAAACCTTAAGGATCTTCTTGTCGACAGCCACTACATCCCGCAAAGACAACTGCCATTCGGACAGCGAACCCAACGTCTTGGCTGCTATCCATGTGGCGATTGTTCTGCCTGCCCCAATATTCTTCGCACGGGGTTCTTTCACTCAAGTGACAATAGAAAAACATACAAAATAAGACACTACATTTCCTGTAGTACTACTTATGTAGTTTATTTTGCAACATGCAGCTGCCCACGTATTTACGTGGGATTAACATCACGCGAGTTGCGCGTAAGAGTGAGAGAGCACGTGCGAGGGATTGAGGCAGCCGGAAATTCCGATGATATCACTCTACTCAAAACTCTGCCGAGGCACTTTAAAATCCATCATAACTGTGATGCAAGTAGCCTACAGGTTAGGGGCATAGATGTGATACATGCAGGGATTAGAGGGGGAGACCTGAAGGGTATGCTGGCTAGGTGTGAGTCAAAGTGGATTTCCACTTTGGACACCCTAGTGCCCAAGGGCCTGAATGAAATTATCAGCTACGCTCCGTTTTTATAACCATGTCCAGTTTTCATCTCCAAAATCCAGTTTTACCTGACCTTTAGTGTCTTTGTCTGTGTTCTGTGTAATAAGAAAATACTTTTCTGCCCCCCTTTTAGATCTGTGGAACATAATGGCCCTTTTGACCCGCTTGCCTATCCTGGCTTCATCAAACAAGAACTTTTTATAAGAGGCTACCGGAAGATTTAAGTGGACTCCTATGGACTTTGTATCAGGATATTTTCCCTTACACTAATTATAATGTTGTTACATATGATATCCATGGGAGACACTATCAAAGTATTTGTGACCGGCTCCCTCTTTGCTGCTCAATCTGCTTTACAGCTTCCCCCTCCTCTCCGGTGTGCGCCTGCGCGCCGTGAGTCGCTTGTGCGGGCGGCCTGACTCGCGACCATGAGTGCTCATGCGCGCGGTGCCAGGGCAACCACTTGACGCCGCGCGCATCATTACATCACGCACTTCCGGTGCGCAGGGACGGCTTCCGGCGCAGCGGCCTCTCGGCGCGCGGACGCCACTATACCGGAGGAGAGGTGCTCAGGTGATAGCCAGTTAGAGGTAATTAGTGGCTTTAAAGGGCCATGACCACCGGGTTTAGCCGTATCCTTTCCCTGAGGAAGCAATAAGACTGGTGTTAGCGAAACACGTGTTGGAATGAGTGTCCTTTGTCCTTGTTTGTCCTGAGCCTGGTTCCTCCTGCAATATCGAGCAATATGGGTAATTGATCTACCTTATATAAAACTCAATGACAGAATCTCTTAGATGACTGCTCTCTACAATTTAGATACCCAGGTAGTTATTCTTGATGTTGTAAAGAGGATATGTAAGGATGAGTACTGAACTAAAAACTCATGCTCATAATGGGGTCTAATGTTTCCATGAGGGGATATGTATATGGAGTTCTGAAACCATAGACTAATTTATATGTCTTTGAAGTGTATACATATGATGAAGTAATGTTAACTAAATAGAACTGGTTTCGGATGACGACTGTCTCCCCCCCTCTATTCTAGTCACTGTACTAAAAACCATTGTGTGCCCTTAATCTCTGTTTGGAACTCTGTTATATACTGGGTTCAATTTTATGTATCAATGTGTGCACTAAATGTATCGTCCCTGATTTTACTGTGTTTATATATTGGTAAATCTTTTATGAAATCTAAATAAACTTTGATATTTTTGCATATAAACTCCTGTTGTTCTCCTGTTAATAATAAATGGCCTGGAGGTGCACTATAATTGTATGAGCCGAAAATAAGATGTGGTTATTGAACTACATGTATATACTGGTCGTCATCTTGTAGTAATGTCCCCATCCTGGTCCTCATCCTAGTAGTAATGTCCCCATCCTGGTCCTCATCATGTAGTAATGTCCCCATCCTGATCTTCTTGTAGTAATGTCCCTCTCTGGTCCCGATCCTTGTAATAATGTCCCCATCCTGGTCCCCTTCTTGTAGTAATGTCCCCATCCTGGTCCCCTTCTTGTAGTAATTCCCCATCCTGATCCCCTTCTTCTAGTAATGTCACCACTCTGATCCCCTTCCTGTAATAATGTCCCATCCTGGTCCTCATCGTTGTAGTACTGTCCCCATCCTGGTCCTCATCCTTATAGTAACGTCCCCATCTTGGTTTTCATAGTGTAGTAATGTCCCCATCCTGATCCCCTTCTTGTAGTAATGTCCCCATCCTGGTTTTCATAGTGTAGTAATGTCCCCATCCTGATCCCCTTCTTGTAGTAATCTCCCATTCTGGACCCCATCCTATTCCCTATGTTGTAGTCCCATCGTGTAGAAATGCCCCATCCTGGCCCCCTTTTTGTAGTATTGTTCTCTCCCTGGTCCTCATCTTGTAGTAATGCCCCATCCTGGTCCTCATCATGTAGTAATGTCCCATTCTGGTCCTCATCTTGTAGTAATGTCCCCATCCTGACCCTCATCTTGCAGTAATGTCCCCATCCATGCCCCCTTCTTGTAGTGATGTGCCCATCCTCATTCCTTTCTTGCAGTAATGTCCCCATCCTGATCCTCATCTTGCAGTTTTGTCCCCATCCTGGTCCCCTTCTTGTAGTAATGCCCCATCCTGGTCCTCATCTTGTAGTAATGCCCCATCCTGGTCCCTTCTTGTAGTAATGTCCCATTCTGGTCCTCATCTTGTAGTAATGTCCCCATCCTAACTCCTTTCTTGTAGTAATGTCCCCATCCTGGTCCTCATCTTGTAGTAATGTCCCCCATCCTGATCCCCTTCTTGTAGTAATGTTCTCTTCCTGGTCCTTATCTTGTAGTAATGTCCCATCCTGACCCTCATCTTGTAGTAATGTCCCCATCCTGATCCTCATCTTGCAGTAATGTCCCCATCCTGATCCTCATCTTGCAGTTATGTCTCCATCCTGATTCCTTTCTTGTAGTAATGTCTCCATCCTGATTCCTTTCTTGTAGTAATGTCCCCATCCTGGTCCTCATCATGTAGTAATGTCCCATTATGGTCCTCATCTTGTAGTAATGTCCCCATCCTGGTCCTCATCTTGTAGTAATGTCCCCATCCTGACCCTCATCTTGTAGTAATGTCCCCATCCTTGTCCTCATCTTGTAGTAATGTCCCCATCCTGATCCTCTTCTTGTAGTAATGTCCCCATCCTGATCCTCTTTCTTGTAGTAATGTCCCATCCTGATCCTCTTCTTGTAGTAATGTCCCCATCCTGACCCTCATCTTGTAGTAATGTCCCCATCCTGATCCTCATCTTGCAGTAATGTCCCCATCCTGACCCTCATCTTGTAGTAATGTCTCCATCCTGATCCTCATCTTGCAGTAAGGTCCCCATCCTGATCCTCTTCTTGTAGTAATGTCCCCATTCTGGTCCTCATCTTGCAGTAATGTCCCATCCTGATCCTCATCTTGTAGTAATGTCTCCATCCTGGTCCTCATCTTGTAGTAATGTCCCCATCCTGGCCCCCTTCTTGTAGTAATGTCCCCATCCTGATCCCCTTCTTATAGTAATATTCTCTTCCTGGTCCTCATCTTGTAGTAATGTCCCCATCCTGGTCCTCATCTTGTAGTAATGTCCCCATCCTGGTCCTCATCCTGTAGTAATGTCCCCCATCCTGGTCCTTATCTTGTAGTAATGTCTCCATCCTGATCCTCTCCCTGTAGTAATGTCCCCATCCTGGTTATCATCTTGTAGTAATGTCCCCATTCTGATCTCCTTCTTCTAGTAATGTCCCCATCCTGATCCCCTTCTTGTAGTAATGGGTCAATCCTGATCCTCATCATGTAGCAATTTCCCCATCCTGATCCCTTTCTTGTAGTAATGTCCCCATCCTGATTCCTTTCTTGTAATAATGTCCCCATCCTGGTCCTCATCTTGCAGTAATGTCCCCATCCTGATCCTCATCTTGCAGTTATGTCTCCATCCTGATTCCTTTCTTGTAGTAATGTCTCCATCCTGATCCCCTTCTTGTAGTAATGTCCCCATCCTGGTCTTCTTCTTGTAGTAATGTCGCCATCCTGGTCCTCATCATGTAGTAATGTCCCCATCCTGATCCTCATCTTGCAGTAAGGTCCCCATCCTGATCCTTTTCTAGTAGTAATGTCCCCATCCTGGTCCTCGTCTTGTAGTAATGTCCCATCCTGATCCTCATCTTGTAGTAATGTCCCATCCTGATCCTCTTCTTGTAGTAATGCCCCCATCCTGGTCCTCTTCTTGTAGTAATGTCCCCATTCTGGTCCTCATCTTGCAGTAATGTCCCCATCCTGGTCCCCTTCTTGTAGTAATGTCCCCATCCTGGTCCTCCTCTTGCAGTAATGTCCCATCCTGATCCTCATCTTGTAGTAATGTCTCCATCCTGGTCCTCATCTTGTAGTAATGTCCCATCCTGGTCCTCATCTTGTAGTAATGTCTCCATCCTGGCCCCCTTCTTGTAGTAATGTCCCCATCCTGATCCCCATCTTGTAGTAATGTCTCCATCCTGGCCCCCTTCTTGTAGTAATGTCCCCATCCTGATCCCCATCTTGTAGTAATGTCCCCCATCCTGGCCCCCTTCTTGTAGTAATGTCTCCATCCTGGTCCTCATCTTGTAGTAATGTCCCCCATCCTGGCCCCCTTCTTGTAGTAATGTCCCCATCCTGATCCCCTTCTTGTAGTAATATTCTCTTCCTGGTCCTTATCTTGTAGTAATGTCCCCATCCTGGTCTTCTTCTTGTAGTAATGTCTCCATCCTGGTCCTCATCTTGTAGTAATGTCCCCATCCTGGTCCCCTTCTTGTAGTAATGGGTCAATCCTGATCCTCATCATGTAGCAATTTCCCCATCCTGATCCCTTCCTTGTAGTAATGTCCCCATCCTGATTCCTTTCTTGTAGTAATGGGTCAATCCTGATCCTCATCATGTAGCAATTTCCCCATCCTGATCCCTTCCTTGTAGTAATGTCCCCATCCTGATTCCTTTCTTGTAATAATGTCCCCATCCTGGTCCTCATCTTGCAGTAATGTCCCCATCCTGGTCCTCATCATGTAGTAATGTCCCCATCCTGGTCCTCATCTTGCAGTAATGTCCCCTTCCTGATTCCTTTCTTGTAGTAATGTCCCCATCCTGGTCCTCATCATGTAGTAATGTCCCATTATGGTCCTCATCTTGTAGTAATGTCCCCATCCTGATCCTCATCTTGCAGTAATGTCCCCATCCTGGTCCTCTTCTTGTAGTAATGTCCCCATCCTGATTCCTTTCTTGTAGTAATGTCTCCATCCTGATTCCTTTCTTGTAGTAATGTTCCCATCCTGGTCCTCATCTTGCAGTAATGTCCCCATCCTGATTCCTTTCTTGTAGTAATGTCTCCATCCTGATTCCTTTCTTGTAGTAATGTTCCCATCCTGGTTCTCATCTTGTAGTAATGTCTCCATCCTGATTCCTTTCTTGTAGTAATGTCTCCATCCTGATTCCTTTCTTGCAGTAATGTCCCCATCCTGACCCTCATCTTGTAGTAATGTCCCCATCCTGGTCCTCATCTTGTAGTAATGTCCCATCCTGACCCTCATCTTGTAGTAATGTCCCCATCCTGGTCCCCATATTGTAGTAATGTCCCATCCTGATCCTCATCTTGCAGTAATGTCCCCATCCTGGTCCTCATCTTGCAATAAGGTCCCCATCCTGGTCCTCTTCTTGTAGTAATGTCCCCATCCTGGTCCTCCTCTTGCAGTAATGTCCCATCCTGATCCTCATCTTGCAGTAATGTCCCCATCCTGATCCCCTTCTTGTAGTAATGTCCCCATCCTGGTCCTCATCTTGTAGTAATGTCTCCATCCTGGTCCTCATCTTGTAGTAATGTCCCCCATCCTGGCCCCCTTCTTGTAGTAATGTCCCCATCCTGGTCCTCATCTTGTAGTAATGTCCCCATTCTGATCTCCTTTTTCTAGTAATGTCCCCATCCTGATCCCCTTCTTGTAGTAATGGGTCAATCCTGATCCTCATCATGTAGCAATTTCCCATCCTGATCCCTTTCTTGTAGTAATGTCCCCATCCTGATTCCTTTCTTGTAATAATGTCCCCATCCTGGTCCTCATCTTGCAGTAATGTCCCCATCCTGGTCCTCATCTTGTAGTAATGTCCCCATCCTGATTCCTTTCTTGTAGTAATGTCTCCATCCTGATTACTTTCTTGTAGTAATGTCCCCATCCTGGTCCTTATCATGTAGTAATGTCCCATCCTGACCCTCATCTTGTAGTAATGTCCCCATCCTGGTCCTCATCTTGTAGTAATGTCCCATCCTGATCCTCATCTTGTAGTAATGTCCCCATCCTGGTCCTCATCTTGTAGTAATGTCCCATCCTGGTCCTCATCTTGTAGTAATGTCCCCATCCTGATCCTCATCTTGCAGTAATGTCCCCATCCTGGTCCTCATCTTGCAGTAATGTCCCCATCCTGATCCTCTTCTTGTAGTAATGTCCCCATCCTGATCCCCATATTGTAGTAATGTCCCCATCCTGGTCCTCATCTTGCAGTAAGGTCCCCATCCTGATCCTCATCTTGCAGTAATGTCCCCATCCTGGTCCTCATCTTGTAGTAATGTCCCATCCTGATCCTCTTCTTGTAGTAATGTCCCCATCCTGGTCTCCTTCTTGTAGTAATGTCCCCATCCTGGTCCTCATCTTGCAGTAATGTCCCATCCTGATCCTCATCTTGTAGTAATGTCCCCATCCTGATCCTCTTCTTGTAGTAATGTCCCCATCCTGGTCCTCATCTTGCAGTAATGTCCCATCCTGATCCTCATCTTGTAGTAATGTCCCCATCCTGATCCTCTTCTTGTAGTAATGTCCCCCTCCTGATCGCCTTCTTGTAGTAATGTCCCATCCTGGTCCTCATCTTGTAGTAATGTCCCCATCCTGGTCCTCATCTTGTAGTAATGTCCCCATCCTGGTCCTCATCTTGTAGTAATGTCCCCCATCCTGGCCCCCTTCTTGTAGTAATGCCCCATCCTGATCCCCTTCTTGTAGTAATGTCTCCATCCTGGTCCTCATCTTGTAGTAATGTCCCCCATCCTGGCCCCCTTCTTGTAGTAATGTCCCCATCCTGATCCCTTTCTTGTAGTAATGTCCCCATCCTGGTCCTCATCTTGTAGTAATGTCCCCATCCTGATTCCTTTCTTGTAATAATGTCCCCATCCTGGTCCTCATCTTGCAGTAATGTCCCCATCCTGATCCTCATCTTGCAGTAATGTCCCCATCCTGGTCCTCATCTTGTAGTAATGTTCCCATCCTGGTCCTCATCTTGTAGTAATGTCCCCATCCCGATCCTCATCTTGTAGTAATGTCCCCATCCTGGTCCTCATCTTGTAGTAATGTCCCCATCCTGATTCCTTTCTTGTAGTAATGTCCCCATCCTGGTCCTCATCTTGTAGTAATGTTCCCATCCTGGTCCTCATCTTGTAGTAATGTTCCCATCCTGATCCTCATCTTGCAGTTTTGTCCCCATCCTGATTCCTTTCTTGTAGTAATGTCCCCATCCTGGTCCTCATCTTGTAGTAATGCCCCATCCTGATCCCCTTATTGTAGTAATGTCCCTATCCTGGTCCTCATCCTTGTAGTAAAGTCCCCATCCTGGTCCGCTTATTGTAGTAATCCCCTTTTCTAGTGATGTCCCCCATCCTGATCCCCTTTTCTAGTGATGTCCCCCATCCTAATTTCCTTTTCTAGTGATGTCCTCCACCCTGATCCCCTTTTCTAGGGATGTCCTCCATCCTGATCCCCTTTTCTAGCGACGTCCTCCATCCTGATCCTCTTTTCTAGCGATGTCCCCCATCCCGATCGCCTTTTTTTAGCGATGTTCTCGATCCTGATCCTCTATTCTAGCGATGTCCTCAATCCTGATCCCCCTTTTCTAGCGATGTCCCCCATCCTGACCCCCTTTTTCTAGCGATGTCCCCCATCCTGACCCCCCTTTTCTACTGATGTCCCCATCCTGATCCCCTTTTCTAGCGATGTCCCCCATCCTGATCCCCCTTTTCTAGCGATGTCCCCCATCCTGACCTCCCTTTTCTAGCGATGTCCCCCATCCTGATCCCCCTTTTCTAGTGATGTCCCCCTTCCTGATCCCCTTTTCTAGCGATGTCCCCCATCCTGATCCCCCTTTTCTAGCGATGTCCCCATCCTGATCCCCTTTTCTAGCGATGTCCCCCATCCTGATCCCCCTTTTCTAGCGACGTCCTCCATCCTGATCCTCTTTTCTAGCGATGTCCCCCATCCCGATCGCCTTTTTTAGCGATGTTCTCGATCCTGATCCTCTATTCTAGCGATGTCCTCAATCCTGATCCCCCTTTTCTAGCGATGTCCCCATCCTGACCCCCTTTTTTCTAGCGATGTCCCCCATCCTGATCCCCCTTTTCTAGCGATGTCCCCCATCCTGACCTCCATTTTCTAGCGATGTCCCCCATCCTGATCCCCCTTTTCTAGCGATGTCCCCCATCCTGATCCCCCTTTTCTAGCGATGTCCCCCATCCTGATCCCCTTTTCTAGCGATGTCCCCCATCCTGATCCCCCTTTTCTAGCGATGTCCCCCATCCTGACCTCCCTTTTCTAGCGATGTCCCCCATCCTGATCCCCTTTTCTAGCGATGTCCCCCTTCCTGATCCCCCTTTTCTAGCGATGTCCCCCATCCTGATCACCCTTTTCTAGCGATGTCCCCCATCCTGATGCCTCTTTTCAAGTGATGTCCTCCATCCTGGCTTACCTTCTTTTTACGCACACTCACTCACTCACACACACTCTCACACACTCACTCTTTTCTCACTTTAATGATGCATCGGTCCAGTGCAGGGGGCCGTCGCAGTCCCAGCTG
The DNA here is from genome assembly GCA_033576535.1 of Allobates femoralis. Lineage (NCBI taxonomy): Eukaryota > Metazoa > Chordata > Amphibia > Anura > Aromobatidae > Allobates > Allobates femoralis. The sequence continues at coordinate 620,126,386 of JARQOC010000001.1, read as the reverse complement.
TGCTATGAGTTCCTCCAGCCGCCACTGAAACAAGCTCCGTCGCTCAGCAAGATCAGTGCACACCTTTTATTGGCCGGGGGATTGAATCTTACTGAGCAACGGAGCTTGTCTAAGCGACGGCTGGAGGAAGTCATAGCCAGGGCTGTGGAGTCGGTGAATCAAGCTCCAACTCCGACTCCTTTGACTCCGACTCCTTCATTCATGGCTCGTTTTTAAGTGATAAAATTATTGTAGGTCAATGGTAACATTACGCTATAATTATAATAACATAATAATCAAGATATTTAGATAAAACATAATAATAATACATAATAATAATATTCAGCACATTCTGCATTGAACTACTGGACCCAATTTATTATATATTTTATGAGTCGGAGTTGGAACATTTTCTTCTGACTCCAACTCCGACTCCAATTCCACCAAAATGGGCAGCGACTCTGACTCCACGACTCCGACTCCACAGCCCTGCTCATAGCACATCAGAGGCCGGCAGTGATAGCACGGCAGGGACGCACAGCGGCCCCTTGCACTGGACCGATGCATCATTAAGTTGTACAAGCCCCAGGGGCTTCATGCGGCCCGGGGGCCGCGTGATTGAGACCCCTGATCTAAGGACTTGTTTCCTCATGACCTGGGTCTGCTTATAGAGTCTCACAGCTTTCAGTATCATCTGTACATTGATGACACGCAGATCTACCTCTCTGGACCTGACATCACCTCCTTATTAACCACAATCCAACAATGTCTGTCACTATTTCATCCTTCTTTTCTGCTCGATTGCTAAAACTGAACATGGACAAAACAGAATTCATCATATTTCTCCCATCTCACTCTCCCTCTCCACCAGACCTATCCATCAAAGTCAATGGCTTCTCACTCTCCAGTCCCGCATGCTCGCTGCCTCAGATTAATCCTTGACCACTCATGCTCTTTCAAACCACATATTCATGCCCTTGCCACCACCTGCTGACACAAACTCAAAAATATCTCCCGGATCCGTACATTCCTTGATCAAGAATCTGTGAAAACATTTGTGCATGCTCTCATCATCTCCCGCATCAACTACTGCAACCTCATACTCTCCGGCCTCCCTTCTAACACTCTTGCACCTCTCAATATACCCTAAACTTTGCTGCCTGATTAATCCACCTGTCTCCCTGCAATCCCCATCCTCTCATCTCTGCCAAGCCTTTCACTGATTTCCCATTGCCCAGTGGCTCCAGTTGAAAACCCTAACCATGATATACAAATCCATCCATGACATGTCCCCTTCATACATCTGTGACATGGTCTCCTGGTACTCACCTACACATAATCTGCGATCCTCTCAAGATCTCCTTTTCTATTCCCCTCTTACCTCTTCTTCCCACAACCGCATACAAGATTCCTCCTGTGCTTCCCTAATTCTCTGGAACTCTTTGCTGCAACACACCAGACTCTCGCCTACCCTGGACCCTGAAGACCCACCTCTTCCATCAAGCCTACAACCTGCAGGAGCCTCAATCCACTAAACCGCCGCACAACCAGCTCTACCCTCTCCTAGTGTATCCTCACCCATCCCTTGTAGACTGTGAGCCCTCATGGGCAGGATCCTCTCTCCTCTAGTACCTGTGTGTGCTATGTATTGTTCATAAATATTGTACTTGTCTATGGATGCCCCTTTTTCACATATAAATGGCGCTATAATTAATAATAATGTTTCTTATGATCAGGACTGTTTCTCTCTAATAGAGGATGGTCCTTTCCCTCAGTGACCCCCCGAGGATGGAGCAGGACAGAGACCACATGGCTGCTCGGATATTAGACCTCACCCTGGAGATAATCTACTGGATCACTGGAGAGGTGAGAGCTTCACATCACATCACTCTGATCTCTAGGAATAAAGCAGGGAAATGAGGGGAAAGGTGAAGGATTCTTATCCTCTGTGTAGTGATCGGCGTCTCCCATACACAGGATCACACAGTAGTGAAGACGTCGTCTGGGGAGTGTGTGGCCCCCCGTGTGTCAGGAGGGCGGAGCAGGACCCCGAGTGACATCACCGAGCCTCCACCTCATTCACTGATACATGAGCAGAAGATCCTAGAACTGACCCACAGGATCACTGATCTGCTGAGCGGAGAGGTGAGCGCTGCCCCCGGGAATGCTGGGACATTCTACAATAACGCCGGGGGAGGGGTCTGCTAATGACGGCTCATTGTGTGTGTCAGGTCCCTATAAGGTGTCAGGACGTCACCGTCTATTTCTCCATGGAGGAGTGGGAGTATTTAGAAGGACACAAGGATCTGTACAAGGAAATAGTCATGATGGAGAATCCCCCGTCCATCACATCCCCGGGTAAGAGGAGAACAGGTGTGAGAGTGCTCTAGATTCCCCATCATCTGCTCATCACATACACACAATGGATTCAGTCACTGCCGTTATTTCCTATAGATGGATCCAGTCAGAGGAATCCACCGGAGAGATGTCCCCGTCCTCTATATTCCCAGGATCGGCCAGAAAAGGAGGAGAATGTCCCCCGGGATCATCAGGTAGATGAGATTCCTGTAGATCCTCTATAGATTGATGTAATGAAGCTTCTCCTGATCTCCTCCGGCCGCCGTGTACTGGAGGCTCCATCAGACCCTGGTATTGTCGGCTGTGCTCGGTATAAATGGTGTCTGGGGTTAGATAAGATTGTGTTCAGCTTCCTCTTGTCTTGATATAGAGATGTCATGTGATCAGTGTGAAGTTCTGCAGTGTAGATGGAGATGACAGAGAACAGCACAATGACAATCAGCTGCTGCTAAAGTAGAATGCAGATATGATTGATTTATGTATATTTTGCTTTAGAAACATTAGATCCGAAAAAAAAAAATAAGTGCATCAAAAGTGATCTGTTCATAAGGAAAAAGTTTTTTTCAATAAGGGAGTAGGGTGCAACTGCCAATGTTAGAGGGTAAGGTGTAAGGTGTCAGGACGTCACCGTCTATTTCTCCATGGAGGAGTGGGAGTATTTAGAAGGACACAAGGATCTGTACAAGGACATAGTCATGATGGAGAATCCCCCGTCCATCACATCCCCGGGTAAGAGGAGAACAGGTGTGAGAGTGCTCTAGATTCCCCATCATCTGCTCATCACATACACACAATGGATTCAGTCACTGCCGTTATTTCCTATAGATGGATCCAGTCAGAGAAATCCACCGGAGAGATGTCCCCGTCCTCTATATTCCCAGGATCGGCCAGAAAAGGAGGACAATGTCCCCCGGGATCATCAGGTAGATGAGATTCCTGTCAATCCTCTATTTGATCACGTTATTGTCACTCAGTCGGTCTCTGCCTGGGGATCAAGTCAGGATCTTCCTTTTGGTTTCTCTTCTATCTCAGAGGATCTCCGGAGATCTGTCTGTGCTGCAGATATATTCATAAATAGATCATTAATTCTTTGCCTTTTATTAGGGATTAAACAAACAACCTCCATCATGGCAGGCGGATAATGTCCTAGTGAGGCACAGGCTGCCCTGCTACGTATAGGAGGATTTTCTCTGCCTAAATATCCACATAGTATCTTCTCCTGGACATATTGTACTGGTGACCGCAAGATTCCTGTGTCATAGGGATTATAGGGAAGATTGATTTCCTGTAAAAGTACAGAAAAAGAAAATAATCCCAATAATCTCCCTATAATTGTAACAACTCGCACAATACAGGGAACAGATAATTTTTGCCAATCAACAAATGACAGAGAAAAAAAAATTATAATTGTTTATTTTTTTTCATTAAACCCTTAAAACATATGTATTCGGCTTTATGGCACTTAAGAAATCTGCAGCTGGAAACACAAGGAAACAAGTCGTCATATAGTGAAGATTCTGGAGAATAAAAGTGTTCTGGCCGTTACAGCTATAAGTGAATGAGGAGGAAATAATATTGTGGTCGTGTTATCACATCACAAAGTGTCTATGCCTGTGTTATGTGTATATATTATATCTACTGTGTCCATGTGTGTACTGGGTGTATACATGTGTAATGTATTAGGGGGTGTGTATATACAGGCAGCACCTGATGGAGGGGAGCCCAGACACAAGTTCTGCACGGGGCCCTTCACTGTCAGTGTCTGTGGCCCCGGCTGCCTCTCTGTAGGTGACTATTACTGATTGTCCCAGATCATCTGACCAAGATAAGGAGGTTCTTGGATGTTTAGTGAGAATCCTCGGTGTTCCTGTAAATTGTGTCCATTCACCGTGTGAGGAGATCCTGATCGCTTCATGTCTTCTAGGAGGTTTCTGACTTTTCCTGTAGATAAGATAAATTCTCATGTCTGTAATGTGGGATTCTTGCAGGAAAGTTCTGGTGGAACGAGGAGTGGACACGAAACCCCCACATCAGAGTCAGTGACCGGTAAGAGGCGCTCATAGATCTTGTCTGACTGTAAATATCTTTATTATTGGAAATTCACAAATGTCTTCATGGTGATTATTACTATTATTGTTAATAATTGATGTAATGATTATCTGCTCCACGTCTCTGACATCATGTCCTCTATCTGTCTTGTCCTCTCTCTCTTTCTCCCTCTCTCAGGTCATGTCTTCATCTCTTCACACTTGACTTGGTTGAATATCTCTATTATTTCTCCCTTCTTCTCTCTGCCGGTTTAGACATTATTTTATTTTTATACCTTATGTCATATAACGTCTGTCTATAATATAATAATTCTATTTTTGACCATATCTTTTTTCCAAAAATATCCAAAATCCAAAAATATTTTGCTTGAAAAAATAATAAAACGTTTCTATTTCTAGGTGAAGACTGGAGGAGAAGCTGCCATGGAAATCTGCTTTTATCTCCCTTTGATAATGTAGAAGATAACAATTCCTCACAAGATAAAACTCCTAATGTTCCCGTGGTCCTTCACAGCCGACACGTATCCACTGATACCAACAGTCAGAAAACACTATTGTCTAATCAATCACTGATCAGCAAGCAAGAAACCGGAAATAGACCGGGGAAAACATCTCTATGTGGGAGAAAATGTAATACAAAATCTACATTTTTATTGAATAATCAAATTCACAGCAATGAAAGCTCATTTTCATGTTTAGAATGTGGGAAATCTTTTACTGAAGAAATTAGTCTTGTTAGACATCAGAGAACTCACACAGGAGAGAAGCCACATTCATCTTTGGAATATTCACATAACTTTATGCCTAAAGATTCTCCTGAGAATCTTCCAGGAACTCACACAGGGAAGAAGCCATATTCATGTTCTGACTGTGGGAAGTGTTTTAGTAAGGAATCATACCTCGTGACACATGTAAGAATTCACACAGGGGAGAAGCCGTTTTCTTGTTCTGAATGTGGGAAATGTTTTAATCATAAATCAAACCTTCTAGAACATCTCAGACTTCATACAGGAGAGAAGCGTTTTTGCTGTTCAGAATGTGGGAAATGTTTTGTTCAGAAATCACAACTTGTGACTCATCAAAGAATTCACACTGAGGAGAAGCCATATTCATGTTCTGAATGTGGGAAGTGTTTTACTCAGAAATCAAATCTTATACAACATCACAAAACTCACACAGGGAAGAAGCCATTTTCTTGCTCAGAATGTGAGAAGTGTTTTAATGTGAAGTCAAATCTTGTGAGGCATCTCAAACTTCACACAAAGGAGAAGTAATTTTTATGCTTATAATGGAAGTAACATTTTTGTCAGAAATCGGGGCTCGTTAAACATTGGAGAACTCTCCTAGGGAAGAAGCCATCAATAGGGGGTGGATGTGCAGTACTGCGGCCACTATTCCATAGATGGAGCTGTACTGGGCAGCTTTGCAAGTGTGTATTTCCAGCTGGTGGCACCAATCAGGTATTGGTGACCTATCCCAGGGATATGTCGTCAATAGGGATGAGCGAGTATACTCGTACCTATTCTGTTCTTGCCGAATAGTACGGTATTCGGGCTACTCGCTACACCGCGAGTTTCCTTGCGATTACTTGTTAGGAGTAGCGAGTAGTACATTCACTTTCACAGTGTATCTATATACACTGCAAAAGAGAAATAAAAGTTAACAAAATGTGTTAAAATAAGAAAATAACATACTCACCTATTTGACGACTTTGCTGAAACCCGAAAAGAGCACATCCAATGCCCTGCCAAGACCTTACGTCTGATGGTCAATCAGATGGCCGGTAGCGATCAGATGGTGTGTGACGTCACACACCATCTGATCGCTATTGGCCATCAGACATAAGGTCATGGCAGGCCAGCAGATGTGTTCTTTTCGGGTCTTAGTATAGCCATCATATAGGTGAGTATGTTATTTTCTTATTTTAACACCTTTTATTAACTTGTATTTCACTTTCGCAGTGTATATAGATACACTGCGAAAGTACTCACATTTCCCATTGAAATACATTGGATCTGCATGGATCCTGGCGCCGCCTTTTCAGTCCCCTGGTCTCAGGGACTTCTGTAAGTTACAAGTTATTTTTCAGATCTTTTATAGGGCGGATTTAGCTCAGATAGGGATACATAGGGAGCAGCTAGGAAGGTGCAGGGGCAGGTAGTGACAGTGTAGGGCCTTAATTGTAGGTGACAGGTTCCCTTTAACAAAGCTCTTCAAAAACCACAGTTTGAATAAACAGGTTTGTTAACTACTGAAGCTGTTCCCCTGTCATATGTGCATTAGCGCTCCATCATCTGATCACAATTCTTTTTCAAATATTTTTAATTCCCCTTTGGAGGTTTGAGGCTGGAGCTCTTGTCACCCGTGACATTGAATTCCCCAGTGAAGGAGCTGCCGTGACGTAACAACCAGTGACGTAGACGTCACATGATCAGACGCTTCCCCCATGTGTCCCGGACCAGGATGCAGGCCGGCGAACCGGCACACAGCGGATTTTCCTCACGGTGAACACTGGGGATGTGCAGGGGTGCGCAACCAAATAAAGTGAGTGGTAAATCCCCTCATGCCTTAATCACTGTCCCCACTAGACCACCAGGTACCACTCGTGTGCGCTCTCTGTACTTTTTTATTCTTACTACTTAAAATGTAGACACAAAATACAGAGAATGGCTCAAAATGTTTAGTTTCTTGATCCTTTTACAGCAGCACAGCAATGGGTTAACTTTATGTTGGGGTCTCGGCTGTGGATAATTAACAGTATTTAAAACAAATGCAACAGTTGTTTTCTCACTATAAAACCATTGTACACAATAAACCAGGAGCGTTTTTTCTTACTACTGTCTATGACCATGGTCGGCCTTTCCTATGTGCAACTAGTGCGGATGCACTTGGCCCCGGACAGCAGACACCAGAGGGGGTGCTGCAGGGAGACAGCAACTCAATTTCATTTGCTGCTCCAGCTCTGAACAGGCTCCAGCAGGAAGACTGAAGGGGGCGCCCTCCCCTTCCTCTGTGCTCTGTGTCCTGTCTTCAGTCTTTATTAGAGATTGGGGAGAGGGGCGCCTGCAGGGCCCTGGCTGGAGAAGCTGCTGACAAGCTCCCACTGCTCTTCTACATAGGTGAGTATAATATAGTGTGTGATATCTGTAATATAGTATGTGCGGTCTATATGTGTTATGTATAAGATGTGTCTGTTCTGTACAGTGTGAGATATCTATCTGTTATCTACATATCTGTATCCCTTTTATATACTATCTGTATGTGTGTTATGTATAATAATAATTATTCATTTATATAGCGATATTAATTTCATAGCACTTCTTGTTTGATTTGTATGAAAACTTTGTTCAATAAACATTTATTGTTAAAAAAAAAATTAATTTCATAGCACTTTACATACATCAGTAATGCTGTCCCCATTGAGGCTCACAATCTAAGCATCCTAGCAGTATGTCTTTGCAATGTGGGAGTACCCGGAGGAAACCCACGCAAACTCCTTGCAGATGTTGTCCGTGGCGGGATTTGAACCCAGGACCTTTTAATCTCCTTTTTTATTGTTAAATCATCCTTCCATGGCGTCCAGAGTTTATCATACATTTTAGTATTCTTCCTCTTGTAACAATTTTTTTTGGATAAAATATATATACCGTATATACTCGCGTATAAGCCGAGTTTTTCAGCCCAAACTTGGGCTGAAAAGTCCCCCCTCGGCTTATACGCGAGTATATACCGCCCGCCCGCCACCCGCATCAGTATACAGGCCCCCCCATCAAGATCCAGGGCCCCCACCTTGCTGAGCAAACCTGTAAAGTAAAATCCTTATACTTATCACTGTCCTCTCGCCGCCGTCCCGCCGCTGCCGGCACCGCGATCCTCCATCTTCATTCAGCGTCTTCTGGCTTCCTGTGGTCGCAGGCAATGACGTCATTGTCAGCGCCGACCACAGGAAGCCGGAAGACGCTGAATGAAGATGGAGGATCGCGGTGCCGGCAGCGGCGGGACGGCGGTGAGAGGACAGTGATAAGTATAAGGATTTTACTTTACAGGTTTGCCGAGCAAGGGGGGGGGGCCCTGGATCTTGATGGGGAGCCTGTATACCCCTGGGGCTGGTGCTGTATATACCCCTGGGGCTGGTGCTGTATATACCCCTGGGGCTGGTGCTGTATATACCCCTGGGGCTGGTGCTGTATATACCCTTGGGGCTGGTGCTGTATATACCACTGGGAAGGCTGCTGTAACACTGCTGGGGCCTGTATGTACCACTGGGGAGGCTGCTGTATACCACACTGCTGGGGGCTGTATACTACCACTGGGGGGGCCTGTATACCACACTGCTGGGGGCTGTATACCTGTGCTGGGGTCCACCCTCGGCTTATACACGAGTCAATAGGTTTTCCCAGATTTTGGGGGCAAAAGTAGGGGGGTCGGCTTATACACGGGTATATACGGTATATATATTCTAGCCTAGAGGGAGGTTCCGTATCAATCCAATATTTAGCTATCAGTTTTCTAGCCACGTTATAAAAACCTTGCTATTGCAATTTTCCCCACATTATCGACTGAGATTTCCTCTACGTATCCCAATATGCACACCACTGGGTCTCTGGAGATATTGCACTTGTATTTCCCTTCAATTAATGTAAGAACCACCACCCAAAAGGACGTGAGTCTCAGGCACTCCCACATCATATGACCGCCGACTCAGATCCACACCTCGGGCACTCCGAGTCAAGACGTAACCCAATCTTAAACAGGAAATCCGAAGATCTGTATGCTCTATGGATAATAAACAATTGGGACATCCTCCCCGGTTCACTTAGGGACAACTGAGGGACATATGCTAGAATGGATTCCCATTGATCATCTATTACATCTGCTTCCCATTTCCTGTGTTCCACCATAGGGTATCTCAGTAAAAAAGCGTGTAATAAATCTTTATACGCTGTGGAGATGACACCCCTTGTATTCCCCTCCATACATATCTTTCTGGATGTGCATTACACCTTGTTTCCGTTGTTGTGCCTACGCATGTTTAACCTAAAGATACTGGTATCTATGTATGTCCATTAATAGAAATTCTGCCTGTAGAGCGTCAAACGGCTTAAGGGTCCGATCCACCACCAATTGGTACACATAATTAATTCCTCTACTCATCCATTCTTTTAGTTCCCCCATGTTGTAGAATTCACTCAAGTTCTCACTAGACCAGACAGGAGTGTAAATCGTCGCCCCATCTATTTCCCTAATCTTTTTCACCCTTGTCCATAATCTGTGTAGTAGGCCAAAGGTCGGAAGTGTCTTACCCAGTCTCCCAAAGAGCCCTGTTTCTAGTCCTTGTACCAATGGGCTTCTATTAAGTAAATATTCCAAAATTGCTTGGACTGACCCCTTTGCCGTTACCGCCCAACCTCTTATATGCTGACATTGTGAAGCTATAAAATAGATTCACGCGTTGGGCAATGCAAGGCCCAGAGTTTCTAGTTTTATTCTTGGTTGTTTACCTCCCCACACCAAATCTCTGAATATTGCAGTTATTTGCTGAAACACTGACTGAGGAAGCCAAACGGGAGAGTTATGTAGCACATATAATATCTTGGGCATTAGCACCATCTTGATTAAATTTGTTCGACCCACCACTGAGAGGCATAGCTTGCTCCACATCACTGCCTTATCTTTCAATTTCCCCACCATCCGTTGGACATTGAGGCTCACATACTTTGTCACTGGCAGCGCTATCAGGATACCCCAAGTATTTAAATTTCTCTACCAATTTAAGCTGTGTATGACACATCTCCTCAGTGTCTTGGCCATCTAACTTATCTACCTGCATGATATGCAATTTCCCCCAATTAATTGTTAAACCAGATAGTGTTCCAAATTACCCAATGAGATCAATTACATTTTGCAGTGATTCCCTTGGGTCCTGTAAAAATAGCAGGATGTCGTCAGCATATAATGCTATCTTCTCCACCAATCCGTAACGGAAGCCCCTTATTGATTCCGCCCTCCGCAACATAGCAGCCATTGGCTCCATGGCTAGGGCAAACAGCAATGGGGAGAGGGGGCATCCTTGTCTAGTTCCCCTTGTCAATCAAATCTGTCTGATCTCTCTCCACTTACTTTAATGTGTGCCACCGGGAAGGAGTCCAACAGCCTTATCCATGCCACGAAAACTGGACCAAAGCCCATCTGCCCAAGGACCCGCCAGAGATACTCCCACTCCACACTGTCAAAGGCCTTGTGCGCGTCCAGAGACACTATCACTCTATGCCCAGCATTGTCAGTAGCCAATTGAACATTCATATACAATCTCCTTAAATTAATGGCTGTTGACTTGTTTGGCATGAATCCCGTCTGATCCGGGTGTATCACTGTCATGAATGTATGAATCTTGTTCATGATTTTTTTAAGATGCTTGAAGAGTCAGCCAACAATAGCTCACTCATGTCTCCGCCCTTTTGGTTTGTGAGTAAGTTACATAGATCCAATTCATGCAACCCCCACTCTCTCTCCCTCTCCCCCCTCCCCTACCCAACATTTACTACCCCCTCATAAATACCTGGAGCTGAGGGGAAGAGAGCGTACACAGGTTTGAACCAGATCTGTCCCTGCAGAAGATCCTTTGTTTAAACCTACAGTTGTTTCTATGTCAAATTTAAGAAGACTCGTTCATGCCACATACACATAATTCATATTTTCAGGTTGTTCACCGGTTTGCGCATTCAATGATATGTTTTGTACAGTTATGCAACGCTCAGGAACCTGGCAAATGATTTCTGCCATTGTAAACATTATAAGTAGGTCATATTTGGTATCAATATTCTCAGAATTAAATGACATTAAGTATGAGTTATATATCATGATTGTGAGCCCACCCCATCCCCAGATATGAAGAATGGGGATTTATTAAGCATGGTGAGAGAGGAGGTCTCCGAAGACCATCCCAGCGAGGAGGGATTACTCTTTGAGGTGGGGGCCACAGATTTCCCTGTCTTTAATAAAACTGGAGAAGCCCTGTTTGGGTTATTCCATCCTGGGGCCTGACATAGCTACTACCATACCAGCTGTGTGACGGAATCCTACCTTTCTGGGGAGCGCCCCCCCCCCACAGAACTACGTATACCTATGTGTGACTAGGTCTGGCAAGTTCTCTTTTATTCCTTTTATTTTTTATAACTGTTTATACATACATGTAAATTGTCTCTTATGTAATATTCTGTAAATCTTTTATATAATCACTGCCTATATTTTTTGGAGTAAAATATTATAATTTACTAGTCTTGATCTCCTTGTCCTATGAACGAGCTCTCACGACCTCACTGTTCATTTTTACGCTATCGCACAGGTTACTGGTCCACCTGAAAGAGATCAGTGGTGGCAGGTTAATTTTGGGTATTTATGTGATATTGTGGGCCTGAGGGTGACTGGATCGAGGTATATATACGTTCCTGGCAGGAACTGGTGGTATATATACATCCTGTCACATCACGTGCCGCAGTAGACAACATAAATTAGAGCAGCTGGGCTCCTTTCTTATCCTCTGGCAATACCGGATTTGGCCAGCAGGCTAAGGGGGCGCCAGAGAGCTGCAGGTCCTGACTAAGTCATCGTGACAATCACATAAGAGACCACTCGGGCCAGACGTGTTGACATAACTTTAAGATTTTCACATCAGCCGACAGTGAAGAGATAGGCCTATACGATTCTGGCTGTTTCACATCTTTATCCTCTTTTGGCAGAACCACCAACGTTGCCTCCCTCATGGACTCTGGCAACCTCCATCCTCCCCTTTAAGGCTGACATGGATACTTCTCTCAATTTCTCTTTCACCTCATTGGGGGACACAGGACCGTCGGTGTTATGCTGCTGTCCACTAGGAGGCGACACTAAGCAAAATCTGCAAAAGATTAACAGTGGCTCCTCCTCTGCAGTATACACCCCTGGAGCAGGCACTGCCTCACCAGTTTTTTGCTTAGTGTCGTTAAGAGGCACACACAATTTTTTCTTTGTCTATTCCCTTTTTTCTTTTTTACAAGATCTTTTTTCCTTCAAACTGAAGATTCAACTGTGGGTCTGGAGAAGACCCCCAGCATGCTCCTTCCTCGGTCCCCACTGTTAGGGGTGCCGGGTAGAAGTTGAGACACCCTACCACATGCCGCCCTCATTCCTCGACCCCCACTGTTGGGGGTGCTGGGTTGAAGTGGAGACAACCCCAGCACACTTCTCTCTCCTTCCTTGGCTCCTCACTGATGGGGACTTGGGTTGAATTCGAGTCCTGACTGAAGCACATGCATAGGAGCACTTCTGGACATCCATCCTTAAAAGGATTTTGGGGCACCACGAGGTAATAGCCACCCTGCTCTCATTCTGAACAAATCCACGGCAGCTACACTGCCACCGGCAGGCCAAGGCCCCTATACAAGCTCATTGTTCTATACAATGGGGTCTGCTCCTGGTGCCTCGCTACATGGTGCACAGGGCACTGGCGACTGTGGCTATTATAGTCACAGCCTCCGGTAACAGCCAGTGTTGATCCCAGTTCCGGCTCCCTCCGGACCTCCGTCATTACCGGGCCCCGCGATTCATGCGAGGCCCGTGCTTCGGCCCAGCCGTGACATCACCGGCTTTCCCCGCCCCTCCGCCTGTAGTCGGAGCCTCCGCAGCGTCAGCATAGGCGGGATGAGGCTGAAAAGGCACCTCACATATCGCGAGTCTCCACTGCGCGCCCTTTTGCCGGCTCCGTCCCCCCTTAACTACTCTGCCGCCATTACTATACACAGCAGTACAGGACGGAACTCAGCGGTGCCAGCACAGTATAAACTACAGCGACGGACGGCACTTGCAAACACTTGTGGGGGCACAGGACCGGCTGGACTGTCTGCTGGGGCACACATTAAAGGGGTAAGAAGCCAGCAAAGAGTGTTTTTTGTTGCTGCTGCATTCTTCTGTCCCTATCCTCCTCTGTATACAATCCCTCAGGATTTGATAAGGCTAAAAGGAGTTGTTGATTAAACATGTCAGGATCCAGAAGCAAAAGATCCACTAGTACAGCTTGTAAGGCTTCCCTGCCACGTGGATGCACTACCCCACACTACCAGAACTGCAAATGTGCCTGAACCCCCTATTGAATTCAGGCTGTTCAGTGCCCCTAATACTGCACCTGAATGGGCTATTATTATGTCAAATTCTATGGCTCAATATATAGAGAAGTTATCTTCTACTCTATTACAGGCTCTGCAGAGTCGCTCCTCTCCTTGTACTGATACACAACATGTGCAGCCCACACAAGAGGAAGGCACGGATCATGAACGGTCTACTGACCCTATTCCTTCTATGTCCCTGCCAGGTCGCAAGAGAGTCTGGATAACACCCTCTCCAGCGTCCTCCCGTGGTTCTAGGGCATCTCCAACCAGGGAAGATCACTATGATTCTGCCGGCTCGGAGGGTCTATACGACCCTGGTTCTGACCCGGACCTAGAAACATCCCTGGACCTAGAGCCACCAGATACGGCGGCCCTAGTAGAGGACCTGATTACTTCCATTAACCAAGTATTAGACGTATCAGACCCACCTTGTGACACTCCTGGTCACAAGGTCTCCTTCAAGAAAGCTAGACGTCCACCTACAGTTAGGGCCAGAAATATTTGGACAGTGACACAATCTTGGCGAGTTGGGCTCTGCATGCCACCACATTGGATTTGAAATGAAACCTCTACAACAGAATTCAAGTGCAGATTGTAACGTTTAATTTGAAGGGTTGAACAAAAATATCTGATAGAAAATGTAGGAATTGTACACATTTCTTTACAAACACTCCACATTTTAGGAGGTCAGAAGTAATTGGACAAATAAACATAACCCACACAAAATATTTTTATTTTCAATATTTTGTTGCGAATCCTTTGGAGGCAATCACTGCCTTAAGTCTGGAACCCATGGACATCACCAAACGCTGGGTTTCCTCCTTCTTAATGCTTTGCCAGGCCTTTACAGCCGCAGCCTTCAGGTCTTGCTTGTTTGTGGGTCTTTCTGTCTTAAGTCTGGATTTCAGCAAGTGAAATGCATGCTCAATTAGGTTAAGATCTGGTGATTGACTTGGCCATTGCAGAAGGTTCCACTTTTTTGCACTCATGAACTCCTGGGTAGCTTTGGCTGTATGCTTGGGGTCATTGTCCATCTGTACTATGAAACGCCGTCCAATCAACTTTGCAGCATTTGGCTGAATCTGGGCTGAAAGTATATCCCAGTACACTTCAGAATTCATCCGGCTACTCTTGTCTGCTGTTATGTCATCAATAAACACAAGTGACCCAGTGCCATTGAAAGCCATGCATGCCCATGCCATCACGTTGCCTCCACCATGTTTTACAGAGGATGTGGTGTGCCTTGGATCATGTGCCGTTCCCTTTCTTCTCCAAACTTTTTTCTTCCCATCATTCTGGTACAGGTTGATCTTTGTCTCATCTGTCCATAGAATACTTTTCCAGAACTGAGTTGGCTTCTTGAGGTGTTTTTCAGCAAATTTAACTCTGGCCTGTCTATTTTTGGAATTGATGAATGGTTTGCATCTAGATGTGAACCCTTTGTATTTACTGTCATGGAGTCTTCTCTTTACTGTTGACTTAGAGACAGATACACCTACTTCACTGAGAGTGTTCTGGACTTCAGTTGATGTTGTGAATGGGTTCTTCTTCACCAAATAAAGTATGCGGCGATCATCCACCACTGTTGTCATCCGTGGATGCCCAGGCTTTTTAGAGTTCCCAAGCTCACCAGTCAATTCCTTTTTTCTCAGAATGTACCCAACTGTTGATTTTGCTACTCCAAGCATGTCTGCTATCTCTCTGATGGATTTTTTCTTTTTTTTCAGCCTCAGGATGTTCTGCTTCACCTCAATTGAGAGTTCCTTTGACCGCATGTTGTCTGATCACAGCAACAGCTTCCAAATGCAAAACCACACACCTGGAATCCACCCCTGACCTTTTCACTACTTCATTGATTACAGGTTAACGAGGGAGACGCCTTCAGAGTTAATTGCAGCCCTTAGAGTCAATTGTCCAATTACTTTTGGTCCCTTGAAAAAGAGGAGGCTATGCATTACAGAGCTATAATTCCTAAACCCTTTCTCCGATTTGGATGTGGAAACTCTCATATTGCAGCTGGGAGTGTGCACTTTCAGCCCATATTATATATATAATTGTATTTCTGAACATGTTTTTGTAAACAGCTAAAATAACAAAACTTGTGTCACTGTCCAAATATTTCTGGCCCTAACTGTAAACATTTTGGGGACCATCCTCAATTTCAGGACATTCTGCAGAAACATCGCTCACATCCGGATAAAAAATTTGGCAACCGGAAATCATTAGAGGCACGTTATCTGTTTTTACCTGCAGTAACCCAGGTCTGAGCAGATCCACCACAAGTGGACCCCCCTGGTATCTCGTCTAGCAGCTCGGATTCTCCTGTCTCTACCTGACAGTTTATCAATTAAGGACGCAACTGACTGCCAAGTAGAACAAAAGGCTTGGTCGGTGTTTGAAGCCTCAGGATCTTCACTATCCCCAGCTTTCACTTTGGTATGGGCAACAAAGGCCATTATGACTTGGGTCGGCAACCTACATGCTGCCTTACGTACCACAGACGCCGATCCCCTACTATCAGATCATGTAGCTCAGATATCTGTCACTGCGGATTACCTCCTTCATGCCGCCTTGGATATGGCGAATTGTGCAGCTGTAGCAGCGTCAAACGCTATTACCATCAGACGCGCGCTTTGGTTGCGTGAATGGAAGGCAGACGTGGCATCCAAAAAGTCCCTTAGCATTCTCCCGTACTTAAATAGCCGTCTCTTCGAAGAAAAACTGAACAAATTAATCTCTGATGCTACTGGGGGTAAGAGTACCTCTCTCCCACAACACAAACCAAAGTGGCCCTTTAACCGCCACCAACAAACGCGGTATCGATTTTTTCGGAACTCATTTGGCTTGTCGGTTTCCAGGCCAGCACAATCAGACAGCCATTCACCGTGTAGAGACAGGTCACAGACCTCACAGAAATCAAACACAAACTGGCAATCCCAGTCACGCCAGTCAAAACCTAAGGGATCACGATCCCATAGGTTTGCTTCCTATTGACTCATTTGCCATGGAAGACACCACGCAAGTAGGCGGCCGACTTTTACGTTTTCGTCAAACCTCAGATGACAAGTGGGTCAGAGAGCTAGTGTCTTCCGGTTACAGTATAGAGTTCGAGGTCCGTCCGCCCAACCGGTTCTTTCCGTCAGTACCTTCAAAACCTCCATCCAAGGCCCGTCTTTTTTCCAGGCCTTCGACTCTCTCTTGACAAGAGGAGTCATTGTACAGATCCCACAGTCCGAAAGATTTCAAGGGTTCTACTCAAACCTGTTCGTGATTCCCAAAAAGGGCGGCACGGTCTGCCCTATTCTAGACCTAAAACAACTCAATAGGTACGTGCGGGTACGGCACTTTCGCATGGAGTCACTACGCGCCATCATATCCATGGAAAAGGGATAATATCTCGCTTCGATAGATATACAAGACGCCTATCTACACATTCCAATATCCTCAGCACATCAGAGGTTCCTAAGGTTCGCAGTCAATCAGGACCATTATCAATTTGTGACCCTCCCGTTCGGCCTAGCCACAGCTCCCAGGGTATTCACCAAGGTCATTACTGCTGTCATAACCGTTCTCCACTCGTGAGGTGTAATCGTTCCCCCATACCTGGACAACCTGCTCATCAAAGCACCAACATTCAAGGACTGCGAACAGTGCGTCCTTATCACAGTGGATACACTACAGAGACTTGGCTGGTTAGTCAACCTACAAAAATCTTCACCGGTCCCAAGACAGTCCCTAGCGTTTTTGGGGATGCTCTTCAAAACATCCAAAGCACTGGTGCTCTTTCCTTAAGACAGAGCTTTGCACTCTCCGTCATGGAGTCCTCACCCTCCTTTGCCCATCGCCTCATTCCCTCAGATTCGCCATGAGGGTCCTGGGCAGGATGGTAGCAGCAATGGAAGCAGTTCCTTTTGCCCAGCTGCACCTCAGACCACTTTAACGGACCATCCTTACCTCCTGGGACAAAAGTCCGTTCTCTCTGGACAGGTAATTCAGACTACCGACGGCAACCAAACGGTCTCTCCACTGGTGGCTCAGACTGTCATCCCTCTCAAAGGGGAGATCTTTCCTACCAGCTCACTGGAAGATACCACCGACACCAGCCTGACCAGCTGGGGCGCGGTATAACCGCTATCACAGAGTCCAGGGCAGATGGTCTCCGTCAGAGACGACAATGCCCATCAACCTATTGGAAATTCGGGCAATTTTTCTGGCCTTGAAAGCCTTCAACCGATTTCTGGCTGGTTGCCATGTCAGGATGCTCTACTCCAGGATTGGTCGCAATTTCATCTGATGTACACATTTCCCCCTCTGCCTCTACTCCCCAGAGTGATATGGAAGATCAAGCAGGAAGGCGTTCCGGTCATCCTTGTGGCCCCAGACTGGCCCAGGCACGCATGATATGCCGACCTCGTACAACTAGTGGCCAACGTGCCTTGGCGACTTCCAGATCGCCCAGACCTTCTTTCTCAGGGTCCATTTTGCCACCAGAATTCAGAAGCGCTGAATTTGACGGCATGGCCCTTGAGACCTGGATTCTGACCCAAGCTGTTTTTTCCCCGGAGGTAGCATCAACTATGATCAGAGCAAGGAAACCTGCTTCCGCCAGGATATACTATCGCACCTGGAAGGCATTCTTTGCCTGGTGTAGTTCCCGAGCCTGCTCTGCGCTGCCTTTTTCTCTCCCTAAGGTGCTTAGTTTTCGTCAGGCGGGCCTAGAGGCTGGCTTGTCTCTAGCTTTGCTTAAAGGCCAAGTATCAGCCCTGTCAGTACTGTTCCAACGCCGACTGGCTACTAAACTGCAAGTGAAGACATTTATTCAAGGGTTTGCCGACTGGTTCCCCCTTACAAAAGACCACTGGACACTTGGTACCTTAATCTGGTCGTGACCGTCCTACAAAAACCACCATTTGAGCCCCTTAGGGATATTCCTCTTCGCCTTCTCTCACTGAAGGTAGTCTTCTTGGTGGCGATCACTTCAATTCGCCGTATATGTGATCTGGCAGCTCTTCCTGTAAGTCGTCCTTTCTGGTGTTCCACCAGGATAAAGTAGCACTACGTCCGGTTCAATCCTTCCTTCCAAAAGTGGTATCCTCCTTCCACCTGAATGAGGAAATTTGCCTGCCTTCTCTCTGTCCAGCACCAGTACATAGAGTTGAGAAGGCTTTGCATACGCTTGACCTTGTCAGAGCACTTCGGACCTATATATCTAGAACTGCGCCTTTTCAGAAGTCTGATTCTCTTTTCATCCTACCGGAAGGCAGTCGTGAAAGCCCTGCTGCCTCTAAAGCCAATACCGGCGGGTATCAAGGCGCACTCTACTCCTGCGGTAGGGGCTTCCTGGGCCATTCGGCTCCAGGCATCGGCACAACAGGTGTGTAAGGCAGCCATATGGTCCAGCCTACACACCTTTACTAAACACTACTATGTCCACACCCATTCCTCGGCAGATGCGAGTCTGGGCAGACGCATCCTCCAGGCGGCTGTTGCCCACCTGTAGTTTCATATGTTTTATCTGTACATTGTTCCATTGTTGTCCCTACCTAGGGACTGCTTTGGGACGTCCCATGGCCCTGTGTCCCCCAATAAGGAGAAGGAGAAAAGTAGATTATTGTGTATTCTCTGTAAAATCCTTTTCTCTTAGCCTCTAATTGGGGGACACAGCACCCACCCTGTTGCCTGAGTCCGGGCCTTATTACTTCATTGATATTACTTCTGTATTCTTACATTGTTGCCTTCTTACAGGCTCTGTTAATCCTTCTACTGCTTTAGCACAAAACTGGTGAGGCAGTGCCTGCTCCAGGGGTGTATACTGCAGAGGAGGAGCCACTGTTAATCTTTTGCAGATTTTGCTTAGTGTCGCCTCCTAGTGGACAGCAGCATAACACCCACGGTCCTGTGTCTCCAAATTAGAGGCTAAGAGAAAAGGATTTTATGGTGAGTACACAAAAATTTCCTTTTTGGCAACAATATGTCTTTAAGGTGTTTATACACTTCTATAGGTAGGCCGTCTGCCCCCGGGGCTTTATCGTTTGCTATTGATGTCAGGGCATCTTTCAATTCCTCCACTGTCAGGGGTCCTTCCAAACTTTCCCGATCTTCCTCACTAAGTCTAGGTAAACATGCCCCCTCTAGGAATTTTCCCCATTTCCTCCCCTGAAGCCCTCAATTTAGAAGTATACAGGTCCCCATAAAATCTTTGAAATACCTTTAGTATCTCCTTCTTCCCTGTGACCAATGTGCCATTTGAATCATACAGAACCATATACAGTCATGGCGAAAAGTTTTGAGAATGACACCAAAATGCTATTTTCCCATGATCTGCTGCCCTCTGGTTTTTATTTGTGTTTGTCTGATGTTTCTATCACATACAGAAATATAATTGCAATCATATTATGATACCAAAAGGTTCTATTGACAGTTAGGATGAGTTACTGCAGCAAATCAATATTTGCAGTGTTGCCCCTTCTTCTTCAGGACCTCTGCAATTCTCCCTGGCTGCTCTCAATCACCTTCTGGAGACAATCCTGACTGATAGCCGTCCATTCTCCATTCTTCCATTCCTCCATTCTTCCATTCTTCCATTCTTCCATTCTTCCATTCTTCCATAATCAATGCTTGCATTTTGCCAGAATTTGTTGGTTTTTGTTTGTCCACCCATCTCTTGATGATTGACCACAAGTTCTCAGTGGGATTAAGATCTGGGGAGTTTCCAGGCCATGGACCCAAAATCTCTATGTTTTGTTCCATGAGCCATTTAGTTATCACCTTTGCTTTATGGTAAGGTGCTCCATCATGCTGGAAAAGGCATTGCTGGGCACCAAACTGCTCTTGCACGGTTGGGAGAAGTTGCTCTTGGAGGACATTCTGGTACCATTCTTTATTCATGGCTGTGTTTTTAGGCAAGACTGTGAGTGAGCCGATTCCCTTGGCTGAGAAGCAACCCCACACATGAATGGTTTCAGGATGCTTTACAGTTGGCATGAGACAAGACTGGTGGTAGCGCTCACCTCTTCTTCTCCGAATAAGCTGTTTTCCAGATGTCCCAAACAATCGAAAAGGGGATTCATCAGAGAAAATGACTTTACCCCAGTCCTCAGCAGTCCACTCCCTGTACCTTTCCCCCAGTCCTCAGCAGTCCACTCCCTGTACCTTTCCCCCAGTCCTCAGCAGTCCACTCCCTGTACCTTTACCCCAGTCCTCAGCAGTCCACTCCCTGTACCTTTCCCCCAGTCCTCAGCAGTCCACTCCCTGTACCTTTCCCCCAGTCCTCAGCAGTCCACTCCCTGTACCTGTCCCCCAGTCCTCAGCAGTCCACTCCCTGTACCTTTCCCCCAGTCCTCAGCAGTCCACTCCCTGTACCTTTACCCCAGTCCTCAGCAGTCCACTCCCTGTACCTTTACCCCAGTCCTCAGCAGTCCACTCCCTGTACCTTTCCCCCAGTCCTCAGCAGTCCACTCCCTGTACCTTTCCCCCAGTCCTCAGCAGTCCACTCTCTGTACCTTTCCCCCAGTCCTCAGCAGTCCACTCCCTGTACCTTTCCCCCAGCCCTCAGCAGTCCACTCCCTGTACCTTTCCCCCAGTCCTCAGCAGTCCACTCCCTGTACCTTTCCCCCAGCCCTCAGCAGTCCACTCCCTGTACCTTTCCCCCAGTCCTCAGCAGTCCACTCCCTCTACCTTTCCCCCAGTCCTCAGCAGTCCACTCCCTGTACCTTTCCCCCAGTCCTCAGCAGTCCACTCCCTGTACCTTTCCCCCAGTCCTCAGCAGTCCACTCCCTGTACCTTTACCCCAGTCCTCAGCAGTCCACTCCCTGTACCTTTTGCAGAATATCAGTCGGTCCCTGATGTTTTTTCTGGAGAGAAGTGGCTTCTTTGCTGCCCTCCTTGAAACCAGGCCTTGCTCAAAGAGTCTCCACCTCACAGTGCGTGCAGAAGCACTCACACCAGCCTGCTGCCATTCCTGAGCTCGGCACTGCTGGTAGTCCCATCCCGCAGCTGAAACAGTTTTAAGATACGGTCCTGGCGCTTGCTGGTCTTTCTTGGGCGCACTGGAGCCTTTTTGACAACAATGGAAGCTCTCTCCTTGAAGTTCTTGATGATGCGATAGATTGTTGACTGAGGTGCAATCTTTCTAGCTGCGATACTCTTCCCTGTTAGGCCATTTTTGTGCAGTGCAATGATGGCTGCATGTGTTTCTTTAGAGATAAACATGGTTAACTGAAGAGAAACAATGATACCAAGCACCAGCCTCCTTTTTAAAGTGTCCAGTGGTGTCATTCTTACTTAATCATGACTGATTGATCGCCAGCCCTGTCCTCATCAACACCCACACCTGTGTTAATGGAACAATCACTAAAACGATATTAGCTTCTCCTTTTAAGGCAGGACTGCAATGATGGTGAAATGTGTTTTGGGGGTTAAAGTTCATTTTCTAGGCAAATATTGACTTAGCAAGTAATTGCTGTTAAGCTGATCACTCTTTATGACATTCTGGAGTATATGCAAATTGCCATTAGAAAAACTGAAGCAGTAGACTTTGTTAAAATTAATATTTGTATCATTCTCAAAACTTTTGGCCATGACTGTACATACGCTGATTTCCTTTGGGCAGCTGCTATAGTAGACAATAAGTGCCCCATCTTCTCTCTCTCCTTATAAAATAAAACCCTCTGAAATTCCCTCTTCTTCTTGGCCTTCCTCAGGTGTATCTTATATACCTCTTCTTGGGCTCTTTTCATTCGCTGCTGCGCCTCCGCCTTGGGTCTAGTCACCAGCTCTTACTCCTCCCTCCTCAGTGCATCCAGTGCCTCTATTTTGATTCTTACATCTGGAAATATCTCTAATTAATAATCCCCTAACATATGCTTTCATTGTGTCCCAAATTATTCCTACATCAGCGCTCCCGGAACTAGACTGAAAGAATTCCTCCACCTACCCTGCTATTTTCTGCATGTCTAAGGCCGGCTTCACATCACGATTTTGCTGCATCCGTGTGTATCCGTTTCAAAACGGATACACACGGATCCGATTTTGCCTCCCATGTATCCCTATGGGCAACGGATCGGATGTGTCCCTATTGGCATCCGATGTTAACACCATCTGTTGCTGTCCGATTTAGTCACGGAGCCAAAATCGTAGCCTGCTGTGATTTTGGTCTCCATGACTCAAATCGGACACCACGGATCCGTTGCGTTCCGCGTTACATAACATGGGAGTCTATGTATCTCGGATCCATAAAAAATCGGATTTGCTGTACTGCACATACTCAGAAGCAAGGTACAGCCCTATCTCTGCTACTGATGACAGATCTATGGAAAACAGATCCGTGGACATCAGTGGCATCTGATCACCGTGTGATCCCTGAAATTCAAGGATCACCACAGATGTGCAAAAATCATGATGTGAAGCCAGCCTATGAGTCCTAACCACACAGGGTGTACCGTCCATTTTTCCTCCTCCCCTCTCCACTCACACAGACCTGTAACTCCACTGCCGATAGACTATAGTCCGATATCAACCTGGGTAGGTATTCTATTTTCTTGATCCATTGATCTACCAGTCTACAGTATCTCCCAAAGCCATGTCAATTCGGGACATAGAGTTATGGGAGGAGGAGTAGCAGGGGTAGCATTTCACCCCAGCATTCTTCACTCTCCACAAGTCCACTAATCCCATCTCTGTCACATGTTTAGCAAAGGGTGTCACCGCGTCCCCCTCATTCTTTCTAGGCTGTCTGCCACTCCTGTCCCACTCCATATGCAGAACATTCTTAAAGTCTCCTATTAACATTAGAGGAATCCCTGTCCAGCAGGGGCTGGCTGGTAGATAATGACCTGGGTGAGGAGCGGGTGGGTGGGGGGTGGTGCTAGCGTGGTACGTCGGGTGAAGATCGGGGGGGGGGGGGTTAGGATACTGTAGCCTGCTTCACTCACCACCCTCCACCTTGCTATCAGCCGCAGCCCACTTGCTTCCCTACAATTGCAATGGCCTCTGTCACTGCAGTGGGACAATAACACCGGCCTGGGGAGCAGATGCCCTCCTGCCACCTGGGCCAGTCCGCCCCTGCTGTCCAGTGTCTAGTTAATTCCATCATTTCCTGCAACTTACCCCCAGTGTATGGTGGCGGAAAATACACTGCAACTATACATATCAATTTACCATAAACTTTACACACCAGGAAAATATATTGCCCGTCTTTATCCACTTTGACCTCCATTTCTTCAAACGGTAGTGTTGCATGTATCAGAATCGAGACCTCCCTAGCATATGTAGAATATGTAGCATGATACGGCTTTTAAACCCATTTTCTCGCTAGGATCCCCGTTTTTTTCTTTTATCAAATGTGTTTCCAGGAGGCACAGTTTTGTTGGTTTATGTGTAATAGCATTTTGTAAAATAGCCGCCTTTCTTCCCCTGAAATTTTATTCTAAAGGGTCCAAATAAACTGATACGTAATAGATGAAAGCTGCGCGATTCAGCCGCACTCAGGTGTAATGTGTCAAATGCTAATGAAGAAGTGGCGACATCTCATATATACAGTACAGTTGTGTTACAGATAACAGCAGTGTGATCAAAAACATGAGGGAAGCCCAAAATCTTTATAATAGTTTTTATTTCCAGCATTGGGGACATTGCAGACTGATTACTAAATCAAAACATGAAGAGAAATGTAGATAATGTTTAATTACTTTACAGAAAATAACAAATAATGAACATTGGCCTGTTCACAATAATAGCAGTGTCTGCATTTGTCTTTTTTAGGATTTCTCACTCCTGTGAATCACTGACCTGATATTTAGTTGTATAACCACAGCTTTTTTTACAACGGCTTCATATCTATATTGCATAGAGTTAATCTGTCAGCTGTTATTCCAGCCCAGGATGCTTTTGACTACATCTCACAGTTTATTTGCATTTATTGGTTTTGCCTCAGAAACGGCATTTTGCTGTCCCCCCACAAGTGTGCTATCAGATAAAGGTCTGGGGATTGGTCGGCCGCTCCATAACCCCAATTTTTTTGCACTGGAACCAAGATTTTGCTCCTTTAGTGCTGTGCGTAGCGTCGTTGTCTTGTCCTATTTCAAGGGCATTTCCTCCTCAGCATAAGACATCATGACCTCTTCATGTATTGTGATAGCTGTAAACTGATCCCTGGTATGTGGTAAATAGGGCGGCACCATAAAGAGAAACCTGCCCATATCATGATGCTTCACTGTGTGCAGAGTGGACTGTGATGAATTCAGAGTTTAGGGGTTGTCTGATCAACTGTCTCCAATTTTACTTTCCTCAGTCCACACAATGTTCCTCCATTTCTCTTTCGGTCAGGTGATATGTTCTTTCTTCAGTTCATGTCTTGTTATAACAGTGGGACTATGCGGGTCCTTCTTGCTATAGATGATCTTCACACCGGCGTCTTCTATCTGTCACAGTCCTCACAGGTGACTTGAGATGTCTTTCATCCTCCTGGAGATGATCATTGGCTGAGCCTGCGCTATTCTGGCTATTCTTCCATCCATTCCAATGGTCGTCTTCTGTGTTCTTCCACGTCTTTCTGGTTTTCCATAGTAAAGCATTGAAGATCATTTTAGCTGAACAGCCGATCATGGTCTGCACATCTTTATTAGTTTTCCCCTCCAATCGACTTTTTAATCAAAGTCCGCTGTTCTTCTGAACAATGTCTGGAATGACCCATATTTCTCAGGCTTTCAAGGAGAAATGCATGTAAAACATGTGCTGCTTCACCCCTATATAAGAGCCCCCTGATTCACACCTGTTTCTTCCCAGAATGATTGATCGCACTAATTGAACTCCACACTGCGATTATTTTGAATCAATTATTCAAATACACAGACTTAAAATCCTGCAAATCATGAATGCGGAGTCTGGTGGTTTTCTAAGAATCTACTGCAACACCTGGTAAATTCTTTGATATGTGGTGATATCATTTATACCAAAAACAGTGAATAATCTGGTCAGTCATATTGGACTGCTATTATTTTGAACACTGCTGTATATATAGAAAATAATTCAGAAATCTGTTGCACTTCACGTCAGAAGGTGATATACATTGCAGACATTTAGGTATTGAAGGGATTAGCTCCATTATCTGTAACGTGCTGGGCATTATACTGCGGCAACACAGACCACAAACAGTCCATATACAGGGAGCAGAATGCTTGAATTGCCAGATCCCACACATCATACCTCTGTATGACGCTACCAGGGGCATGTAAGTAATTCAAAATCACTAATATTAATTTCCCTGTGAATGTATTTGATCCCAAGCCTTTTATTCAATATTGCAGCTATCGCGCTGCTTTACATTTAATCTCTCGCCTATTCATATCCCTTGTGGGCAGATATAGATAGGGCTTTAGCTGCCATGATTTAAAATGAAACTAAATTGCTGAACCAAAATGTAGTAAGGCCGGCTTCACATTACCATTTTGAGGCATCCGAGTGATCCGTGTTAAATTGTGAGTGTCCGTGACGGGGGCTACGAGCTTACGCTATTTTGGTCCAAAATATCAAATTACCGTATATACTCGTGAATAAGCCGACCCGTGTATAAGCCGACCCCCCTACTTTTGCCCCCAAAACCTGGGAAAATCTATTGACTCGTGTATAAGCCGAGGGTGGACCCTAGCACAAGTATACAGCCCCCAGCAGTGTGGTATACACCAGTCCCAGAGGTAGATACAGCAGCCCCAGTGGTAGTATACACGCAGCCCCAGTAGTATATACAGCCCCAGTGGTAGTATATACAGCCCCAGTGGTAGTATACAGGGCCCCAGCAGTATATACAGCCCCAGTGGTTTATACAGCCCCAGTGGTAGTATACAGGGCCCCAGAGGTATATACAGCCCCAGTGGTAGTATATACAGCCCCAGTGGTAGTATACAGGGCCCCAGCAGTATATACAGCCCCAGTGGTTTATACAGCCCCAGTGGTAGTATATACAGCCCCAGTGGTAGTATACAGGGCCCCAGAGGTATATAGCAGCCCCAGCGGTAGTATACAGGCAGCCCCAGTAATGCAGGGCCCCCCCAGCGTCTCTCCGGTCACCTGTAAAGGAAACTATACTTATCACAGTGCTCTGTCCGCGCCCGCTCGCAGCTGCCGACCGCGATCCTCCATCTTGCGTCTTCTTCCTGTTTCCTGTGCTCGTCGCAGGGAATGACGTCATTGCCCGCGACGAGCACAGAAACAGGAAGAAGACGCAAGATGGAGGATCGCGGTCGGCAGCTGCGAGCGGGCGCGGACAGCGGCACTGTGATAAGTATAGTTTCCTTTACAGGTGACCAGAGAGACGCTGGGGGGCCCTGCATTACTGGGGATGCGGGGGCTGCTGTATACCGATGTATACATCGGTATGTACCGATGTATACATCGGTATGCAGCACTGACTCGCGTATAAGCCGAGGGGGGTACTTTTCAGCCCAATTTTTGGGCTGAAAAACTCGGCTTATACGCGAGTATATACGGTAACTCCTCACTGTCATCTATAGAGTTATATTGCATTATTTTATCCACCTGCGGTCTACAGCTGGGTCCTCTAGGGGGCGTCAGTCACTTGTGTTGCATACTTTCTTGCAGGGCAGCCCGCCTTGTCTAACAGCTGGGCGAAATTAATAGGCTGCTTTCTGACACTATGCTTCACCCTTGGAGTGGCTGCCGCCCTGTGGTGATCTCAAGTCCAGTGATACCACCTGTCTCCTCCTTGTGGCACGGCTGGTCGCAGATGCCACAATCGCCCCCGTGCCAGGGTTGTAGGGGATGGAGCATCGGTGTTGAGAGATATGGGTTGCTTCTGAGGTGGCTGATAGTATCCTGCTAAATGCAATGGTATTTGTAAGTGGCCAAATTTGGTAAGTTTTTTTCTATATATTTTTATGCACCAATTCGGTGATTTTTCTTTTTCTGCTAACCCTAATGGCCACTTTACACGCGGCTACATTTCTAGCTTATCCACAGGTAAATTGCTGGCTGCAGTGAAGTCATGGAGACAAGGTTCTATCTTGTTGCTGTGTACAAATGGAATAATGTCTCCATGATTTCACTGCAGCCTGTAAGTTACCTGTGGATAAGCTAGAAATGTAGCCGCGTGTAAAGTGGCCATAAGAGATTTGGATGGCTCTAGAGCCCTGCAGCCTAGGGTTCACAGAAAAGAGGAGATCCCCCCCTTTTAACAGCCCGATAGTACTGTGCCCCAAAGACTGGTACCGACCCGAAAAACCACTTTCGAGAACGCCAGCGGTGGAGAAATGTCCTTCTGCAGCACTGTATACACAGAAAAGAGGGCAGGAGTAGTAATACATGACTCAGGAGACGTAATACACGGTGGACGGGGCCAAGAGCTGAGGGTCGGATTCGCGCCCGATGTGATGTCACATCAGGGGCGTGCGCAGGAACCCCGCGACATCAAAGGCCTAAATTTATCACGGCAACCGGGAAGCTGAGGTGAAGAAGCGGATCGGCGGTTGGCGTCGGTTCGGAAGCCTAATGTGTAAGGTGGATTGTTAGGGAGCCCTCCGCCATAGACACCGGTGTCGGGAGCTACACCGGCACCGGGGCTGTCGACTTTGGAGGTCTGTCACCGTCTCACAAAATTAAATGACTGTGTGTGTGTAGCAGTGTTAGCTCACGCAGGAGAAGTATGCTGCTGAGTGAGACCTCAGTGTGACTGTGGGCTGCGCTTTCAACCCTGCGACTCAGGCCCCTTTTATAGGAGGCTGAGAAGGTCTATAGCGTCCCACAGGGCTGGGATGATGGGTATAAGTCAGGTGCAGAGGGGGATACGAGGAGGCGACACTCCGCGTGCCCATCGCCTTTGATATCCATGTAGAAATTAAAAAATGGCGTATCCCTTAGACATCCAACGGAGCAGAAGGGAATTCGTGGAGGCGACATGCCATGGTCCTGCCTGTTGGTGGCTGGGAAAGCAGCCCTCTTAAAAGCATCTTCTGTAAAAATAATAAAATTGAAAATAAAAAAAGATGTGGGTCTGTAGACCGCATCTGCCTCCTACAGACACTAAGCCTAAACTGGTAGGGGCCTGGCCCAGCCAGGGGGTGTATGCTGTGGGGGAGGAGCCAATCAGTTCTGTTTCTTTCAGAATTCACTTAGTGTAAAGCCTCCTAGGGATAACAGCATAACCCATGGTCCTGTGTCCCCCAATGAGACGTAAGAGTTAACTAAACATTTTGAGCCATTTTCTATTCTTTATTGTGTCTACATTTTAGGTAGTAACTGATCCTTAAAGGAGATGTCCAGGACTTTAACACTGATGATCTATCCCTAGGATAGGTCATAAATATCTGGTAGGTTTGCAACACCCGATACCACTGCTGATCGGCTATTCCTGGTTCAGCCAGCTGGAAATGCAGTTTCACAGCTGCACAGTACAGCTCCATTCATGGAATAGTGACCACAGTGCTGCACAGCCACCCTATTGATTCAAATAGGGATCAGATGTGCAGTAATAAGCCATTGCCATTATACAGATGACGGCACATTAAAATGGCTTCTCCCCTGGGAAAGTTCTCCAATGTGTTATGAGCCCCAATTTCTGGCTAAAAGGTTACTTCCATTCTACGCATAAAAATAACAAAAAATAACTTCTACTTTGTGTGAACTTTTAGATGCTTCACAAGATTTGATTTCACACTAAAACACTTCCCACATTCTGAACATGAAAATGGCTTCTCCCCTGTGTGGGTTCTGACATGTTGTATAAGAATTGATTTCTGAGTAAAACACTTCCCACAGTCAGAACATGAATATGGCTTCTCCTCAGTGTGAATTCTTTGATGATTCAGAAGATTTGATTTCTCGACAAAACATTTCCCACATTCTGAACAGCAAAAAGGCTTCTCCCCTGTGTGACTTCTGAGATGTTTTGTAAGATTTGATTTCTGAGTAAAACACTTCCCACACTCGGAACATGAATATGGCTTCTCCTCTGTGTGAGATCTTTGATGAGTCACAAGTTTTGATTTATGAACAAAACATTTCCCACATTCTGAACAGCAAAAAGGCTTCTCTCCTCTGTGACACCTTAGATGATCCAGAAGGTTTGATTTCTTGCTAAAACATTTCCCACATTCTGAACATGAAAATGGCTTCTCCCCTGTGTGAGTTCCTGGAACATTCTCAGTAGAATCTTTAGGTATAAAGTGTTCTGCATGTTGCAAAGATGAATGTGGCTTCTCTCCTGTGTGAGTTCTCCGATGTCTAGCAAGACTAATTTCTTTGGAAAAAGATTTCCCACATTTTGAACATGAAAATGAGCTTTCATTGCTGTGAATTTGCTCATTCAACGCAAGATTAGATTTTATATTACATTTTTCCCCACGTAGAGATGTTTTCCCCGGTCTATTTCCGGTTCCTTGTTTGCTGATCAGTGATTGATTAGACAATAGTGTTTTCTGACTGTTGGTATCAGTGGATACGTGTCGGCTGTGAAGGACCACGGGAACATTAGGAGTTTTATCTTGTGAGGAATTGTTATATTCTACATTATCAAAGGGAGATAAAAGCAGATTTCCATGGCAGCTTCTCCTCCAGTCTTCACCTAGAAATAGAAACGTTTTATTATTTTTTCAAGAACATTTTTTTGGACGTTGGATATTATTTAAAAAAACTATGGACAAAAATAGAATTATTATATTCTAGACAGACGTTACATCAGATCATTTTATTTTTAGACTTCATGTCTAAACCGGCAGAGAGAAGAAGGGAGAAATAATAGAGATATTCAACCAAGTCAAGTGTGAAGAGATGAAGACATGACCTGAGAGAGGGAGAGAGAAAGGACAAGACAGATAGAGGACATGATGTCAGAGACGTGGAGCAGATAATCATTACATCAATTATTAACAATAATAGTAATAATCACCATGAAGACATTTGTGAATCTCCAATAATAAAGATCTTTACAGTCAGACAAGATCTATGAGCGCCTCTTACCGGTCACTGACTCTGATGTGGGGGTTTCGTGTCCACTCCTCGTTCCACCAGAACTTTCCTGCAAGAATCCCACATTACAGACATGAGAATTTATCTTATCTACAGGAAAAGTCAGAAACCTCCTAGAAGACATGAAGCGATCAGGATCTCCTCACACGGTGAATGGACACAATTTACAGGAACACCGAGGATTCTCACTAAACATCCAAGAACCTCCTTATCTTGGTGGAGGTAAAGCATTGCAGGATCCATCTGTCATCTCCCGTCTTTACTATATTAGTGAATTACTCCCCACTGTTACAAATCACATCGGACTTTACAGTTATCAACCCCTCCTCTGATGTTCTAATAAATCATTATAAATTAATAAAATTATTAGTTTAATAATTATATATTTAAAGAGGTTTTCCACTACTAATGTGATCTCTTTTGTCCTAACTGTTCCTAACTATCAATTAACATCAAGAAGAGAGGTGTATATAATAACCAGGATCACTTTATAGTTTCAAAAACACAATACAAAATTTTTATTAAGACAATATAATCCAAGAAACAACGACAAACAAATGTAAAAACAATTAAAAAAGCCGTAGCTGTACATAAAATACAGCCCTGCCAGTAGCATATCTGGAGTTCCTGCTGCTCTAGGCACTTTCAGCGGTCGCCCCTCCCCTCCTGTCACGGCCTCCCCCTCTTCGTGCCCCCCCCCTCATTGCAGGAGCACGTCAGCTGTATGTGTTTCTATGCAGCTGATACACTCAAGTCCAGATTGCCTGCAGCTGTCCCGGGAGTCATGCGAGTCTCATGTGAGCATCTTGCATGCCTCTGAGTCTGTGTTTCCAGCCTTATTGCAGCAAAATAAACAAAAGACCATTGGAACATCTATAATATAAAAGCCGAAGGGTACTTCCGTGATGGCCTTCGGACCCATGCTGGTGACGTCACCAGTCCTCTGTAGCCGGGCGGCGCCCGGCTACAGGGACTGGTGCAGGATTGTTCCGCCCAGGAAAGTTCCCGTCTATCCCAGCCACCTCCTCTCTCCCGCTCCAGCCAACTCTGCCGCCTGCCCGCTCCAGCCGCCTCTCCACTGTGCCCATTGCCCGCCACCTGGGGGGGCCCGCACCCCCTGGGGGGCCCCGTGCTAAATTACCCACCTGCCGCGCGCCTGGAGAGGAGGGAGGACGGGACTTCCTGTCCTGCACCTCTGCCCGCCCCTCCTCTCCTCCTACACCAGACGCACGCCGGCCGCGGTGAGAGTCCACCCCCCCACCCACCTACGCCTCTGCCCTCCAGCCTCTCCAGCTTCCGCTCTGCCCCTACAGCCTCTGCCCCTCCAGCCTCTCCAGCTTCCGCTCTGCCCCTCCAGCCTCTGCCCCTCCAGCCTCTCCAGCTTCCCCTCTGCCCCTCCAGCCTCTGCCCCTCCAGCCTCTCCTGCTTCCCCTCTGCCTCTCCAGCCTCTTCCCCTCTGCCCCTCCAGCCTCTGCCCCTCCAGCCTCCGCTCTCCCCTCCAGCCTCCGCTCTCCCCTCCAGCCTCCGCTCTCCCCTCCAGCCTCCGCTCTCCCCTCCAGCCTCTGCCCTCCAGCCTCCACTCTCCCCTCCAGCCTCCGCACTCCCCTCCCGCCTCTCCCCTCCCGCCTCCGCTCTCCCCTCCAGCCTTCGCTCTCCCCTCCAGCCTCCGCTCTGCCCTCCAGCCTCCGCTCTGCCCTCCAGCCCTCCCCTCTAGCCTCTCCCCTCCCGCCTCCGCTCTCCCCTCCCGCCTCCGCTCTCCCCTCCAGCCTCCGCTCTCCCCTCCAGCCTCCGCTCTCCCCTCCAGCCTCTCCCCTCCCGCCTCCGCTCTCCCCTCCCGCCTCCGCTCTCCCCTCCCGCCTCCGCTCTCCCCTCCCGCCTCTCCAGCTTTCCCCTCTGCCCCTCCAGCTTCCCCTCTGCCCCTCCAGCCTCTGCCCCTCCAGCCTCTGCCCCTCCAGCCTCTGCCCCTCCAGCCTCTGCCCCTCCAGCCTCTGCCCCTCCAGCCTCCGCTCTGCCCTCCAGGCTCCCCTGTCCTCTGCCCTCCAGCCTCCGCTCTGTCCTCCAGCCTCCCTGTCCTCTGCCCTCCAGCCTCCCCTGCCCTCTGCCCTCCAGCCTTCCCTCTCCTCTGCCCTCCAGCCTCCCCTCTCCTCTGCCCTCCAGCCTCCCCTCTCCTCTGCACTCCAGCCTCCCCTCTCCTCTGCCCTCCAACCTCCCCTCTCCTCTGCTCTTCAGCCTCCCCTCTCCTCTGCCCTCCTCACCCCTCCAGCTTCCGCTCTCCTCACCCCTCCATATGCAATGTACAGAATGTGTATATATGTAGTCACTTCCGTCACTTTGTCCGCACTTCCCTCACTTTGTCCGCACACATACACACACGCACACACACACACACTCCGCTATAGTTAGCACCGGCCCTGCATCAGCCGTCTGGATCCTCAGTCGACATGTCGCCACCCCCCAACTACTGGATCCAATATAGCGTCCAAGAAGTGTCGCCAAACTTCCCGGACCCCATATTGGATCCAGTCGTCCGCGGGTGGCGACATGTCGACTCAGGATCCAAGCGGCGAGGAAGACGCAGGGTCGGTGCTAACTATGGCGGAGTGTGTGTGTGTATGTATGTATGTGTGTGCTGACCACTCTGCCCACGGCGCTGCGCTGACCACTCTGCCCACGCCGCTGCGCTGACCACTCTGCCCACGCCACTGTGCTGACCACTCTGCCCACGCCACTGTGCTGACCAATCTCACCGCACTCACTGCTAACCACTGAGCCACCGCACTCACTGCTAACCACTGAGCCACCGCACTCACTGCTAACCACTGAGCCACCGCACTCACTGCTAACCACTGAGCCACCGCACTCACTGCTAACCACTGAGCCACCGCACTCACTGCTAACCACTGAGCCACCGCACTCACTGCTAACCACTGAGCCACCTGTATACACACAATTCATTTCACTGCACTCCCCTAACTATTAGTAAATAAACTATATATGGATTCTTGACTACCCGATTCTTTAGAATCGGGGCCGCCATCTAGTCTACTATATAATCTCCTAATCGTGTCTGTCTGACGCGCCAGCTCAATGAGCGAGGAGTATGAAAAATAGCCGCACGCTGCGGCTGCGATGCAATCAGCGACGCACGATTTCCCTCACAGACACAGACACCACACTGTCAGCCTCCTCCTGCCCACACCAGCCCACTGGAGCGGGTGCGCCCACCTCCGGCCCCCTCTTGCCCGCCGCTGCTCCATTCCCCCCACCCGCTGCTCCATTCCCGCCACCCGCTGCTTCATTCCATCCCCCCTCGCTCCATTCCCTCCCCAGCTCGCTCCATTCCTCCCCCCAGTTTCATTCCTCTCCCCCCCCCCAGCTCCATTGCCCCCCACTCCCCACCGCTCCGTCTCACCTGCACCCGGTGTTTACATCGCCGCTACAGCAGGTAATGAGCGGTCATGTGACAGGCTCTGTGCACGTTACTTCAGCCCGCCTATCACTTGACCACTCATTACCTGCTGTAGCGGCGATGTAAACACCAGGTGCGGGTGAGACTGGAGCGGATGGCAGGGGGGATGGACGTGCGCTGACCACTGAGCCTCCATCCTGCACTGACCACTGAGCCTCCATCCTGCGCTGACCACTCTGCCTCCATCCTGCGCTGACCACTGAGCCTCCATCCTGCGCTGACCACTGAGCCTCCATCCTGCGCTGACCACTCTGCCTCCATCCTGCGCTGACCACTCTGCCTCCATCCTGCGCTGACCGCTGAGCCTCCATCCTGCGCTGACCGCTGAGCCACGGCGCAGTGCTGACCGCCGAACCACCGCGCAGTGCTGACCGCCGAGCCACTGCCCAGTGCTGACCGCCGAGCCACCGCGCAGTGCTGACCGCCGAGCCACCGCGCAGTGCACACCGCCGAGCCACCGCGCAGTGCACACCACCGAGCCACCGCGCAGTGCAAACCGCCGAGCCACCGCGCAGTGCAAACCGCCGAGCCACCGCGCTGTGCAAACCGCCGAGCCACCGCGCTGTGCAAACCGCCGAGCCACCGCGCTGTGCAAACCGCCGAGCCACCGCGCAGTGCAAACCGCCGAGCCACCGCGCAGTGCAAACCGCCGAGCCACCGCTCTGTGCAAACCGCCGAGCCACCGCGCTGTGCAAACCACCGAGCCACCGCGCTGTGCAAACCACCGAGCCACCGCGCTGTGCAAACCACCGACCCACCGCGCTGTGCAAACCACTGAGCCACCATAAACACTGCAAACCACTGAGCCACCATACTGTGCTAACTATTTAGTCACCGTATACAGTTCTAACTACTGAGCCAGCATATACTGTGCTAACCACTAAGCCACCATATACAGTGCTAACCACTCCTCCACCATATACAGTGCTAACCAACTCAGCCACCATAGAGTGCTAACCACTGAGCCTCCATACAGGGTAAACCACTCTGCCTCCATATAGTGCTAACCACTGAGCCACTATACTTTGCTAAACACTGAGCCACCATACAGTGCTAACCACTGAGCCACCATACAGTGCTAACCACTGAGCCACCATACAGTGCTAACCACTGAGCCACCGTACAGTGCTAACCACTGAGCCACCGTACAGTGCTAACCACTGAGCCACCGTACAGTGCTAACCACTGAGCCACCGTACAGTGCTAACCACTGAGCCACCGTATACAGTGCTAACCACTGAGCCACCATATACAGTGCTAACTGCTGAGCCACCATATACAGTGCCAACCACTGAGCCACCATATACAGTGCTAACCACTGATCCACCATATACAGTGCTAACCACTGAGCCACCATATACAGTGCAAACCACTGAGCCACCATACAGCGCTAACGACTGAGCCACCGTACAGCGCTAACGACTGAGCCACCGTACAGTGCTAGCCACTGAGCCACCATACTATGCTAACCACTGAGCCACCATATACAGTGCTAACCACTGAGCCACTATAGAGTGCTAGCCACTGAGCCACCATACTGTGCTAACCACTGAGCCACCATATACAGTGCTAACCACTGAGCCACCATATTGTGCTAACCACTGAGCCACCGTATACAGTGCTAACTACTGAGCCCCCATATACAGTGCTAACCACTGAGCCACCATATACAGTGCTAACCACTGAGCCACCATATACACTGCTAACCACTGAGCCACCATATACAGTGCTAACCACTGAGCCACCATATACAGTGCTAACCACTGAGTCACTGTATACAGTGCTAACCACTGAGCCACCATATACAGTGCTAACCACTGAGCCACCATATACAGTGCTAACCACTGAGCCACCATATACAGTGCTAACCACTGAGCCACCATATTGTGCTAACCACTGACCCACCATATACAGTGCTAACCACTGACCCACCATATACAGTGCTAACCACTGAGCCACCATGTACAGTGCTAACCACTGAGCCACCATATACAGTGCTAACCACTGAGCCACCATACAGTGCTAACCGCTGAGCCACCATATACAGTGCTAACCACTGAGCCACCATATACAGTGCTAACCACTGAGCCACCGTATACAGTGCTAACCACTGAGCCACCATATTGTGCTACCCACTGAGCCACCATATACAGTGCCAAGCACTGAGCCACCGTATACAGTGCTAACTACTGAGCCAGCGTATACTATGCTGGCCACTGAGACCCCGTAAAGTCTGCTAACCACTGAGCCACCATATACTCTGCTAGACACTCTGCTGCGGGCGGGAGGAACAGCAGCCGGATGTGGGCAGGGCGGCCCCCTCCGCCCCCTCCTGCCCGCACCTGGCCGCTGTTCCCCTGCCCCCTCCTGCCCGCACCTGGCCGCTGTTCCCCAGCCCCAGGGAGAGACCGACTGAGTGACAATAACGTCATCAAATAGAGGATTGACAGGAATCTCATCTACCTGATGATCCCGGGGGACATTCTCCTCCTTTTCTGGCCGATCCTGGGAATATAGAGGACGGGGACATCTCTCCGGTGGATTTCTCTGACTGGATCCATCTATAGGAAATAACGGCAGTGACTGAATCCATTGTGTGTATGTGATGAGCAGATGATGGGGAATCTAGAGCACTCTCACACCTGTTCTCTCCTCTACAGCCCAGGAAGGTCTCCTCTTACCCGGGGATGTGATGGACGGGGGATTCTCCATCATGACTATGTCCTTGTACAGATCCTTGTGTCCTTCTAAATACTCCCACTCCTCCATGGAGAAATAGACGGTGACGTCCTGACACCTTATAGGGACCTGACACACACAATGAGCCGTCATTAGCAGACCCCTCCCCCGGCGTTATTGTAGAATGTCCCAGCATTCCCGGGGGGCAGCGCTCACCTCTCCGCTCAGCAGATCAGTGATCCTGTGGGTCA
Organism: Allobates femoralis; assembly: GCA_033576535.1. Classification (NCBI taxonomy): domain Eukaryota; kingdom Metazoa; phylum Chordata; class Amphibia; order Anura; family Aromobatidae; genus Allobates; species Allobates femoralis. The sequence continues at coordinate 620,089,482 of JARQOC010000001.1, read as the reverse complement.
GTTCTAGGATCTTCTGCTCATGTATCAGTGAATGAGGTGGAGGCTCGGTGATGTCACTCGGGGTCCTGCTCCGCCCTCCTGACACACGGGGGGCCACACACTCCCCAGACGACGTCTTCACTACTGTGTGATCCTGTGTATGGGGAGACGCCGATCACTACACAGAGGATAAGAATCCTTCACCTTTCCCCTCATTTCCCTGCTTTATTCCTAGAGATCAGAGTGATGTGATGTGAAGCTCTCACCTCTCCAGTGATCCAGTAGATTATCTCCAGGGTGAGGTCTAATATCCGAGCAGCCATGTGGTCTCTGTCCTGCTCCATCCTCGGGGGGTCACTGAGGGAAAGGACCATCCTCTATTAAAGGGAAACAGTCCTGATCATAAGGAACCTGAGGAAACAAGATGTTAAAATTAAGTATTTCTCAATTCGTGAATTATAAAAGACACTTTCCATACAATAAAGGTCTCATACAGCCGGTGTGAGCTGACAATCTGCAGAGGGGATCCATAGATCTAAAAACAGCAGAGAATCAACTCACAAGACCCAATCAATCCACCATGTCAGCAATCTGTGGTCACTGTATGGGAAACCTTGAGGATCACCTCTTACCTGACGGTATCAGTGGCTTCTCTTGATTAGCCGGCCTGGCACAATGTCATATTTGCATCATCCCACAACAATGAGGTCACACCAGGCGGGTAATCAATAGAGGAGTCAGGGATGCCATCAGGTAAGAGGCAATTCTCAGGGCTCGTCCAGAGGTCACATATTACTGATCTGGATGATGCACCAGGTCCTAAGAATCAATTTGCATCAGCTCTAAACAGAAGATCTGCAGCAGTTTCCCAAACTCCAGACCTCACGACCCCAACAGGTCGTGATCCCAGGATTTTCTTAGCATTGAACATATGATGGAACATTATCAAGGCATCACCTGGGCAATACTAATAAACTCCTGAAAACATGATCTGTTGGGGCTGTGAGGACTGGAGTGTGGGAACCAGTGAGCTAGAGAATGGCAGAGCAAATCCAGAGCGAGATGTTCACCTTGATGGTGTTCTGAGCCTATTGGGCTCCTTAGGGCACCTTTACACGCCGCAACTTTTGGCGGCAATAGGAGGCAATCTAACATGCGTGTGCACATTTTTCATGGTTGCCTCAGATCGCCGAAGGCGCTTTTACATGCCGCAATTTCACCCTCAACCTAAGGCGATGTGTCGTCCCGGAAGTTGCCACACCAACAGCAGAACCAATCTGGTGGAGTTCCCTCGCAGCTTCACACGCCGCAATCCCCAAAGGAATGTGGGCGTACATGATCAGCGCCGCAAGAACATAGACGTGGCAGACTGGTGTATTCCGCGCCCCAAACACGCTGATTAGACAACGCAATAGCGCAGGAAGGCTGGCTAATACATGACGCCATTGCCATTGTGCAGTATGAATGGACAGCTCTTCAAATATGTCGCCCTGTGAAGGGACAGTCAATGGAAACACAGTAGCCCCCACCAATCATCGCTGACGGGGCGCGGTCTCCAGCACGCTTCCGGGAAATCACTAGGCGACGCAGATTCCATCCCTATCGCCCGTTCACACGCCAAAAGCCGGGAATGTCGCCTTCATGATTGCCTCTGATTTTGGAGCAGTGCTGTGAAATCGGAACCAGGCAACAGGTTTTTTATCGCCGCAACTGGGAGGCAATTTCACGGCGATGGTGACGGGGCAACAGATTGCCGGTCAGATTCCTCGCCGCGGTTGCGGTGTGTACAGGTACCTATAGAGAATAAGGGTGAAGATTCCAAGCAATAGGAGGAAACATAGAAGGAGGAGACGTCCCTATTCTGTGTGTAGATATCGTCACTCTCTCATCTGACTAAGGAGAGAGAAGCCTGTGAAGAGTCTCCACATAGGGCTGGATAGTAGGGGAGAGACTTAGTCATTATGGAGCAGCCACAAGTCAGGGGGGAAATGTGCAGCTGGATCCCAGTGATGGAAGAATGCGGCCGCTGGTGAAGATCCAGTGGATCCTGTGTAGGGTGAGGTGTAAGGGATCTGCAGGGAGACACATTGCGGCCGCTCCTGAGGTCTCCAGCTTCCTTGTTGTTTTGGGCGGTGGACGGGCAGAGTATGGGGCAGGGAGCGTCTGCTCCTACTTGTGATGGGTCACAGAGATCCAGCTCCTCCTGTGGATGATCACAGTCTGCACCCTAGAAAATACCATTGGAAGTTTCTGAATCGTCACTGGGTGTAAAATGACAGCGTTCGGCCAAATTATCGCCAATGTGGGGGTTTGTCTGTGATTTTAAATTACCTATGCTGGAACACCGAAACACCTGCTTTTTCTCTTTTTTCTCCTGCTAGTGGCTCGCCCCAGGGCCGTAGGATACCCGGTTCCGGGTGATGATTGGAGGCTGTGCTAGGCTGTATATATAGTGGAGGCTGTGCTGGACTGTATATATAGTGGAGGCTGTGCTGGGCTGTATATATTGGAGGCTGTGCTGGGTTGTATATATATTAGAGGCTGTGCTGTATATATAGTGGAGGCTGTGCTGTATATATTGGAGGCTGTGCTGGGTTGTATATATATTAGAGGCTGTGCTGTATATATAGTGGAGGCTGTGCTGGGCTGTATATATAGTGGAGGCTGTGCTGGGCTGTATATATAGTGGAGGCTGTGCTGAACTGTATATATAGTGGAGGCTGTGCTGGACTGTATATATTGGAGGCTGTGCTGTATATATATTAGAGGCTGTGCTGTATATATAGTGGAGGCTGTGCTGGGCTGTATATATAGTGGAGGCTGTGCTGGGCTGTATATATATAGTGGAGGCTGTGCTGGGCTGTATATATATAGTGGAGGCTATGCTGGGCTGTATATATAGTGGAGGCTGTGCTGGGCTGCATATATAGTGGAGGCAGTGCTGGGCTGTATATATAGTGGAGGCTGTGCTGGGCTGTATATATAGTGGAGGCTGTGCTGGGCTGTATATATATTAGAAGCTGTGCTGTGCTGTATATATAGTGGAGGCTGTGCTGGACTGTATATATAGTGGAGGCTGTGCTGGGCTGTATATATAGTGGAGGCTGTGCTGGGCTGCATATATAGTGGAGGCTGTGCTGGGCTGCATGTATAGTAGAGGCTGTGCTGGGCTGCATATATAGTAGAGGCTGTGCTGGGCTGTATATATTGGAGGCTGTGCTGGGCTGTATATATATTAGAGGCTGTGCTGGGCTGTATATATAGTGGAGGCTGTGCTGGGCTGTATATATAGTGGAGGCTGTGCTGTGTACATAATGGAAGCTGGGCTGGGCTGTATATATATTAGAGGCTGTGCTGGGCTGTATATATAGTGGAGGCTGTGCTGGGCTGTATATATAGTGGAGGCAGTGCTGGGCTGCATATATAGTGGAGGCAGTGCTGGGCTGCATATATAGTGGAGGCAGTGCTGGGCTGCATATATAGTGGAGGCAGTGATGGGCTGTATAGTGGAGGCTGTGCTGGGCTGTATATATAGTGGAGGCTGTGCTGGGCTATATATATATTAGAGGCTGTGCTGGGCTATATATATATTAGAGGCTGTGCTGGGCTGTATATATAGTGGAGGCTGTGCTGGGCTGTATATATAGTGGAGGCTGTGCTGTGTACATAATGGAGGCTGGGCTGTATATATATTAGAGGCTGTGCTGGGCTGTATATATAGTAGAGGCTGTGCTGGGCTGTATATATAGTGGAGGCAGTGCTGGGCTGTATATATAGTGGAGGCAGTGCTGGGCTGTATATATAGTGGAGGCAGTGCTGAGCTGTATATATAGTGGAGGCTGTGCTGTATATATAATTACATACACTAATCCTCTGTGAGGTTCAGTCTCCTCCCTGCAGGCAGCTCCTCCCTCCTCCCAGGAAACACAGAAATCCTTCACATAGTTCCAGCAGAGAGCGGAGCCGCTGCAGAGCGAGAGAGAGAGAGGAGGAAGAGGACAAAGCTGCGGCCGCACACAGCGGCTCACACACAGCAGACAGCCGCCGGCCCCACAGCGACCGGGCCCCCCCACAGCCACCGGGCCCCCCACAGCAGTCACGTGGCTGCTCCTATTGACGGTACAGCACTGACCTACACCGCGCTGTCATCAACTCCGGGCATCAGTGATGTGTGATTACTGCATACAGGACCTGTGCTGATGTCACAGTCATGTGATCACTTACACACATCTTATTGGACATCAGACTTTCACATGGTCACATGACAGGAAGTGCTGACCAGTGAGAAGCTCCAGTGCTTTGCTCCTCCCTCATGTGACTGATCACATGACCATGACATTGTAATGAGGTGTGCAATTCTGATTGTATCATAGAAATGGATATAGAAATGAATTGTGCACAGTCTGCTACTGCCCCTTGTGGACAATTGCTGAAATGACTGCAGAGAGGAAAAAAAACAGCATTGATTGCTGCTCCCCTCCCCCAACAGCCATGTGCTGAGGAGGAGAGAGGGCGGGAGATTAGTACAGACACAGAGTTGAACAAGAGAACATCTGCCTGTGGATGTGTGTTGAAAGAGGGCTACTTTGCAACACCTTGCCGGAAAAATCACCCCGCAGAAGCCCCTGTGACTGATCCTGGGCCACTGGACTTTGGTGCTGTGACTCTGGCCGCTCTGCAAAACCTTGCCCGCCGTGCACCCAGAGTGCTTGTGCAGGGGCCGTGACCTACATAAGGGAGCCATTTGTGCTGCTGTGATCTCCCTTCTCCTGATCTGTGTGCCCTGAGACTGGGAGAGACAGACTGTTACCTGCAGAAGGAGACCAAAGAAGAGTGAGGAGATCCCCAGGCCTGCTACGTGGGAGCGACATCTTCTTCTGTGATAAGACTGGTACGTGATTTTAGGGAAAGTTAGGGAAAGATACCTTCATTGTTGTGTTTTCTTTTCTTGCTGCGTACCCGGAAGAAGTGAAGATCCAGAGACTCTAATATATACCAGTGCGCATATAGTTCGGTTGACTGTGAGATAAATATGTTTTACAGTAAAGAAATGTTATTATCGGTTAAACCTGAGTATGGGGATTCTGTTGAGAAAGATCATACACACACACCCGCGGCCTTACCACCGGTCGCTACATCTGGCGTAGTCGGCAGGATGTGTGATCAACAGAATCTCCTCCCGGTAGTAGCTTATAACCAGACTTATACTACGGCCTGCAGGTCCATATCCGGTGCCAGCAGTCCGAGCAGTGACACGGAAGAATTGAAGCAGATAGTAGCAGAGTTGCAGAAACAGATACTACAGCTGCAGCTCATGCTAGACCAACAGGCGGACAGGCAAGCGAGACAGCAACCCAGTCGGCCTATGGGAAGGTGCTGGACATGCGGCGACCCCCGCCATAGGGCAAACCGTTGTCCGCATCCTCCACCCGTGGTCCGATATACTAGAACCAGCAAGCCATGCCCCACAACAGCAGCCACCTTTAAACTAGACGCCCCAGCCAAAGCGGTTCGCTCGGCAGGGGAGATCAGGGAAAAGGGTGTGAAGAGACAGAGCCAGACCGATAAGCAAGTGCTGGCCACTCGGGTCCAGGGGACGGTGAAGTGGTTTAATGTCCGCGATGGGTATGGCTTCATCAACAGGAATGACACAAAGGATGACGTGTTTGTACATCAGACTGCCATAAAGCGTAACAATCCTCGTAAATGCCTCCGCAGCGTTGGTGATGGGGAGGTGGTACAGTTTGATGTTGTGAAGGGAGAGAAGGGTACAGAGGCCGCCGACGTCACCGGTCCCGGGGGTGTTCCCGTTAAAGGAAGCAGATTTGCCCCCAACCGGCGCCGCTACCGCCGGCGATCCTACTCTCCCCGGGTAGAAACTGTGACTGAGTTTATTGGAGATATTGTGAGCCCTGAACAAGGGAGCGAAGGTGAACGGGGGATGACGGTTTCCCCCAACAGAGGTCCCTACTCCGCCGGAGATCAATCCCTGTGATATCAACGGCCATCACTGCCTTGGAGCCGATGGTTGTTGACAGGGACTGTCAACCTTTAAGTGGGGGGGTATGTAATGAGGTGTGCAATTCTGATTGTATCATAGAAATGGATATAGAAATGAATTGTGCACAGTCTGCTACTGCCCCTTGTGGACAATTGCTGAAATGACTGCAGAGAGGAAAAAAAACAGCATTGATTGCTGCTCCCCTCCCCCAACAGCCATGTGCTGAGGAGGAGAGAGGGCGGGAGATTAGTACAGACACAGAGTTGAACAAGAGAACATCTGCCTGTGGATGTGTGTTGAAAGAGGGCTACTTTGCAACACCTTGCCGGAAAAATCACCCCGCAGAAGCCCCTGTGACTGATCCTGGGCCACTGGACTTTGGTGCTGTGACTCTGGCCGCTCTGCAAAACCTTGCCCGCCGTGCACCCAGAGTGCTTGTGCAGGGGCCGTGACCTACATAAGGGAGCCATTTGTGCTGCTGTGATCTCCCTTCTCCTGATCTGTGTGCCCTGAGACTGGGAGAGACAGACTGTTACCTGCAGAAGGAGACCAAAGAAGAGTGAGGAGATCCCCAGGCCTGCTACGTGGGAGCGACATCTTCTTCTGTGATAAGACTGGTACGTGATTTTAGGGAAAGTTAGGGAAAGATACCTTCATTGTTGTGTTTTCTTTTCTTGCTGCGTACCCGGAAGAAGTGAAGATCCAGAGACTCTAATATATACCAGTGCGCATATAGTTCGGTTGACTGTGAGATAAATATGTTTTACAGTAAAGAAATGTTATTATCGGTTAAACCTGAGTATGGAGATTCTGTTGAGAAAGATCATACACACACACCCGCGGCCTTACCACCGGTCGCTACAACATCACCACAGGTCCTGATCCCCCATGTGCAGATGATCTCCTGTGTCCTCCAGCACAGCGCACAGATCCGCTCTGGCTCAGTCTTCAGCTCAGTGTGATCTCCTCAGTGCAGTAGATCACATTGTGTCTGTATTCAGGGGGTTTATACTCCTCTTATAAGGTTAATATGTGACTGTTCTCTCTCCACTTACACTGTGTGATCTGCCGCCTCTTATTATATCCTTTATCCCCTCAGTGCAATCTGTGCTGGATCTGAAGAACCAACATAAACCCTGGAGGAAAGAGCCCGATCCTTCACAGTATACAGAATTATCACCACTCACTGCCCTGTCTGACTGTATATTACACTACAAGCAAATATACATATATATATATATATATATACACTGCATATATAGGGGCAGAATTATCACCAATCACTCCCCTGTCTGACTGTATATTACACTACAAGCAAATATACATATATATATACTGCATATATAGGGGCAGAATTATCACCAATCACTGCCCTGTCTGACTGTATATTACACTACAAGCAATTATACATATATATACACTGCATATATAGGGGCAGAATTATCACCAATCACTGCCCTGTCTGTCTGTATATTACACTACAAGGAAATATACATATATATATATACACTGCATATATAGGGGCAGAATTATCACCAATCACTGCCCTGTCTGACTGTATATTACACTACAAGCAAATATACACATATATATACTGCATATATAGGGCAGAATTATCACCAATCACTGCCCTGTCTGACTGTATATTACACTACAAGCAAATATACAATATATATATATACACTGCATATATAGGGGCAGAATTATCACCAATCACTGCCCTGTCTGACTGTATATTACACTACAAGCAAATATACATATATATACACTGCATATATAGGGGCAGAATTATCACCAATCACTGCCCTGTCTGACTGTATATTACACTACAAGCAAATATACATATATATATACTGCATATATAGGGGCAGAATTATCACCAATCACTCCCCTGTCTGACTGTATATTACACTACAAGCAAATATACATATATATACACTGCATATATAGGGGCAGAATTATCACCAATCACTGCCCTGTCTGACTGTATATTACACTACAAGCAAATATATATATATATATATATATATATATATATACTGCATATATAGGGGCAGAATTATCACCAATCACTGCCCTGTCTGACTGTATATTACACTACAAGCAAATATATATATATATATACTGCATATATAGGGGCAGAATTATCACCAATCACTGCCCTGTCTGACTGTATATTACACTACAAGCAAATATACATATATATATACTGCATATATAGGGGCAGAATTATCACCAATCACTGCCCTGTCTGACTGTATATTACACTACAAGCAAATATACATATATATATATACTGCATATATAGGGGCAGAATTATCACCAATCACTCCCCTGTTTGACTGTATATTACACTACAAGCAAATATACATATATATATATACTGCATATATAGGGGCAGAATTATCACCAATCACTGCCCTGTCTGACTGTATATTACACTACAAGCAAATATATATATATATATACTGCATATATAGGGGCAGAATTATCACCAATCACTGCCCTGTCTGACTGTATATTACACTACAAGCAAATATACATATATATATATACTGCATATATAGGGGCAGAATTATCACCAATCACTCCCCTGTTTGACTGTATATTACACTACAAGCAAATATACATATATATATACTGCATATATAGGGGCAGAATTATCACCACTCACTGCCCTGTCTGACTGTATATTACACTACAAGCAAATATACATATATATACACTGCATATATAGGGGCAGAATTATCACCAATCACTCCCCTGTCTGACTGTATATTACACTACAAGCAAAATATATATATATATAATACTGCATATATAGGGGCAGAATTATCACCAATCACTGCCCTGTCTGACTGTATATTACACTACAAGCAAATATACATATATATACTGCATATATAGGGGCAGAATTATCACCAATCACTGCCCTGTCTGACTGTATATTAAACTACAAGCAAATATACATATATATATATACTGCATATATAGGGGCAGAATTATCACCAATCACTCCCCTGTCTGACTGTATATTACACTACAAGCAAATATACATATATATATATATACACTGCATATATAGGGGCAGAATTATCACCAATCACTGCCCTGTCTGACTGTATATTACACTACAAGCAAATATACACATATATATACTGCATATATAGGGGCAGAATTATCACCAATCACTGCCCTGTCTGACTGTATATTACACTACAAGCAAATATACATATATATATATATACTGCATATATAGGGGCAGAATTATCACCAATCACTGCCCTGTCTGACTGTATATTACACTACAAGCAAATATACATATATATATACACTGCATATATAGGGGCAGAATTATCACCAATCACTGCCCTGTCTGACTGTATATTACACTACAAGCAAATATACATATATATACACTGCATATATAGGGGCAGAATTATCACCAATCACTCCCCTGTCTGACTGTATATTACACTACAAGGAAATATACATATATATATATACTGCATATATAGGGGCAGAATTATCACCAATCACTGCCCTGTCTGACTGTATATTACACTACAAGCAAATATACATATATATACACTGCATATATAGGGGCAGAATTATCACCAATCACTCCCCTGTCTGACTGTATATTACACTACAAGCAAATATACATATATATATATATACTGCATATATAGGGGCAGAATTATCACCAATCACTGCCCTGTCTGACTGTATATTACACTACAAGCAAATATACATATATATATATATACACTGCATATATAGGGGCAGAATTATCACCAATCACTGCCCTGTCTGACTGTATATTACACTACAAGCAAATATACATATATATACACTGCATATATCTACAGCAATAATTTGCAAATAATCAATTGATTTAAGTGTGCAAAAAGTATGTCATTATATGACCAGCATATCATCTCCTCCTATTTATATGCTTATACATAGCAATTGCATGTTGGTCAAATCATCTCCCACATAGGGGATCCAATTAATAGAATAGAAATCACCTGTATGTGCAAACCAAATTATAAACAGCACCTCAGTGATATTAATGGAGGAAATCTACTGATGCCTATTCACAGCAAGGAATTGCCAGGAGATGTATCTACAGCAATAATTGCAAATAATCAATTGGTTTAAGTCTGCAAAATTATGTCATTATATGACCAGCATATCATCTCCTCCTATTTATATGCTTATACATAGCAATTGCATGTTGGTCAAATCATCTCCCACATGGGGGATCCAATTCACAGAAATAAAAATCACCTATATATGCAAAAAACAGCACCTCAATGGTACAAGTGGAGGATATCTGCTGATGCAACCTAAAAACCTCTAATACATCCTAGAATAGGGTGATTTCCCCTCAGGCACACACTCAGGAATCTATTGCATCATCCAATTATAGCCACAGAGTTATTATAATCGCTATTCCATACCTAGTTGTGTCAGCCGTCGTATCATGCGTGCGCCCTGATGCGCATTTCGGAATTTCTCCTTCTGAGGGCTTAGTGAGTGAAGGGGAAGGGGCAGAATAAAATAGCAACGATAACCAATCAGCACGCCGCTCCTGTTGCTATGGCGGCGGATGCTTACAACCCAACGTCATGTCCGGCCACGCACCATCGGCGGCGTCATGAAGAGGTGTGCCAGTGGGTCAGCTGACCCACAGCACACTCCCCATAGAAACGCCAAGCCGATGAGCGGGACGGCGACACTGGGGAAGCGCCCGCTCAGCAGCAGGAGCTAAACAGATAGAATGTAATTCACAATGATTCAAAGAATCGGGTATATTAACTCCATACATATGAAAGCACAGCATCCAATGATAAACAACCGAACACTAATAACTCTGTGGCCATGGGCGTACCCAGCGTGGGGCAGGGGGGGCAGGTGCCCCCCCCAAGAGGCTGCCCCCCCTCATGAGGAAGGGGTGAGCGCAGCAATGTGCGTGCGCTGCGCGCACCTAGTGTACTAGGAGGGATGGTGTCGCCGCTGGCATTGCCCACATGTACTGTGACACACACTGCCTCTCCCCCGGTCCCCGGCGCTGAGAGCGATCACGCTGCAGGAAGCCGCTGGGAGCTCTGCTGCTTCCTGTCGCGTGATAGCTCTGAGTCCAAGGCAAGTCCTGCTACAGTGGAGGCGGCTGCGGTGCTGGCGGCTCCTCCACCCTGCCGGCCCCGGGGCCCCCCATGGACCCGGAGAATGGAGGATCAGCCGGCCCTGAAGGATGGACCTGATGCGGCTGGTGGTGGAGCTCACTGCTCTGAGGGAACCTGGCCTGAGCCAGCGCCAGGTGAGGGAAACTGTGCAGCACAGTGCAGGGGATAGGGGACAGAGGAGCAGAGTCCCGAGGAGAAGAGGACAGGGGGGCAGAAGGACTGGAACAGCAGGACAGAGGAGAAGAGGCTAGGGGGGCAGAGGAGAAGAGGCCAGGGGGGCAGAGGAGAAGAGGCCAGGGGGGAAGAAGGATTGGAACAGGGGGGCAGAGGAGAAGAGGCCAGGGGGGCACAGAAGAAGAGGCCAGGGGGGCAGAGGAGAAGAGGCCAGGGGGGCAGAAGGATGGGAACAGGGGGTCAGAGGTGAAGAGGCCAGGGGGGCACAGAAGAAGAGGCCAGGGGGGCACAGAAGAAGAGGCCAGGGGGGCAGAAGGATGGGAACAGGGGGGCAGAGGAGAAGAGGCCAGGGGGCAGAGGAGAAGAGGCCAGGGGGGCAGAAGGACAGGAACAGCAGGACAGAGGAGAAGAGGCCAGGGGTGCAGAGGAGAAGAGGCCAGGGGGGCAGAGGAGAAGAGGCCAGGGGGGCAGAAGGACAGGAACAGGAGGACAGAGGAGAAGAGGCCAGGGGGGCAGAGGAGAAGAGGCCAGGGGGGGCAGAGCAGAAGAGGCCAGGGGGGGCAGAAGGACAGGAACAGCAGGACAGAGGAGAAGAGGCCAGGGGTGCAGAGGAGAAGAGGCCAGGGGGGCAGAGGAGAAGAGGCCAGGGGGGCAGAAGGACAGGAACAGGAGGACAGAGGAGAAGAGGCCAGGGGGGCAGAGGAGAAGAGGCCAGGGGGGGCAGAGCAGAAGAGGCCAGGGGGGGCAGAAGGACAGGAACAGCAGGACAGAGGAGAAGAGGCCTGGGGGGCAGAGGAGAAGAGGCCAGGGGGGCAGAAGGACAGGAACAGCAGGACAGAGGAGAAGAGGCCAGGGGGGCAGAGGAGAAGAGGCCAGGGGGGCAGAAGGACAGGAACAGGAGGACAGAGGAGAAGAGGCCAGGGGAGCAGAAGGACAGGAACAGGAGGACAGAGGAGAAGAGGCCAGGGGAGCAGAAGGACAGGAACAGGAGGACAGAGGAGAAGAGGCCAGGGGAGCAGAAGGACAGGAACAGGAGGACAGAGGAGAAGAGGCCAGGGGGGCAGAAGGACAAGAACAGGAGGGCAGAGGAGAAAAGGCCAGGGGTGCAGAGGAGAAGAGGCCAGGGGTGCAGAGGAGAAGAGGCCAGGGGGGCAGAGGAGAAGAGGTCAGGGGGGCAGAAGGACAGGAACAGGGGGACAGAGGAGAAGACGAGTTGTAGTTCTCCTGGGCGGGCTCAATGTTCTCCCGCCGCTTGTCTGTGGTTAGTGTGCCTCATCTGGGACATCCTCAGCTCTGTGCTGTGCACAGACAATGTACCACCATGTCCCCAGCTCCGTCCTGTGCACAGTGTTCCACCATGTCCCCAGCTCCGTGCTGTGCACAGTGTACCACCATGTCCCCAGCTCCGTGCTGTGCACCGTGTACCACCATGTCCCCAGCTCCATGCTGTGCACCATGTACCACCATGCCCCCAGCTCTGTGCTGTGCACCGTGTACTACCATGTCCCCAGCTCTGTGCTGTGCACCGTGTACCACCATGTCCCCAGCTCCATGCTGTGCACCATGTACCACCATGCCCCCAGCTCTGTGCTGTGCACCGTGTACTACCATGTCCCCAGCTCTGTGCTGTGCACCGTGTACCACCATGTCTCCAGCTCTGTGCTGTGCACAGTGTACCACCATGTCCCCAGCTCTGTGCTGTGCACCGTGTACCACCATGTCTCCAGCTCTGTGCTGTGCACAGTGTACCACCATGTCCCCAGCTCTGTGCTGTGCACCGTGTACCACCATGTCCCCAGCTCTGTGCTGTGCACCGTGTACCACCATGTCCCCAGCTCTGTGCTGTGCACCGTGTACCACCATGTCCCCAGCTCCGTGCTGTGCACAGACAGTGTACCACCATGTCCACAGCTCTGTGCTGTGCACAGTGTACCACCATGTCCCCAGCTCTGTGATGTGCACAGTGTACCAGCATGTGAATCATATACTGTCGCAGCATGTTGCAACTTTTTTGTCATCCTGAATCTGGATGAGAAAAAAGCGTCCGAAACTCGCCAATCAGCTATCAGAGATTGATTGCAATGCGAGAAAATCACGTGTTGCACTCATCAGAGTTTCACGCCAGTGTGTCCGTACCCTAATACTGACATCCATATAGTAATCCTACTGGTATGGGGGATTTATGGCTGTTAGTACACACTCCATACTTCTTGTTATTAACCAGTTAATGCTCTCTTGTCCACCACACTGCAGTGTCAAAAGAGGACGACAGCGAGGCAGACAGCAACATGGCATCAGAGAGCCCCTGACCTCGATATAGAAGATTCTCAGCTCCCGGTATTGTGACATAATATTAAGAATAAAGTTTTTTGCATTTATATTACACTATGAGCCCCCCATAGGGGTCCCATCTCATATACAGCCCCCATAGGGCTCCCCATTGGCATAACGAGTCTGATGGGCCCCAGTGTCCAATTTTACAACCTGAACGACCATGGCTTGCCCCCCCCTAGTTTTGATCCTGGGTACGCCCATGTCTGTGGCTATAATTGGATGATGCAATAGATTCCTGAGTGTGTGCCTGAGGGGAAATTACCCTATTCTAGGATGTATTAGAGGTTTTTAGGTTGCATCAGCAGATATCCTCCACTTGTACCATTGAGGTGCTGTTTTTTGCACATACAGGTGATTTTTATTCTGTGAATTGGATCCCCCATGTGGGAGATGATTTGACCAACATGCAATTGCTATGTATAAGCATATAAATAGGAGGAGATGATATGCTGGTCATATAATGACATAATTTTGCAGACTTAAACCAATTGATTATTTGCAATTATTGCTGTAGATACATCTCCTGGCAATTCCTTGCTGTGAATAGGCATCAGTAGATTTCCTCCATTAATATCACTGAGGTGCTGTTTATAATTTGGTTTGCACATACAGGTGATTTCTATTCTATTAATTGGATCCCCTATGTGGGAGATGATTTGACCAACATGCAATTGCTATGTATAAGCATATAAATAGGAGGAGATGATATGCTGGTCATATAATGACATACTTTTTGCACACTTAAATCAATTGATTATTTGCAAATTATTGCTGTAGATACATCCCCAGGTACTCCCTTGCTGTGAATAGGCAATATATAAGGTTGAATAATACACGGGATAGAGTTGTTAATTAATACTTTTCCATACCTTAAATTCAATATATGTATACTATCATGTGATATGTAATAAAATAAATTGAAATTGAATACTGTGTGTATACATATATGATGTACTTGAATAATGAAAAAATAATTTTGTATCATGCTGGTTTTCTACCTTGCTCCCACCCCTTATACCGCACATCCTTTAATTAATAATAAAATTTATACTTTCATAGAAATGACTATATGATCGTTTTCGTTTCCCTTTGGGAAAAAATGTTTTTCTATTAATTTCGGTACGATCAGTCATGTTTGATTATATGTCCGGATTTATTCCAGGTATACTAGGTAATGGTATATGCATTAAATAATGGCATAGTATAGCTAGTCATGATGTACTGGATACAAAAACTGTGGTGTTTTCTAAGCAAATATACATATATATATATATACATATATATACACTGCATATATAGGGGCAGAATTATCACCAATCACTCCCCTGTCTGACTGTATATTACACTACAAGGAAATATACATATATATATACTGCATATATAGGGGCAGAATTATCACCAATCACTCCCCTGTCTGACTGTATATTACACTACAAGGAAATATACATATATATATATATACTGCATATATAGGGGCAGAATTATCACCAATCACTGCCCTGTCTGACTGTATATTACACTACAAGCAAATATACACATATATATACACTGCATATATAGGGGCAGAATTATCACCAATCACTGCCCTGTCTGTCTGTATATTACACTACAAGCAAATATACATATACCGTATATACTGCATATATAGGGGCAGAATTATCACCAATCACTCCCCTGTCTGACTGTATATTACACTACAAGCAAATATACATATATATATATATATACTGCATATATAGGGGCAGAATTATCACCAATCACTCCCCTGTCTGACTGTATATTACACTACAAGCAAATATACATATATATATACACTGCATATATAGGGGCAGAATTATCACCAATCACTGCCCTGTCTGACTGTATATTACACTACAAGCAAATATACATATATATATACTGCATATATAGAGGCAGAATTATCACCAATCACTCCCCTGTCTGACTGTATATTACACTACAAGCAAATATACATATATATATACTGCATATATAGAGGCAGAATTATCACCAATCACTCCCCTGTCTGACTGTATATTACACTACAAGCAAATATACATATATATACACTGCATATATAGGGGCAGAATTATCACCAATCACTCCCCTGTCTGACTGTATATTACACTACAAGCAAATATACATATATATACACTGCATATATAGGGCAGAATTATCACCAATCACTCCCCTGCTGACTGAGTAATTACACTACAAGCAAATATACATATATATACACTGCATATATAGGGGCAGAATTATCACCAATCACTCCCCTGTCTGACTGTATATTACACTACAAGCAAATATACATATACAGTTAGGGCCAGAAATATTTGGACAGTGACACAAGTTTTGTTATTTTAGCTGCTTACAAAAACATGTTCAGAAATACAATTATATATATAATATGGGCTGAAAGTGCACACTCCCAGCTGCAATATGAGAGTTTCCACATCCAAATCGGAGAAAGGGTTTAGGAATCATAGCTCTGTAATGCATAGCCTCCTCTCTTTCAAGGGACCAAAAGTAATTGGACAATGGACTCTAAAGGTTGCAATTAACTCTGAAGGCGTCTCCCTCGTTAACCTGTAATCAATGAAGTAGTTAAAAGGTCAGGGGTGGATTCCAGGTGTGTGGTTTTGCATTTCGAAGCTGTTGCTGTGACCAGACAACATGACAACATGCGGTCAAAGGAACTCTCAATTGAGGTGAAGCAGAACATCCTGAGGCTGAAAAAAAAGAAAAAATCCATCAGAGAGATAGCAGACATGCTTGGAGTAGCAAAATCAACAGTTGGGTACATTCTGAGAAAAAAGAAATTGACTGGTGAGCTTGGGAACTCTAAAAGGCCTGGGCGTCCACGGATGACAACAGTGGTGGATGATCGCCGCATACTTTATTTGGTGACGAAGAACCCGTTCACAACATCAACTGAAGTCCAGAACACTCTCAGTGAAGTAGGTGTATCTGTCTCTAAGTCAACAGTAAAGAGAAGACTCCATGACAGTAAATACAAAGGGTTCACATCTAGATGCAAACCATTCATCAATTCCAAAAATAGACAGGCCAGAGTTAAATTTGCTGAAAAACACCTCAAGAAGCCAACTCAGTTCTGGAAAAGTATTCTATGGACAGATGAGACAAAGATCAACCTGTACCAGAATGATGGGAAGAAAAAAGTTTGGAGAAGAAAGGGAACGGCACATGATCCAAGGCACACCACATCCTCTGTAAAACATGGTGGAGGCAACGTGATGGCATGGGCATGCATGGCTTTCAATGGCACTGGGTCACTTGTGTTTATTGATGACATAACAGCAGACAAGAGTAGCCGGATGAATTCTGAAGTGTACCGGGATATACTTTCAGCCCAGATTCAGCCAAATGCTGCAAAGTTGATTGGACGGCGCTTAATAGTACAGATGGACAATGACCCCATGCATACAGCCAAAGCTACCCAGGAGTTCATGAGTGCAAAAAAGTGGAACATTCTGTAATGGCCAAGTCAATCACCAGATCTTAACCCAATTGAGCATGCATTTCACTTGCTCAAATCCAAACTTAAGACGAAAAGACCCACAAACAAGCAAGACCTGAAGGCTGCGGCTGTAAAGGCCTGGCAAAGCATTAAGAAGGAGGAAACCCAGCGTTTGGTGATGTCCATGGGTTCCAGACTTAAGGCAGTGATTGCCTCCAAAGGATTCGCAACAAAATATTGAAAATAAAAATATTTTGTTTGGGTTATGTTTATTTGTCCAATTACTTTTGACCTCCTAAAATGTGGAGTGTTTGTAAAGAAATGTGTACAATTCCTACATTTTCTATCAGATATTTTTGTTCAACCCTTCAAATTAAACGTTACAATCTGCACTTGAATTCTGTTGTAGAGGTTTCATTTCAAATCCAATGTGGTGGCATGCAGAGCCCAACTCGCCAAAATTGTGTCACTGTCCAAATATTTCTGGCCCTAACTGTATATATACACTGCATATATAGGGGCAGAATTATCACCAATCACTGCCCTGTCTGACTGTATATTACACTACAAGCAAATATACATATATATATATATATACACTGCATATATAGGGGCAGAATTATCACCAATCACTGCCCTGTCTGACTGTATATTACACTACAAGCAAATATACATATATACACTGCATATATAGGGGCAGAATTATCACCAATCACTCCCCTGTCTGACTGTATATTACACTACAAGCAAATATACATATATATATACACTGCATATATATGGGCAGAATTATCACCAATCACTGCCCTGTCTGACTGTATATTACACTACAGGCAAATATACATATATATACACTGCATGTATAGGGGCAGAATTATCACCAATCACTGCCCTGTCTGACTGTATATTACACTACAAGCAAATATACATATATATATATACACTGCATATATAGGGGCAGAATTATCACCCCATGTCTCCCCTTTTGTAGCTTATATCTCTGAGACCTCAGGCTCCATCATCTTGATCCAGACTCTTCTACTCCTCCATATTGTGATGCAGACAAGCGCTAGATGCATCTTCTCACAGATTCACAGACGCCGCAGTCTCTTATGATAAACTAGATGGTGGCCGGATTCTAACACATCGGGTGTTCTAGAATATGTATGTAGTTGACATACTGTGACTGACAGAACTTGTTCAGTCAACATGAGTGAACTACATATATATATATATAGCAGCGCTATGGTATATGGCGGTACATTACATTACATGTATAGCAGCGCTATGGTATATGGTGGTACATTACAGTACATGTATAGCAGCGCTATGGTATATGGCAGTACATTACAGCACATGTATAGCAGCACTATAGTATATGGCTGTACATTACAGTACATGTATAGCAGCGCTATGATATATGGCGATACATTACAGTACATGTATAGCAGCACTATGGTATATGGCGGTACATTACATTACATGTATAGCAGCGCTATGGTATATGGTGGTACATTACAGTACATGTATAGCAGCACTGTAGTATATGGCGGTACATTACAGTTCATGTATAGCAGCTCTATGGTATACGGCGATACTCCGCTCCCCGCAGCCCCCCGCTCCTCCACAATAAAAGTAAAAAAATCCTCACCTTCTGCCGGCTCGCTCCACCTCCGACTTCTAGGTCCTACAGGCCTTTAGGACCTGTCGTTGCCTGGGAAAGCGATCAGCTCATCGGTCACATGACCACTAACTGCCGAGGGGGCAGGATTGTGTGAGGGGGCAGGATGGAGCCGGGGGGGGGGGCAGGATGGAGGCAGGTGGGCAGGATGGAGTCGGGGGGCGGGACAGGATGGAGTCGGGGGGGCGGGGGGCAGGATGGAGGGGGAGCAGGATGGAGGCGGAGGGGGAGCAGAATGGAGGCAGAGGGGGGCAGAATGGAGGCGGGGGCAGGATGGAGCGAGCGGGGCAGGATGGAGGCAGAGGAGCAGGATGGAGCCAGAGGAGCAGGATGGTGGCTGGGGGGAACAGGATGGTGGCTGGGGGGGGGGGGCAGGATGGTGGCGAGCGGGGCAGGATGGAGCCGGAGGAGCAGGATGGTGGCCGGTGGGGGGGGGGGAGCAGGATGGAGACAGGTGGGCAGGATGGAGTCGGGGGGCGGGACAGGATGGAGTCGGGGGGCGGGGCAGGATGGAGGCGGAGGGGAAGCAGGATGGAGGCGGAGGGGGAGCAGGATGGAGGCAGAGGGGGGGCAGAATGGAGGATGAGGGAGCAAGAACAGCGGGGGGCAGGATGGAGCGAGCGGGGCAGGATGGAGAGAGCAGGGCAGGATGGAGGCGGAGGACCAGGATGGAGCCGGAGGAGCAGGATGGTGGCTGGGGGGAGCAGGAAAGTGGCTCGGGGGGGCAGGATGGTGGCGAGCGGGGCAGGATGGAGTGAGCGGGGCAGGATGGAGCCGGAGGAGCAGGATGGAGCCGGAGGAGCAGGATGGTGGCCGGGGGGAGGTAGGGTTGGATGGTGGCGGGCGGGGCAGGATGGAGCGAGCGGGGCAGGATGGTGGCGGGAGGGCAGGATGGAGCGAGCAGGGCAGGTTGCAGCGAGCGGGGCAGGATGGTGGCGAGCGGGGCAGGATGGTGGCGAGCGGGACAGGATGGAGTCAAAGGAGCAGGATGGTGGCAAGGGGAGGGGCAGGATAGAGCGAGCGGGGCAGGATGGTGACGAGCGGGGCAGGATGGAGCCGGAGGGGCAGGATGGAGCCGGAGGAGCAGGATGGTGGCCGGGGGGAGCAGGATGGTGGCTGGGGGGGGGGGGCAGGATGGTGGCGGGCAGGGCAGGATGGAGCGAGCGGGGCAGGATGGAGCCAGAGGAGCAGGATGGTGGCCGGGGGGGGGGGCAGGATGGAGGCAGGTGGGCAGGATGGAGTCGGGGGGCAGGGCAGGATGGAGGGGGAGCAGGATGGAGGCAGAGGGGGAGCAGGATGGAGGCAGAGGGGGGGCAAAATGGAGGCGAGGGAGCAAGAACAGCGGGGGGCAGGATGGAGGCGGGGGCAGGATGGAGCGAGCGGGGCAGGATGGAGAGAGCGGGGCAGGATGGAGGCGGAGGAGCAGGATGGAGCCGGAGGAGCAGGATGGTGGCTGGGGGGGGGGGCAGGATGGTGTTGGGAGGGGGGGGCAGGATGGAGGCGGAGGGGGAGCAGGATGGAGGCAGAGGGGGGGCAGAATGGAGGCGAGAGAGCAAGAACAGCGGGGGGCAGGATGGAGGCGGGGACAGGATGGAGCGAGCAGGGCAGGATGGAGAGAGCAGGGCAGGATGGAGGCGGAGGAGCAGGATGGAGCCGGAGGAGCAGGATGGTGGCTGGGGGGAGCAGGATGGTGGCTGGGGGGGGCAGGATGGTGGTGAGCGGGGCAGGATGGAGTGAGCGGGGCAGGATGGAGCCGGAGGAGCAGGATGGAGCCGGAGGAGCAGGATGGTGGCCGGGGGGGGTTAGGGTTGGATGGTGGCGGGCGGGGCAGGATGGAGCCAGAGGAGCAGGATGGTGGCGAGCGGGGCAGGATGGAGCGAGCGGGGCAAGATGGTGGCGGGAGGGCAGGATGGAGAGAGCAGGGCAGGTTGGAGCGAGCGGGACAGGATGGTGGTGAGCGGGGCAGGATGGAGCGAGCGAGGCAGGATGGAGTCAAAGGAGCAGAATGGTGGCAGGGGGAGGGGCAGGATAGAGCGAGCGGGGCAGGATGGTAGCGAGCGGGGCAGGATGGAGCCGGAGGGGCAGGATGGAGCTGGCAGGGGCAGAATGGAGCCGGCGGGGCAGGATGGTGGTGGGGGAGGAGGATGGAGCGAGCGAGGCAGGATGGAGCGAGCAGGGCAGGATGGTGGCGAGCGGGGCAGGATGGTGGCGAGCGGGGCAGGATGGAGCGAGCGAGGCAGGATGGAGCCGGAAGAGCAGGAAGGTGGCGGGGGGGCAGGATGGAGCGGGGGGGGGCAGGATGGAGCGAGCGGGGCAGGATGGTGGCAGCGGGGCAGGATGGAGCGAGCGGGCAGGATGGAGCCGGAGGAGCAGGGTGGTGCCGGCGGGGCAGGATGGAGCGAGCAAGGCAGGATGGAGCAGGAGGAGCAGGGTGGAGCCGAAGGAGCAGGATGGTGGCTGGGGGGGCATGATGGTGGGGGGGGGGGCAGGATGGTGGCGAGCAGGGCAGGATGGAGCCGGTGGGGGGGGGGCAGGATGGAGCCGGCAGGGGTGGGGGAACAGGATGGAGCCGGCGGGAGGGGCAGGATGGAGCCGGCGGGGGGGGGGGGGGGGGGGGCAGGATGGAGCCGACGGAGGGGGGCAGGAAAGAGCCGGCGGTGGGGGCAGGATGGTGGCGGCGAGGGGGAAAAAGAGTATGGAGCCAGCGAGGGGGACAGGATGGAGCCGGCGGGGGGGGCAGGATGGTGGCGGTGGGGGGGCAGGATATGATGATACTCCGTCTTGAAGCTCCCATGGCAGGACCTGTCGTTGCTTGGGAAACCGATCAGCTGATCGGTCTCCCAGGCAATGACAGGTCCTCAAGCCCTCTATAAGCTAGAAGACGGAGGTGGAGTAGCGAGCCGGCGTAGGGTTAGCATCCTTATGGGATTTTTTTTAATTTTATATTTTTATCACCGTGGAGGAGCGGGGGAGCTGCGGGGGGGGGGGCCGCGGAGCGACATGACGAATGGGGGGAACAGGAGGAGCGGGGGGGCAGAGGGAGGCAGGAGGAGCGGAGGGGGGCAGGAAGAGTGGGGGTGCCGTGGGGAGCAGGGGGGCTGTGGGCAGAGCCGCCGCTGCGGCCACCGTGTATCCCGGCGACAGCAGGGCTGCAAATAGGCGCGAAATTCGAACTTTGAATTCTCGCGCCTATTTGCATACTCTGCGCTCATTGGCGGCCTCTGTCTGGCGGCAATTTCGGCAACAGCCACACTCAAAAAACCCTTAGACAATTATATAATAGATAGTTCACTTTTGATTATCTGCCTAGTGCGACCTCATTGTTGTGGGATGACGCAAATGTGACATTGTGCCAGGCCGACTAATCAAGAGAAGAGTCACTGATACCGTCAGGTAAGAGGTGATCCTCAAGGATTCCCATCCAGTGACTACAGATTGCTGACATGATCGATTGTCTGGATCTTGTGAGTGGATTCTCTGCTGTTTTAGGCTGCGTTCACACATTGCATATTTTTGTGCGCTTTTTTACATGCGCTTTTCAAAATACGCAATGTGTTTTGTGTCTGCCAGCAAAGTGAATGGGAAATCCACTTTGCAGTGCAGACACTGCGTAAAAATACGCAGTGCTTTTTCTGAGAGAAAACGCAGTTGCGTAAAGAATTGAGATGTCAATTCTTTACGCAGGAGCTCCTGCGTTTTCTCCCACTGACGTCACAGAGGGGAGGAAGAATCCTGCTTCCTCCTCCCCTCTGTAACCGCCCATTAGATTTCGCAGCAAAGACCATTATTTTTTATTTATAGACCTAATTTGAGAAAAAAAAAAATGACGTGGGGCTCCGCCATATTTTTGGTCCAGCCAGTTACAACTACTCAGCTGGGGGCTGGAATCCTCAGCAGAGTGAGGACAAAGCGTTCTGGGCCCCCCATGCTATGAATTGCAGCCCACAGCCGCCCCAGAAAACGGCGCATTCATTGAAGCGCCATTTTCTGGTGCTGTACCCAGACTCTTCCAGTTGCCCTGGTGGCAAACTGGGTAATAAAGGGGTTAATGCCAGCTTTTTTATTGGCAGCTGACACTAAGCCTGAGGTTCATAATGTCGGGCCCCGATCCCGCCATGACGTTGTGGGACATCATGGGTCGGGAAATGACCAACTTCCATGATGTCTCCATAACGTCAAGGGTCCGGAAGGGGTTTACAGACTTTTGTCGATTATAGAATTAACAGCATCTAAGCCCTGGTGGTACTTGTCAAGTGTTTCAATAACCCCCAAATTTATTTATTTTATTTTTTTTATCTATATTATTCACTGCACACCTAGATAGTGAGGAATGCTGGGAAAACTAATTCACTGCACAACTAGGACTAGGTGTAGGGAAATGAATAAGCATTAGCAAGAAACAAAGAAAAGGAGAATAGGGGGGAAGGTGTTAAAGAACGGGTGGGGGCGAGGCAAAACCAGTTCTACCGCAGAGCTCAGACCAGGTCAGGCCTGACGTAGCGAAAGAAACAGTCCAGTCGGATCTACACCGCCCCACCTGCCGTATCTCATTGTTTGTGAAGCCGGCCCGCGTTGCCTTGTTTGCCACGTCGATGCGGAAGGAGTGGGTGCCGAACTGGCCCGGCAGAGCTGAAAACTGTGATACTGTTAAAGGGGAGCCATCCACATGCTCGAAGAAAAATGTGGTGGGTGTTTGCAAATCTGTAGAACGCTTCAGAATGATAATTGGACATAGGAGCCCGGAAGAAGGGAAAAGTGGGAACCAGACCCACGGCCAAGCTGATCCGTTTTGGATCGCCTGATGCGCAACTGTACCCCGCTGTTGCAGACTATGACGTTGTAGCGACGAATGCCGCAGGGGCGGCCCCTAGACTTAGGGACCAGCTCGCTGACCCGAAGGGCACCGAAGAAGGCTAGCGCGAAATCTGCCGAAAACAGGAGGACCTCGCTGCCCTCAGCGCAAATGTCGCTTAGTTGTTTTATGATGCCAGTGAGTAATGTGAAAGTTATGGGCCTCCTGCTCTTGGTGCACGGCTACTTGCGTTTCCAGCCTTTAATGGCCTGGGAAAAAACGAAGGCCTTGGCTTGGTGATGTTGGGCCAACCCCAAAGACGAAACTGAAAAGCCAGCCCTGCCAACCTTTGCTGCGCCGCTGTGACTGAGACACCGCTGGATCACAGGTGGACCATGTACCAGGCTACCGAATTGCTAAGAAAACCCGAGGACACCTGCCCCGGCAACTTGTTGGCTAGTGTGGACCATTCCTACCAAGCCTTACCGTAGGAACGCCAGGTCAATGGTGCAAGCCAGGCCGGTACCAATGCTATTAGCTGTCCTCTGGTACCATCCACAGGTTTTTCAGACATTCCTGGCCCATCCTGTCAGCATTTGGGCATAGTGCACAAAATCTCTGAAAGTCAAAACGAGACAGGGCATTAGCAATAGTGTTGTCGATCCCCGAAACATGATGGGCCCTGAACCAGATATTATGATTAAGGCACAAGTATGAGATAGCACAACAGCCTAATGACAGGCGGGGAGGAAGATGCGAAGTGGTTGATGGCATGGACGACACTGATGTTGTCCATCCAGAAGCAAATCTGCCTGTTTGTCAACTGTTCGGCTCATAGCGCTGCAGCCACCGTGATGGGGGAACAGCTCAAGCAGGGTGAGGTCTTTTGTCCAGCTCGCCAGGTGCCATGTGTCGTCCAGCGACTAGCGCACCACTCCGAGCCGAGGAAGACTCCGAACTCTATGGCCCCGGAAGCCTCAGAGGATAGCGATATGTCCAAGCTGGAGACTTCCTGCTCCTGAAAGCACGTGTGCCCATTGTAGGCAGCGAGGAAAGCCTTCCATACACTTAGGTCGTCGCGCAGGGCTCTGGTGATGCGTATCCAGTGGTGGGGGCAGCTATACCCATCGTGGCCAGGCAGAGCCTCCGGGAGAAGATCCTCCCCATGGGCATCACCCTGCAACCGAAGGCCAGTAAGCCCATTAGCGATTCCATGTGCGCTAGAGTCACTTTAGGGACTACGCAGAAACCGTCAATTAGTGTTGTGATCTTGGCCACTTTGTCAAGTGGCAAACAAAAGACCATGTTGACGGAATTGATTTCGATCCCTAGGAACCAACTGCAGGTAACCAGACCGACTGTTTTCTTGGCTGACAGAGGTACCCCAAATATGGCTGTGATAGCCTTGAAAGATTCCAGCATGTAAGTGCATGACCCGGAGTTGGCAGGGCCAATGAACAGGAAATCGTCCAGATAGTGCGTGATCGATTTTGTCTTGGTTTGGCTTTGACCACCCACTCCAGGAACAAGCTGAAGAGCTTGAAGTATGAGCAGGATATGGAGCACCCCATGGGAAGGCACATGTCATAAAAGAAATCCCCGCCTAGGGAGCAACCCAGTAGATGATGGCAGTCCGGGTGTACTGGTAGCAGGCAAAAGGCTGAGGCTATGTCTGATTTTGCCATTAGCATGCCGTGCCCAGCTTTGCGGACTAGTGACTGTCACGCTTCCGGGGGAAGGTGCCCTAGAGTGGACCCACTGGGCCGTGGTACCGAACGCCCCTGGGTGAGCTGATCCTCGTTTACCCAACCCTATACAGGGATTATCAGGGGCAAGCCCAGGGGGTCTAAGTACCACAGCAGCTAGTGCCAGGGGGGCGGCTCGTAAGGTTAGCCTATACTAAGGCACAGCTAAGGATTTCAGGTAACAGAGTACAAGGCTAGGAGTGCAGGAAGGGTGCTACCGGGGAAGAGCACAGCTAAGGATTCCCAGTAACAGAGCAGAAAGAGGGCCTGACCAACAGCCAGCAAAGCAGAAGCTTAACTAACTCAATAATCAGGCACCTCCCATCAGTGGAGGTGGCCTGATATACCAGAGGAAGAGCAGCTATTGGTCAAGGGGAGTGTCAGGTTGGACCGTGCCGCCCCTAGAGTCACAGGGAAAGAGTGCACCTAGTGCGCCGCTGATTGGTCACATGAATAAGACCATTGCAATGTGCTCATGTGTGAGCCCGGTGATCAGCTGACAGGAAGGGAACCCGGAGGCAGCTCCGAGACACCGCACGCCTAGACGCCGGATGCCCGGTCGGCAGAGGATGCCGACCCGGGAGAGGTGACCTGGGGAGCGGGAGAACAGTACCCCCTCCCTCACGTCCCCTCCTCCGAAGGCGCGCTAAGTAACTCGCCAGAATGTGTGGCGCATCATTGTTCTCCCGTGGCTCCCAGGTCCGCTCCTCAGGACCGAAGCCAACCCAGTCAATGAGGAAGAGGGTCTTGCCTCTACTTTTCTTCATAGCAAGGATGTCCCTGACTTCATAGACATCCTCGGAGCTGAAAGGCCGTGGCACAGTACCGGAGGAGGGATGATAGCGATTAAGCACCACGGGTTTCAACAACGAGACATGGAAGGAGTTAGGGATGCAAAGCGAGGCAGGTAGCCTCAGCTTGTAGGCAACGTCGTTGATGCGTCCCAGGACCGATATAACGCGGCCCCAACTTGTAGGATGGCACCTTTAGCCTGACGTATCTGGAAGAAAGCCACACTTTATCGCCCGGGAGGAAAGATGGCGAATCCAGACGTCTCTTATCGGCATGTCTCTTCATCCTGCTGGAGGCTTGTGTAAGAGCGTCTCTGGTTACACTCCAGATCCTGGAGAAGTCCATGGACAAGCCATCAGCCGCCAGGTTGCCAGACGCTGAGGAGATCAGAAGAGGTAAAGCAGGGTGTTGCCCGAATAGGGGATTCAGCTGACGACTCACTAGAGTGATTGTTGTATGCGAATTCCGCCCAAGGAAGGAGACAGGTCCAGTTATCATGATGAGCGCTGGCAAAGTGCTGAAGATAGGTGGTGAGGACTTGGTTAATGTGCTCCACCTGCCCGTTGTACTGAGGATGATAGGTAGAGGAGAAGTCCAACGTTATGTCCATATGCTTGCACAGCGCCCTCCAGAACCGGGAAGTGAACTGGACTCCCATATCGGACACGATATGGCGAGGAAATCCATGGAGCCGGAAGATGTGTTTGAATAATATCTTGGCCAACTCAGGAGCGGATGGTAGACCGGGCAAAGGAACGAAGTGAGCCATTTTGGAGAAGCGATCCACGACTACCCATTTGACCGTACAGCCGGAGGAGCAAGGGAGATCTGCAATGAAATCCATCGCTATATGTCGCCAAGGAGCCGACGGGACTGGAAGAGGCAGGAGACGTCCAGCTGGCAACTTTCTGGACACCTTATTTCTAGCACAAGACGGACATGAAGCAACGAAGTCCTGGACACCTTGACGAATAGTAGGCCGCCAATAGTGACGGGTGATCAAAGCGAGAGACTTTTTAACTCCAATGTGGCCGGCAATTCTCGACGAGTGTCCCCATGACAGGACCGTCTTCCTCTGATCCTGGGCGACGAATGTTTTACCCAGTGGAAGTCCAGCTACATGTAAGGGAGCCACAGTGATTATTTTGGTAGGGTTGACGATATGGAAGGGCTCATCTTCCATATCCAACGGCTGGAAGGACCATGACAGGGCATCAGCCTTGACATTTTTACTGCCAGGTCGGAAGTGTAGTTCAAAATTGAAACTGAGAAAGAACAGGGACCACCGGTACTGTCGGGGGTTGAGCCTCTGGGCAGACTGGAGATAAGCCAGGTTCTTGTGGTCGGTGAAGATAATGAACAGATGGACGGCACCCTCGAGGAGGTGTTGCCACTCCTCCAGTGCCAATTTGTTGGCCAGCAATTCACAATCCCCGATTGAGTAATTGTGCTCTGATGTGGTAAATGCCTTGGAGAAGAACCCGCAGGTGACTAACCGACCCGAAGAGGATTTCTGAGAGAGGACAGCCCCCGCTCCTATGGAGGAGGCGTCTACCTCTACAATAAACTGTCCTGTTTACCTCTGGTTGGTGCAAGGTAGGAGCCTCGGAGAAGGAGCGCTTTAAGGAGGAAAAGTCGTTCTCGGCCTCTGGGGTCCAGTCGCAGGCTTTTGCTCCCTTACAGATGAGAGCCGTGATGGGCTTGATCAAGGACGAAAAATGGGGAATGAATTGCCTGTTATAATTCGCAAAGCAAAAGAATCGCTGAATGGCCTTAGTCCCCACAGGACGGGGCCACTTCAGAACAGCAGAGAGCTTCTCAGGATCCATCCGTAGTGTGGAATCAGAGATGATGTATCCGAGGAAGGGCAAAGAGGTCTGCTCAAAGACACATTTCTCCATCTTAGCATACAACCGATTCCTCCTCAGTCGCAGGAGGACTTGCCGTACGTGCCGACTATGAGAGGATAAATCCGGGGAGAAGATGAGGATGTCGTCCAAACATACCACCACACTGGTGTACAACAAATCACGGAAGGTGTCATTGACGAACTCTTGAAACACTGCGGGAGCGTTACACAACCCATACGGCATGACCAAATACTCATAATGGCCGTCCCTGGTATTGAAAATCGTCTCCCATTAGTCTCCGGCACGTATGCGAACCACGTTGTAGGCTTCTCTTAGGTCCAATTTCATAAAGATGCAAGCCCCTTTGAGCCTGTCAAAGAGCTCCAGAATCAGCGGCAGGGGGTATTTGTTCTTGACGGTGATGGCATTCAAGCCTCTGTAATCTATGCAGGGTCGAAGGGTGCCCTCCTTTTTCGTCACATAGAAAAATCCTGCGCCAGCAGGGGACATGGATTTTTGGATGAAGCCCCTGGCCAAATTGTCCGCGATGTACTCGGACATGGCTTGTGACTCAGCCGGGGACAAAGGGTAGATACGTCCCCTGGGTGGTGTAGCACCCGGTACCAGATCAATAGGGCAATCATAAGGACTATGAGGCGGGAGGACCTCTGCCTCCGTTTTGCTGAAGACATCCATGTACTGCCAATACGCAGCCGATAAACCAGGAAGAACAGAAGCCGGTTGCGGGGAACCGGGTGGCAGAACGGACTGCAGGCGCCGCTCGGGGGAGACAGGGCTCCACCGCAGAATGTCCCCTGAGCGCCAGTCCAGGACAAGTTCATGACCTCGGAGCCAGGGAAGCCTGAGGAGCAGGGCATGGGAGAGGCCAGGCAGGACGTAGAAGGCAATCTTTTCACGGTGTAGGGCCCTGCAGCGGCCTGCCATCCACCGATGCGATTACACGAGGCGTCAATAGAGGTATTACGGGGATTCCAAGCCGAGCCACTGCCTCTTGCCGAATGAAGTTTACTGCTGCCCCCGAATCCACGTAGGCTAACTCAGAGTAGTGTCTCTGCAGACGTATCACCTGCACGGGCAGGGTGAGGGGTTGAGAGGCATCGCTCTCGCCTAGGATGGCCTCTCGTACTTGACCTAGGCGTAGGGCTTTCCCGGCCTATCGGGACAATACCGGCGCTGATGGGATGAGTCTCTGCAATACAGGCATAGGCCGCGGGCCAGCCTCCCTTCTTGGCGTCGTTCCGCCATTCTGACCCGATCCACCTGCATAGGTTCAGAAAGGGGGGCGGCGGCAGACACCACAGTCCGTGTACAGGGCGAACTGCGTTCAGAGGGAAGCGAGCGGACGGATCTCCTCTCCCTGGAATTGCAAATCGATGAGAGTGGCTAGTGAGATCAAGGCCTCCAGCTCCACTGGGATATCCCGACCCGCAAGTTCGTCTTTTATCCTGCCGGACAGGCCACACCAGAAAGCTCCAGTCAGCGCTTTGTTATTCCATCTCAACTCGCAGGAGAGTGTGCGGAAGCGAATAGCGTACTGCCCAACGGTGAGTGTCCCTTGACGGAGGTTGAAGAGGGACTCCGTGACAGATGCGACCCAGCCGGGTTCATCGAACACCCTCCGGAATGTCTCCAGAAAGGTCGACAAGTGGGAGACCACAGGGTCATCATGCTCCCAGAGAGGGTGAACCCACGCCAGAGCCTTGCCCTCAAGGTGGGACATCACAAAGGCCACCCTGGCCCGACCAGTGAGATACTGCTGTGGCAGCAGTCCGAAGTGTAGGCTACATTGGTTGAGGAAACCACGGCACTTCTTAGGGTCTCCGCTGTATCTAGGTGGTTGTCCAAGGCAGGGCGGAGGGGTCAGAATGCTACCCGGGGACCGGTCATAGGATACGGACTGACCCGAGATCGTTGTTGCCGACTGCAAGGAGACCAGACAATCGTTCATCGCAGATATGTAAGACAGCATGCGAGACTGCATGTCTCTTTGCACTGACAGCATCTGCTGTAGGCTCGCAAGCTGAGTGGCAGATGCTGGGTCGGAGGTCTGAAGGGAGGCTTACCGGGTATCAATGAACTGAAGAAAAGCCATAATACGGGTCTGATTCTCACGAAGATAAGCCAGCTCCTTTGGTGCTGAAAACAAGGTACCAACGGGGTCCATGGCCTGATTATTCTGTCACGCTTCCGGGGGAAGGCGCCCTGGAGTGGACCCACTGGGCCGTGGTACCGAACTCCCCTGGGTGAGCTGATCCTAGTTTACCCAACCCCTAAGGCACAACTAAGGATTCCAGGTAAAAGAGTACAAGGCTAGGAGTGCAGGAAGGATGCTACCGGGGGAAGAGCACAGCTAAGGATTTTTGGTAACTGGGTACAAGGCTAGGAGTGCAGGAATGGTGCTACCGGGAAAGAGCACAGCTAAGGATTCCCATTAACAGAGCACAAAAAGGGCCTGACCAACAGCCAGCAAAGCAGAAGCTCAATTAATTCAATAATCAGGCACCTTCTATCAGTAGAGGTGGCCTGATATACCAGAGGAAGAGCAGCTATTGGTCAAGGGGAGTGTCAGGTTGGAACATGCCGGCCCCTAGAGTCACAGGGGAGGAGTGCACCTAGTGCGCCGCTGATTGGTCACATGAATACGACCATTGCAATGTGCTCATGTGTGAGCCCGGTGGTCAGCTGACAGGAAGGGAACCCGGCGAAGGTTCCGAGACACCGCACGCCTGTACGCCGGATGCCCGGTAAGCAGAGGAGCAGGGGATGCCGACCCGGGAGAGGTGAGCTGGGGAGCGGTGCCAGGGGACCTAACAGTGACACAGCTTTGTCGAAGGAGACGTAGGATACTGCCGAGTCCTCTGCTGGGATGCCGTCCTTGACTGACTTTCCAAATGGGAAGTGTCGAGCCCCAGGCCCTGGGGTACTCGGGAATCAGGCTCGGTAGGTGCTTTCGTGGGGATGTCACGGGTGGCAGCGCCTGAGCCCGTGGCCTGGGTGATACTTCAATAAAGGGTTATGTACAGGGGATAAGAGTTTGTCATGTGACGCCACCTGTAGTACCTGGTGATGGGTCACCAGTGCCACCACAGTCCTCCAGAGGTCGATGGTAATGCGGCTGGGATGGCAAAGCTCCCTACTGATGGAGCTGGGGGCCTCCGGGGCAGCGTAGTGTAAAGGGGCAGTTTGGAGTGGACATTTAGGTCGGGATAGGGAGTGATGGAGCAGTCTATAGGGGTAATGGGAACAGAGAGGAATGACGCACACACACTGCAGAAAGTCTCTTTTACCTTTTTACTGGTGGTATGAGCAGGTAAAACGTTCAGGGCACTGTCGGGTGACCAGGTGCACAGTGAGCTTCCACAGCAAGTGAGTATAAGGCCTCCTCAGCTTCTCTACTCTTTCTGAAGCCCTGTCTGCATGCAGCCAGACCGGCCTCCTCACTTCCTCTGTCCTCTCCCCCTCCTCCTGCGCGGTCCACGGGTTACCCTCTTTGATCACTGCCTTGTGATATCTCACTGCGGTGTCTGGCTCCCTCTTTCTGGGTACGCAGGGGGATCAGGTGACTAAAGTCTCCACTGTGTGACGGGGTTTTCTGTAGTCTTGAAGCAATCCTACAGGTGCGGATCCCCGAAGTGCGGTACGTCTCTGGGTGAACCTTCACCGGTTCCTCACTCCCTTGGCTCTGCTCCTTGCCTTTTGTCCCCACTCCTAGGCTGGCTCAGCGTAGAAGGGCCACTCCGGGTCACTGGTTCAGGCCTAACCACGGCACCGATCACCAGGACATCTTCGAAGCTCTCCTAGCGTCTGCACACTCTAACTAACTCCTCCCCCAGCAGCAGTATTTATGGAGGACCTCACCTAAAGTCAGTGAGTATAGCTCCCCCTACTGTGCTGGGGTGGAAGGTGTTGCATGGAGTAGGTACCTGCTGTGGAAACCCAGCTGTGCTGTAGGGAAGTCTGTGGCTATCTGCATGAGCAGGGTGCCACAGAAGGACAGGTGATGGATTAGTCGGTACTCTCCGCGCTCCTTCTTTGGTACTACGCCCATCGGCGAGACCCGGAGGTTGGGAAAAGACAGGCTTGCAAAAGGGGCCGACCATGCGGCCCAGGGCCACCTCTTTTTGTATCTTGTTTGCCAGCACCTGGGGGAGGTCTCTGGCTGACTTAAGGTTTGGGGCTGAACAGGGGTTCAGGGAAAAAACAAAGGAGATGAAAAAACTGTGCGTAAAGCCGTTCCTGGATGTTGATGGAAGCCTCCCTATTGGGGTACGAACTTAGCAACGGCTCCATCTCTAACACATTCACTGGGGTCTTTGGTGACCGCCTTTGTGTTCTTGTGGAGCTTGGCTGGTTGCCTATCGCACTTAGATAAAGAGTGGTTGCCCCCACAAGCCAAGCACTCATGCTTGTACTTGCAGAGTCCCTGGAACCTTCAGTGACCCTCGTTGAAAAGCCAGCAGCACCCTGACCTGTGGACGTTTGTGGAACCCGCGCCATGCTGAGGGCTTGCGGTTGGGTT
Organism: Allobates femoralis; assembly: GCA_033576535.1. Lineage (NCBI taxonomy): Eukaryota > Metazoa > Chordata > Amphibia > Anura > Aromobatidae > Allobates > Allobates femoralis. Next base: position 620,056,921 of record JARQOC010000001.1, on the reverse strand, counting down.
TCCGAGAAAGGGCTAATAAGCCCTTTGATCCATCATTAGCCTGAGCCATGAATCAATGGCTTTGACACGCCAGCCTAAATGGGGCTGAAGTGCCAGTCATCACCTGAATTCTTCATCGTACTTCCACCAAGCGGAGCCCCCGTGGGTTTTGTAGGAGTTATATATGGAGTCGCAATACTTGAAAAGTTCTGAGCAACGCTCAGGGTGTCTTTGACCCATCACGCTTACCAGAATAAAGAATGCCTGAAGCCAGTTGTTGATGTTTTTGGCCACCTTAGGTTTTCTTGCTAATGGGTAGTCGGCGGCTCGTCTTTCCCTATCTACCACGCTCTGGTCAGCCGATACCAGGGACCATATGTCGATATAATTATGGGCCCAAATTTTTAGCATGGTGTCCTGGGTTAGGTGTGTACCCAATTGGGGTATACCGCAGTAGAATATGTCCCTGAATAAATATGGGCGTTGTGTTTCTGCGGTAGGTTGGAGAAAAGTGGGGTTGACCAGAACCTTCCCTGAAAATGTGCTGGCCGCTACCCCCGCCACCACCCCTGAATGGGCCTCCCCACCCCATGCACTGGCAAAGCCGTACTCACCGGATGATGTAGCGGGTTAATCCACCTGCAATTCAGCCATGCTGTGATGATGCAGTGCTGGTCCAGCTTCAGTGTTCTTCTGGGAAGATCTTCCACGTTGGAACTGGCTAAGGGAGCGGCTTTGGTGTGAAGTGGACGACGATGCACTGGAGGATGCATAATGGCGTCTTTGGGTGGACCGCTTGCTATGCTTGGAGGAGCGCCAGCAGCGGTGTCGTGTGCTCCGTGAGTGACGGTGGTGGCTCTCGAAGCTCCTACTTCGTGAGGTGGACGAGAAACGTCCAGAATGGCAGGTCCTGGAGGACCCCTGACTGGTGGGGTGCACAGCCAGATCGTGAGTCCCTGCGTGGGCTGGCAGGGGCTGCCCCGAAGATGTGAGCCCGGGGGCGACTGGCAGGCTGAAGGTGTGCTGAGGGGGGAGCCGAGGAGCTGGGTCCCTGTTACGTATTGACTGCCTTGCTGTATGGAAGTGCTGCTACTGTGGTTAAAATGAAGCCTTTTTTTCCCCTGCTCTCAGTGTGGAGAGAGGAAGCTAATGAGCGGGAGCTGAGAGTGCAGGTATGTGTGATGAATATGACTCATGCTTAGGTGAGCTGAGGGGCGTGCCTGGGCTGGTTGCTCCCCACCCCTCAGCCATAAATAGGTCAGCTCACATTCACCTGATTTCGCTGATTCAGTTCACTTCTGGACTGTGACCTGTTGTGAGTGGATGCTGAACCAGAGCTGCTGCTTTGCTCTCCATTGGAAGTTGTTGGGTTCCATAGTCCGTGGGTGGAGGTAGGGGCTTATGCCTAGGGCTTCTCAGGAGTTAGGGACTTAGGGTGGTGGCTCGGACCTCCTCACCTTTAGAGGTATCTCCAAGATCAGGGCGAGTCAGGGACCCCAGTATCAGTACTGCGATTCTGTGGGTGGCACTCTGCAACACAGTGTGGACTTCATTGTACAAGTTAGAGGTAAGCTAAGCAGCAGCTTATTTAGATAACTATAGGAGGGGGTGGCACTAGTGCAGAAAGCCCCTGGGTAGCGCTGTTCTAAATAATAGAGCACCTCACTTGTAAATGAATAGGAGCACATAGTGGAAGATCACCGGTGGTACAATTGGAAGTGTACTGCATAAGACTATATGTGCATATAATCTAAGTCATTACACAACTAGTGCTACATTTTTTGGCAGAGTACACCTATAATATAATAAATTAATGTATTTTATGTAAGAATTTGAATTGCTTGTAATTGGTACCTGAATAAATTGTAATTATATGAAATTAAGAATAAAAATGACTTTTGTATGACAAAGTGGTTCAGTTTCATGTGTCACCAGTGTACCTCAGGTGAGGTAACACAGATGATTTTGGGGATATGGGACTTGTGTAGAGAGGGATTGGCAAATTAAAGTGAATTGCTGTCTCCCTACTGCACCCCCACGGTGCCTGTCGGAAGGCGCTCTGTGCAACTGCACTAGTCGCGCATAGGTAAGGCCATCCATGTTCATACACAAGAGTAAGAAAAACCTCTCCTGGATTATTGTGTACATAAGTCTTGTAGGGAGCAATCACCCGTTTAAATTTGTTTTAAATACTGTTACATTTCAAGTAGTGACTGATCCTTAAAGGGACTCTGTCAGGTCATTTTTCAGTATGACACTAATATTACCCTTTAATAGATCTTTTAAAAACATGTAAAATAATTACTGTACTGTTTGTAGTTTCCTTGCTTTAAGCATTTTCAGACCCTGCAGGCAGCTGGTGCCTTAGTCCTCTCCATTACTTTCACAGCTGAATAGTCCGGCTGTATAAATGTTATTTAAATATCCATGCCTATCCAAGCTGGTGTCCTGTCCCTCCCCTTAGTGCTGGGGTGGGGAGAGATGTTTGTCCTGCACTGTGTGCTATCTGTAAGATGTTTCTGTTATATCAATGTTGGTTTTCCTGCAGACATGTAATGTCTGTATCTGCTGAGCAATGATGAAATATTCTTATATTCACATAGAAATATCTGACGGCACATACTACACACATGCCTCACATACACACAATGACATGAAGAGCTGCAGCTAAGAGCAAGAGCACACACCTCCTCCCCCCTCTTTCCTGCCCTGTTTGCAGACTCTGCAATGAGTCACACACCATAAAACCCTGAGGGCAGGGCGGGGCTCTGTAGTGATGCATGAATATTCATTCCTTTGTTAGTGAGCAACAGAGAACTCACCGTGATTGACAGATGGAATTAATCTTTTCATTTGAAGTTTACAGAGGTTAGGAGGAAAGCATAAATAATAGAAATACATGTATAGAGAGATGAATTAGAAAAGGATAGCAGTTACCAATGGATTTTTGACCTGACAGATTCCCTTTAACCCCTTCACCCCTTGGCAATTTTTTGTTTTCCATTTTCGTTTTTTCCTCCCCTTCTTCCATGAGCTATAACTTTTTTATTTTTCCATTAATATAGACATATGAGGGTTTCTTTTTTTGCGGGACAAGTTGTACTTTCAGATGAAATCATTTATTTTACCATATAGTGTACTGGAAAATGGGAAAAAAATTCCAAGTGCGGTGAAAGTGGAAAAAAAGTGCAATTACGCATTTGTATTTTATTCACCATGTTCACTCTGTGGTAATACTGAGGTGTCAGTATGATACCTCGGGTCAGTACTATATGGTAACACTGAGGTGTCGGTATGATGCCTCGGGTCAGTACTATATGGTAACACTGACGTGTCGGTGTGATGCCTCGGGTCAGTACTATATGGTAACACTGAGGTGTCGCTATGAAGCCTTCGTGTCAGAACTATATGGTAACACTGACGTGTCAGTATGATGCCTCAGGTCAGTACTATATGGTAACACTGATGTGTCGGTATGATGCCTCGGGTCAGTACTATATGGTAACACTGAGGTGTCGGTATGATACCTCGGGTCAGTACTATATGGTAACACTGACGTGTCGGTATGATGTCTGGGGTCAGAACTATATGGTAACGCTGAGGTGTCAGTATGATGCCTCGGGTCAGTACTATATGGTAACACTGAGGTGTCGGTATGATGCCTCGGGTCAGTACTATATGGTAACACTGATGTGTCGCTATGAAGCCTCGTGTCAGAACTATATGGTAACACTGAGGTGTCGGTATGATGCCTCGGGTCAGTACTATATGGTAACACTGACGTGTCGGTATGATGCCTCGAGTCAGTACTATATGGTAACACTGACGTTTTGGTATGATGCCTCGGGTCAGTATTATATGGTAACACTGATGTGTCGCTATGAAGCCTTGTGTCAGAACTATATAGTAACCCTGATGTGCCGGTATGATACCTCGGGTCAGTACTATATGGTAACACTGACGTGTCAGTATGATGCCTCAGGTCAGTACTATATGTTAACACTGAGGTGTCGGTATGATGTCTCAGGTCAGTACTATATGGTAACACTGATGTGTCGGTATAATGCCTCGGGTCAGTACTATATGGTAACACTGATGTGTCGGTATGATGTCTTGGGTCAGTACTATATGGTAACACTGAGATGTCGGTATGATGTCTCAGGTCAGTACTATATGGTAACACTGACGTGTCGGTATGATGTCTGGGGTCAGTACTATATGGTAACACTGACATGTCAGTATGATGCCTCAGGTCAGTACTATATGGTAACACTGATGTGTCGGTATGATGTCTTGGGTCAGTACTATATGGTAACACTGAGATGTCGGTATGATGTATGGGGTCAGTACTATATGGTAACACTGACATGTCAGTATGATGCCTCGGGTCAGTACTATATGGTAACACTGATGTGTCGGTATGATGTCTTGGGTCAGTACTATATGGTAACACTGAGGTTTTGGTATGAGGTCTCGGGTCAGTACTATATGGTAACACTGATGTGTCGGTATGATGTCTGGGGTCAGTACTATATGGTAACACCGAGGTGTCGGTATGATGTCTAGGATCAGTACTATATGGTAACACTGAGGTGTCAGTATGATGTCTGGGGTCAGTACTATATGGTAACACTGAAGTGTCGGTATGATGTCTCGGGTCATTACTTTATGTTAACACAGGAGGTGTCTGTATGATGTCTGGGATCAGTACTATATGGTAACACTGAGGATGTTAAAACAGGAGGTGTCGGTACGATGATTTGGGTCGGTACGAATTCATAGATACCAAACAATTTACTTTTACTGTTATCTAATTGGTGGAAAAAAATTCAGAAGTTTGAAAAAAAAAAGAATTGCACTTTTCGCGCCATGTTCCGTGACCTGTAGCGTCCTCATTTTTGGTGATCTAGGGATCTATGATGGCTTATTTTTTGCGTCTTGTGCTGTATTTCTAATGATACCATTTTTTGGTAGATGTGATGTTTTGATCGCCTGTTATTGCATTTTATTTCAGTATTGTGGTGACCAAAATAATGTAATTTTGGCGTTTAGACTTTTTTTTCCGTTACGCAGTTTGCAGATCTGATTAGCTAATTTTATATTCTGATTGGGCATTTCTGAACGTGGAAATACCAAACGTTTTTTTTTTCTGAATGGGGCAAAAGAGGGGTAATGTGAACTTGTGTTTTTTTTCATATTTTTTAAAATTTAATTTTTTTATTTGTTATTTTACACTGCCCCATAGGGTGCCATAGTCCAATCACTTATGCTATGTTCCGATGAGCTGCAGCACATCGGAACATAGCACAAATGATCACTTTCTGTGGATGGCAGCGCTTGCCAACCATCCACAGGAAGTGAATCCTGATAGCATCCGGGGTCACCACAGGACCCCGGGCTATCAGGTGATACACGGAGATCCTGCGATCTTATGGTGGGATCTCCGATCACGGTGGGGAACGGCGTGGTCCGAGATGTTGGGGGAATGATGCGAGTTCACCGAGGGAACTCACATCAAAAGGAGGAACACAACCTATGACGAACCAGTATGTCATAAGTCGTGAAGGGGTTAAAGAAGTTGTCCAGGATTTTAACATTGATGACCTATCTGTAGGATAGATCATCAATGTCTAATCAGTGAGTTTGCGATACCTGGTACCCCTGCTGATCGCTTCTCTTAGTGCCAAAAACTAAAACTACACAATAAAAGCTGCACAGTACAGCTCCATTGATGGAATAATGGCTGTAGTACTGCACATTCGCCCCTGGGAGAGTTCTCCATTGTTTAATGAGCCCCGCTTTCTGGCTAAAATGTTACTTCCAATCTAAGGATAAACATGATGTTACTTTGTGTGAAGTATTAGATGCTTCTCAAGACTTGATTTCTGGGCAAACTGTCACGCACCCGCTCCTCAGCACTTGACTTGGGGTGCACCTGCAAGGGTGAATTGATCACTTCTTACTCAATCCAGCACTCAACCTCTGTTCTATCCTGTAAAGTGAGCAAAAATCACACCCCAACAAGGTACACACTCCCCAGCTACATAACATGCTGCCACCACTCATCAAACACATATGGCGATGAGATATACTACTGTCTAACAATCAACAGGGTCACACACACTCTGACAGAGTATTATTATTATTTATATAGCGCCATTAGAGTCCATGGCGCTTTGCATGATAAGAGGGTAGGACAAGTTTAATGTATTCGTATAGTCCGGACAAACAGGAACAGGAGGGGATGGGTCCCTGTCCACTATGGAGTTTTAAGCTTTAATATAAAGTTACAGGGCTTACAATAAACAGATATAAAAGATAAAAATAAAATTGACACACAGATATGCAAAACAGTTCTAAAATAAAATGGGAGAAATACAGAAATGCTTAACTTTCAATGGAAAGTTCTTCTGTACCGTAGGGGGAAAAAGAGAAATAGTATATGGATCACAATCATCATCGACTGATCCGTAGCTGTGAACGAAGATTTCTTTATCTGCCTGCTTTTTTACAGGTTTTTTCTTTGGCTCAAATTGCCAGGACAGCCTTTAATTTTAATATTCTACTTTCAGGTCTGTGACTGGACCATGGCTAATTTAGTAATGAATACATTACATTTTAAATGCCCTGTTTAGAGAGCACCCCCCTTCTGATAGCAATTTGAGAATGGCAGACTGCCATTAGCACCATTTTGTTTCAGTGTTTGAAGTTTGCAATGGTGGGACAAATTTCTACCTGTGTGTTCTCCTGGAGACGCCTTGGTTTTCAATTCCTGTAATCAAGATAAGGGAAGGTTATACCTCTTTGTGTAGTGATGCAACCTTTGAGCAAATATTAATTTACTGCTGTTGTCATACATTCTCCTACAAATACAAATTTTTCTCCACAGTCATAAATTTCTGATGAGAAGGTTTGCAATCTTCAGCACCCTTGCAGATTGGCTGTTCCTGGTGCTGACACAGTAGCAAAGTTGCACAGTACAGTTCTATCAATGGAATAGTATGGCACATCTTCCCCCTATTGATTTGAGTAGGGATCGGATATGCAGTACCCAGCCATGGCCATTATACTGATGACGGCATATTAAAATAGCTTCTCCCTTCTCCAATGTTTAAACAAGCCCCGATTTCTGGCTAAAATGTTACTTCCATTTTCAGCATAGAAATGCCTTCTACATGATGTGAACCTTTAGATGCCTCACAAGCTGTGATTTCTGAGTAAAACACTTTCCACACTGTGAACATGAAAATGGCTTCTCCCCTGTGTGAATTCTTTGATGTTCCATTAGAAGTGATTTCTGGGTAAAACATTTCTCACATTCTGAACAAGAAAACTGTTTCTCCCTTGTGTGAATTCTTAGGCTGCTTTCACACAGCGTTTTTTTGCTGTCCGAGGGGATCAGACTTTTTGCTGCTCCCCTCGGACAGCATCGGATCCAAACTGATGACTGCAATCGGATGCCAAATAGGCATCCGATCCCGATATTTTGCAGCATCAGCTGGATCCTGTCCCTGCTCCTCCTGTCACCTTTGTCCCCCTCTTTGCACCCCCTCTTTGTCCCCCTGTGTCTCCCCTCTTTGTCCCCCTGTGTCTCCCCTGTGTCTCCCCTCTTTGTCCCCCTGTGTCTCCCCTCTTTGTCCCCCTGTGTCTCCCCTGTGTCTCCCCTCTTTGTCCCCCTGTGTCTCCCCTCTTTGTCCCCCTGTGTCTCCCCTGTGTCTCCCCTCTTTGTCCCCCTGTGTCTCCCCTGTGTCTCCCCTCTTTGTCCCCCTGTGTCTCCCCTCTGTCTCCCCCTCTTTGCTCCCCTGTTTGCAGACCTTAAAAAATAAAAAAATCTTCATTCTCACCTCTCCGCGACACCCGCGCTGCTTCCAGCTTCTTCTGATCAACAGGACCTGGCGTGATGTCACAGTCACATGACCGGTTACCGCGGTAACCGGCCATGTGACTCAACTGTGACGTCAGGCCAGGTCCTAGAAGCACAGAGCGCAGGAGGCATCGCTGGATCGTGGAGAGGTCAGAATGAAGTTTTTTTTATTTTTAACCCTTTATTTTCAGGAGATGTCACTTCTGCAATGTATGAATATACATTGCAGAAGTGATATTACATGGCACAGAGCGGTGTTAGTGTACTGAGCATGCTCAGTACACTAAGATCGGGTCCGAGGAGACATGAGCTGTTTCCTCGGATCCTCGCTCCATAGGCCCCATGTTATTTGGCGCGGATCAGGTCGGATCCAATTCGGTCCGATCTGACCCGCTGTGCCAAAAATCGCAGCAGGCTGCGATTTTGGGCACAGCAAAAAATCGGCCAGGATCGGATCCGACCAAAATCGGATGCCAATAAGGGCAAATCCGATGTGATCCGTGCCCATAGGATAACATGGGGCCAAAATCTGATCCGTGGCTGTCAGTTTTACAACGGACAGCCACGGATCACAAAAAAACGCTGTGTGAAAGCAGCCTTATATGTCTCACAAGATAGGATTTCTGACTAAAACACTTCCCACACTCAGGGCATGAATATGGCTTCTCCGCAGTGTGAGTTCTTTGATGAGTCTCAAAATTTGATTTCTGGGCAAAGCATTGCCCACATTCTGAACAGCAGAAAGTCTTCTCTCCTGTGTGACTTTTTAGATGTTCCAGAAGGTTTGATTTGTTTCTAAAACATTTTCCACATTCTGAGCATGAAAATGGCTTCTCCCCTGTGTGACTTCCAAGATGTTCTATAAGACGCGATTTCCGAGTAAAACACTTCCCACATTCAGGACATGAATATGGCTTCTCCTCAGTGTGAATTCTTTTATGCATCACAAGTTGTGATTTCTGAGCAAAACATTTCCCACATTCTGAGCATGAAAATGGCTTCTCCCCTGTGTGAGTTCTGAGATGTTCTATCAAAGTTGACTTCTGAGTAAAACACTTCCCACAGTCAGGACATGAATATGGCTTCTCCCCTGTGTGAATTCTTTGATGCGTCACAAGCTGTGATTTCTGGGCAAAACATCTTCCACATTCTGAACAGCAAAAAGGCTTCTCCCCTGTGTGACTTCTTAGATGTTCCAGAAGGTGTGATTTCTGATTAAAAAATTTCTCACATTCCAAACAAGAAAATGGTTTCTCGCCTGTGTGAATTGATACATGCTTCACAAGATATGATTTGTGACTAAAACACTTCCCACATTCCGAACAAGAAAACTGTTTCTCTCCTGTGTGAAGATTTACATGTGTCACAAGGCTTGATTTCTGAGTAAAACACTTCCCACAGTCAGAACATGAATATGGCTTCTCCGCAGTGTGAATTCTTTGATGCTTCACAAAAGTAGATTTTTGAGCAAAACGTTTCCCACATTCTGAACAGCCAAAAGGCTTCTCTCCTGTGTGACATCTTAGATGCTTTGCAAGGTTTGATTTATGGCTAACACATTTCCCACATTCTGAACATGAATATGGCTTCTCCCCTGTGTGACTTCTGAGATGATGTGTAAGATTTGATTTCTGAGTAAAACCCTTCCCACATTCAGGACATGAATATGGATTCTCCGCAGTGTGAATTCTTTGATGAGTTACAAAACTGCATTTCTGGGTAAAACATTTCCCACATTCTGAACATGAAAATGGCTTCTTCCCTGTGTGACTTCCTGGATGATTCTCAGAAGAACGTTTTAAGTATAAAGTGTTGTGCATGTTTCAAAGATGAATGTGGCTCCTCTCCTGTGTGAGTTCTCTGATGTCTAACAAGACTCATTTCTTCAGTAAAAGAATTCCCACATTCTGAACATGAAAATGGCTTCTTCCCAGTGTGATTTCCATCTTTAGGTATAAAGTGTTGTGCATGTTCCAGAGATGAATGTGGCTTCTCTCCTGTGTGAATTCTTTGATGTTTAACGAGACTAATTTCTTCGGTAAAACATTTCCCACATTCTGAACATGAAGTTGAGATTTCATTGCTGTGAATTTGCTCATTCACAGGAAGATTAGATTTTGTATTACATTTTTCCGCACATAGAGATTGTGATGAATATTGGTAAGGAATTGCCATATCCCCCATATTCCATCCAGAAAGCAATTTGAAGGCACATCTCACTCATAAAGAGGTAAGCCCCCACCCTTCTGACAGGCAGAAGTCATTCATCTGACAAATGGCAGAGTAATTAGCACCTAGCTACAAGCCAACTGGCAACACAAAGACACTCTCCCTTAACTTTGATGTGGTAATCAGGTAGATGTATGGGGCTTCCTCTGGACTGGGGTTATGCCAAAAGGTGACACGTTCAATTTAAGTCTCTTTCTTCCCAGGCAGACTAGAAGGCACCGTGACTATAACATTAATATTTCATGAGCCGTGCTGCCTATGAACATGGCAAGCGTAGATCCATGATCGTGACATCTAGACGGAAATAGGGCTGGTATTCACATGGATGTAGGATAACTGTAAGCCATCTAAACAGGATATTGGCTGGTAGGGGGTACTCAGAGTAGGCATGTTTCCCATCCAGACGAAGATAAAATCATAACTAAAAATATGAAAGTATTATCTTCCGTCTGCGATGCTCATGGACACTGCTAGGGAACAGTATGGAATCTGGGTGTCCATATCTCCCCTCAGAGGGGTGGGAGTTGTGAGACAGCCCAGAGGTGTGAGATGGGTGGAGACAGGGGTCAGCCCATGATGTATAAAACTCATCTGCCCCATCTCCACCTGGTATTTCTTCTGAATGGGCATTTTTCCATCAAGGCCAGAGATTACCCAAGGAACAGATTGGCATCACACCGCCCTTGTGGTGCCATCAGCACTAAGGTAACTGCTCACATGTGTATGTAATTCTGTGTATTCCATTCCTCCTTTTATTGGCATATCTGACTGTAATATTTGTAACATCTGAATAATAACTGTAAATATTAATATCTAGTGTACCATTAGGGTGATTAAATATATAAATTTAATCTTGAGTTGCTCTTTTTATCTTGATCACGATTCCCACGTCCGTGTGCTCATATAACGCTACCTGG
>JARQOC010000001.1:619898635-620045832 GCA_033576535.1 Allobates femoralis | reverse complement strand
TGTATTACAATTTTTCCCCACACAGAGATGTTTTCCCCGGTCTATTTCCGGTTCCTTGTTTGCTGATCAGTGATTGATTAGACAATAGTGTTTCCTGACTGTTGGTATCAGTGGATACGTGTCGGCTGTGAAGGACCACGGGAACATTAGGAGTTTTATCTTGTGAGGAATTGTTATCTTCTACATTATCAAAGGGAGATAAAAGCAGATTTCCATGGCAGCTTCTCCTCCAGTCTTCACCTAGAAAAGGATACATTGTATTATTTTGTCAAGAATGATATTTTTGGACTTTGCATATTATTGGAAAAACTATGAACAAAAATAGAATTATGATATTTTAGACAGGTGTTATATGAGATAAGTATAAAAATAAAATGTCTAAAACAGCAAAGAGAAGGGAGAAATAATAGAGATATTCAATCAAGTTAAGTGTGAAGAGATGAACACATGACCTGAGAGAGGGAGAGAGAGGACAAGACAGATAGAGGACATGATGTCAGAGACGTGGAGCAGAGAATCATTACATCAATTATTAACAATAATAGTAATAATCACCATGAAGACATTTGTGAATCTCCAATAATAAAGATCTTTACAGTCAGACAAGATCTATGAGCGCCTCTTACCGGTCACTGACTCTGATGTGGGGGTTTCGTGTCCACTCCTCGTTCCACCAGAACTTTCCTGCAAGAATCCCACATTACAGACATGAGAATTTATCTTATCTACAGGAAAAGTCAGAAACCTCCTAGAAGACATGAAGCGATCAGGATCTCCTCACACGGTGAATGGACACAATTTACAGGAACACCGAGGATTCTCACTAAACATCCAAGAACCTCCTTATCTTGGTGGAGGTAAAGCATTGCAGGATCCATCTGTCATCTCTGTCTTTACCATATTAGTGAATTACTCCCCACTGTTATAATCACATAGGACTTTACAGTTATCCACCCCTCCTCTGATGTTCTAATAAATAATTGTAATACATTAATAAAATAATTATTAGTTTAATTAATATTTATAGAGGTTTTCCACTATTAATGTGATCTCCTTTCTTTTGTCTTCTCTCTTCCTAACTATCACTTTCCCCATATACTTCTGCTCTCTCCTCTGCTCCTGTGATCTAATTTCTAAGATGCTCATAAATACCTTTATTGTTGTTCTAGCTTTTATCTTCCGGGCTTTAGACCAGAAATCGATCCGAGCAGGACACATCACTGGTGGGGGCGGGGCTGCCTCTGTGAGTGACAGCAATCTGGACACATCACTGGTGGGGGCGGGGCTGCCTCTGTGAGTGACAGCAGTCTGGACACATCACTGGTGGGGGCGGGGCTGCCTCTGTGAGTGACAGCAATCTGGACACGTCACTGGTGGGGGCGGGGCTGCCTCTGTGAGTGACAGCAGTCTGGACACATCACTGGTGGGGGCGGGGCTGCCTCTGTGAGTGACAGCAATCTGGACACGTCACTGGTGGGGGCGGAGCTGCCTCTCTGTGACTGACAGCAATCTGGTTACATCACTGGTGGGGGCGGAGCTGCCTCTCTGTGACTGACAGCAATCTGGTTACATCACTGGTGGGGGCGGAGCTGCCTCTCTGTGACTGACAGCAATCTGGTTACATCACTGGTGGGGGCGGAGCTGCCTCTCTGTGACTGACAGCAATCTGGTTACATCACTGATGGTGGCGGGGCTGCCTCTCTGTGACTGACAGCAGTCTGGTTACATCACTGGTGGGGGCGGGGCTGCCTCTCTGTGACTGACAGCAGTCTGGTTACATCACTGGTGGTGGCGGGGCTGCCTCTCTGTGACTGACAGCAGTCTGGTTACATCACTGGTGTGGGCGGGGCTGCCTCTCTGTGACTGACAGCAGTCTGGTTACATCACTGGTGGTGGCGGGGCTGCCTCTCTGTGAGTGACAGCAGTCTGGTTACATCACTGGTGGTGGCGGGGCTGCCTCTCTGTGACTGACAGCAATCTGGTTACATCACTGGTGGTGGCGGGGCTGCCTCTCTGTGACTGACAGCAGTCTGGTTACATCACTGGTGGTGGCGGGGCTGCCTCTCTGTACTACCAAAAAGACCTCATATAGTGTTCAGAAAAAATCACAGTATACGAAGTTGGGTGTCCCCAAGTAATACAATATTAAGAACGGGGAATGAGAAAAATGAAGAAGAGCTAGCCCAGAGGGGTTGCTTTAAATGTAGATCCCCTGGTTGTTTGTGTTGCAAGTCGATTAATTCTGGCACCACGATGTTTCATTCAGAAGAAACAAAGGAAACCTTCAATATTAATTGTAAGATTAACTGTCAATCTAGTTATGTGATCTACTAGAACTAGATGGTGGCCGGATTCTAATGCATTGGGTATTCTAGAATATGTATGTAGTTGATATACTGTGACTGACAGAACTTGTTCAGTCAACGTGAGTGAACTACATATATATATATTTATATACTGTATATTGGTCTGTATACTGTATATATATATATAGCAGCGCTATGGTATATGGCGGTACATTACAGCACATGTATAGCAGCGCTATGGTATATGGTGGTACATTACAGTACATGTATAGCAGCACTATAGTATATGGCGGTACATTACAGTACATGTATAGCAGCACTATAGTATATGGCGGTACATTACAGTACATGTATAGCAGCACTATAGTATATGGCAGTACATGTATAGCAACGCTATAGTATATGGCGGCACATTATAGTACAGTCATGGCCAAAAGTTTTGAGAATGACACCAAAATGCTATTTTCCCATGATCTGCTGCCCTCTGGTTTTTGTGTTTGTCTGATGTTTATATCACATACAGAAATATAATTGCAATCATATTATGATACGAAAAGGTTCTATTAAGATAAAAGAAGGAGGGGAACAAGAGGCGCAATAGTGCCCTATCACTGCGGCACTGAGTATATAAGTGGTGAAAACAGGGATTCACTCACCTGGGGCAGTTGTGTAACCCACAACTGGCTTGAAGGTGTATTCAATGATTATTCCTAGATAGCTGCTGCAGGACTTCCACCATCCACACAAGTGTGGAGAAACATCAGGTAATAGGGAAGAAAATGGTGTGTCACAGTCCGCGCCGCCACGATCATTCACTCCAAAGAAAAGCACATGAAGATGGAACTTCAAAACGAACTCCTTTATTTCCTCCTGCCTCCTACGCGTTTCGGTGCCAGGAGGGCACCAGGAAGGTGCCAGGAGGGCACCGAAACGCGCAGGAGGAAATAAAGGAGTTCGTTTTGAAGTTCCATCTTCATGTGCTTTTCTTTGGAGTGAATGATCGTGGCGGCGCGGACTGTGACACACCATTTTCTTCCCTATTACAAAAGGTTCTATTGACAGTTAGGCTTCATTCACACATCTGCGTATTTTGCTGCGCTTTTTTGCGCGCGCTTTTGCCGCGTTTTTCGGCCGCGCAAAACAGTGCAACAAAATACGCAGGGGCTTTCACACACTGCGCTTTCTTTACTCCAGAAAGCGCAGTGATGTCACAGAGGGGAGGAAGAATCCTGCTTCCTCCTCCTCTCTGTGACAGTCCCATTAGATTTCACAGTGTATTAATATACACTGTGAAATCTAAATTAAACAGAGGCAAATGTATGTAAAATAAAAAAGAATGAATACTTCACCTGTCCGACGCCTTCTCCCGCTGTCCAGTGCCTTCTCCCGCTGTCCGGTGCCTTCTCCCGCTCTCCGGTCTCCGGTTCCAAGTGAGAGGTGTACTGACAGGACCTGTGGTGATGTCAGAGGGGGCGTTCCCAAGGCGTTCCCAGCGCTGATTGGCTGTTCGCGGTCATGTGATATGTATCACATGACCGCGAGTGCCCGGGAACGCCCCTCTGACATCACCACAGGTCCTGTCATTACACCTCTCACTTGGAACCGGAGACCAGACAGCGGGAGAAGGCACCGGACAGCGGGAGAAGGCGTCGGACAGGTGAAGTATTTCATTCTTTTTTATTTTTCATTCACTTGCTTTTGTTTAATTTAGATTTCACAGTGTATATTAATACACTGTGAAACCTAATGGGTGGTCACAGCTGTCACAGAGGGGAGGAGGAAGCAGGATTCTTCCTCCCCTCTGTGACATCCCAGGGAGAATACGCAGGAGCAGCTGCGTAAACAATTGACATCTCAATTCTTTACGGAGCTGCGCTTTTTCCCTGAAAACGCAGTGCGTATTTTTGCGCAATGTCTGCACTGCAAAGTGAATTTCACATTCACTTTGCTGGCAGACAAAAGGCACATTGCGTATTTTGAAAAGCTCGCGTAAAAAAGCGCAGCAAAATACGCAATGTGTGAATGCAGCCTTAGAATGAGTTAATGCAGCAAGTCAATATTTGCAGTGTTGACCCTTCTTCTTCAGGACAACTGCAATTCTCCCTGGCTGCTCTCAATCAACTTTTGGACCAAATCCTGACTGATCGCCGTCCATTCTTGCATAATCAATGCTTGCATTTTGCCAGAATTTGTTGGTTTTTGTTTGTCCTCCCGTCTCTTGATGATTGACCACAAGTTCTCAATGGGATTAAGATCTGGGGAGTTTCCAGGCCATGGACCCAAAATCTCTATGTTTTGATCCCTGAGCCATTTAGTTATCACCTTTGCTTTATGGCAAGGTGCTCCATCATGCTGGAAAAGGCATTGTTGGGCGCCAAACTGCTCTTGGACGGTTGGGAGAAGTTTCTCTTGGAGGACATTCTGGACCATTCTTTATTCATGGCTGTGTTTTTAGGCAAGACTGTGAGTGAGCCGATTCCCTTGGCTGAGAAGCAACCCCACACATGAATGGTTTCAGGATGCTTTACAGTTGGCATGAGACAAGACTGGTGGTAGTGCTCACCTCTTCTTCTCCGAATAAGCTGTTTTCCAGATGTCCCAAACAATCGAAAAGGGGATTCATCAGAGAAAATGACTTTCCCCCAGTCCTCAGCAGTCCACTCCCTGTACCTTTACCCCAGTCATCAGCAGTCCACTCCCTGTACCTTTCCCCCAGTCCTCAGCAGTCCACTCCCTGTACCTTTACCCCAGTCATCACCAGTCCACTCCCTGTACCTTTCCCCCAGTCCTCAGCAGTCCACTCCCTGTACCTTTCCCCAGTCCTCAGCAGTCCACTCCCTGGATCTTTCCCCCAGTCCTCAGCAGTCCGCTCCCTGCACCTTTCTCCCAGTCCTCAGCAGTCCACTCCCTGTACCTTTCCCCCAGTCCTCAGCAGTCCACTCCCTGTACCTTTCCCCCAGTCCTCAGCAGTCCACTCCCTGTACCTTTTCCCCAGTCCTCAGCAGTCCACTCCCTGTACCTTTTACAGAATATCAGTCGGTCCCTGATGTTTTTTCTGGAGAGAAGTGGCTTCTTTGCTGCCCTCCTTGAAACCAGACCTTGCTCAAAGAGTCTCCACCTCACAGTGCGTGCAGAAGCACTCACACCAGCCTGCTGCCATTCCTGAGCAAGCTCGGCACTGCTGGTAGTCCCATCCCGCAGCTGAAACAGTTTTAAGATACGGTCCTGGCGCTTGCTGGTCTTTCTAGGGCGCCCTGGAGCCTTTTTGACAACAATGGAAGCTCTCTCCTTGAAGTTCTTGATGATGCGATAGATTGTTGACTGAGGTGCAATCTTTCTAGCTGCGATACTCTCCCCTGTTAGGCCATTTTTGTGCAGTGCAATGATGGCTGCACGTGTTTCTTTAGAGATAACCATGGTTAACTGAAGAGAAACAATGATACCAAGCACCAGCCTCCTTTTAAAGTGTCCAGTGGTGTCATTCTTACTTAATCATGACTGATTGTTCGCCAGCCCTGTCCTCATCAACACCCACACCTGTGTTAATGGAACAATCACTAAAACGATGTTAGCTGCTCCTTTTAAGGCAGGACTGCAATGATGTTGAAATGTGTTTTGGGGGTTAAAGTTCATTTTCTAGGCAAATATTGACTTAGCAAGTAATTGCTGTTAGCTGATCACTCTTTATGACATTCTGGAGTATATGCAAATTGCTATTAGAAAAACTGAAGCAGTAGACTTTGTAAAAATTAATATTTGTATCATTCTCAAAACTTTTGGCCATGACTGTAGGTGAGGAGAAAAAAAAGAAATGCTGTGGTAGGAACTGGCTTGGAATGGTATGGCAGCGGTAAGACTGATGAGTCACTGCAGTCTCGTTCTAAACACTTGAGGATTACCTGGGAGAAAAAAGTGCAATGATTATAGGACATCAGAATGGTTCAACTGAAGTACTAATGTCAAAAAATAAATTGCTGTGACGCTGTACAAGTACAATGTGCGTATGCATATGGATGTGCATGAAAGGAGTGCAAGAGATCACAAGAACTCACAGGAAAGGAGTGCAAGAGATCACAAGAACTCACAGGAAAAAAGTGCAAGAGATCACAAGAACTCACAGGAAAGGAGTGCAAGAGATCACAAGAACTCAAGAAAAGGAGTGCAAGAGATCACAAGAACTCACAGGAAAGGAGTGCAAGAGATCACAAGAACTCACAGGAAAGGAGAGCAAGGGATCACAAGAACTCACAAGAAAGGAGTGCAAGAGATCATAAGAACTCACAGGAAAGGAGTGCAAGAGATCACAAGAACTCACAGGAAAGGAGAGCAAGAGATCACAAGAACTCACAGGAAAGGAGTGCAAGAGATCACAAGAACTCACAGGAAAGGAGTGCAAGAGATCACAAGAACTCAGAGGAAAGAAGTGCAAGAGATCACAAGAACTCACAGGAAAGGAGTGCAAGAGATCACAAGAACTCACAGGAAAGGAGTGCAAGAGATCACAAGAACTCACAGGAAAGGAGTGCAAGAGATCACAAGAACTCACAGGAAAGGAGTGCAAGAGATCACAAGAACTCAAGAAAAGGAGTGCAAGAGATCACAAGAACTCACAGGAAAGGAGTGCAAGAGATCACAAGAACTCACAGGAAAGGAGAGCAAGGGATCACAAGAACTCACAAGAAAGGAGTGCAAGAGATCATAAGAACTCACAGGAAAGGAGTGCAAGAGATCACAAGAACTCACAGGAAAGGAGAGCAAGAGATCACAAGAACTCACAGGAAAGGAGTGCAAGAGATCACAAGAACTCACAGGAAAGGAGTGCAAGAGATCACAAGAACTCAGAGGAAAGAAGTGCAAGAGATCACAAGAACTCACAGGAAAGGAGTGCAAGAGATCACAAGAACTCACAGGAAAGGAGTGCAAGAAATTACAAGAACTCACAGGAAAGGAGTGCAAGAGATAATAATAATAATATTTATTCATTTATATAGCGCTATTAATTCCATAGCACTTTACATACATCAGTAATGCTGTCTCTCTTGGAGCTCACAATCTAAACATCCTATCAGTATGTCTTTACAATGTGGGAGGAAACCGGAGTGTCCGGAGGAAACCCACGCAAACATAGGGGAGAACACACAAACTCCTTGCAGATGTTGTACTTAGTGTCCTTGGTGAGAATTGAACCCAGGACCTCAGGACCACAGTGCTGCAAAGGCTACAGTGCTAACCACTTAAGCCACTGTGCTGCCCACAAGAACTCACAGGAAAGGAGTGCAAGAGATCACAAGAGTCCAGGAAAGGAGTGCAAGAGATCACAAGAACTCACAGGAAAGGAGTGCAAGAGATCACAAGAACTGACAGGAAAGGAGTGCAAGAGATCACAAGAACTGACAGGAAAGGAGAGCAAGAGAGCACAAGAACTCACAGGAAAGGAGTGCAAGAGATCACAAGAGCTCACAGGAAAGGAGTGCAAGAGATCACAAGAACTCACAGGAAAGAAGTGCAAGAGATCACAAGAACTGACAGGAAAGGAGTGCAAGAGATCACAAGAACTGACAGGAAAGGAGAGCAAGAGAGCACAAGAACTGACAGGAAAATAGTGCAAGAGATCACAAGAACTGACAGGAAAGGAGTGCAAGAGATCACAAGAACTGACAGGAAAGTAGTGTAAGAGATTACAAGAACTCACAGGAAAGGAGTGCAAGAGATCACAAGAACTCTCAGGAAAAAAGTGCAAGAGATCACAAGAACTCACAAGAAAGGAGAGCAAGAGATCACAAGAACTCACAGGAAAGGAGTGCAAGAGATCACAAGAACTCACAGGAAAGGAGTGCAAGAGATCACAAGAACTCACAGGAAAGGAGTACAAGAGATCACAAGAACTCACAGGAAAGGAGTGCAAGAGATCACAAGAACTCACAGGAAAGGAATGCAAGAGATCACAAGAACTCACAGGAAAGGAGAGCAAGGGATCACAAGATCTCACAGGAAAGGAGTGCAAGGGATCACAATAACTCACAGGAAAGGAGAGCAAGAGATCACAAGAACTCACAGGAAAGGAGAGCAAGAGATCATAAAAACTCACAGGAAAGGAGTGCAAGAGATCACAAGAACTCACAGGAAAAAAGTGCAAGAGATCACAAGAACTCACAAGAAAGGAGAGCAAGAGATCACAAGAACTCACAGGAAAGGAGTGCAAGAGATCACAAGAACTCACAGGAAAGGAGAGCAAGGGATCACAAGAACTCACAGGAAAGGAGTGCAAGAGATCACAAGAACTCACAGGAAAGGAGAGCAAGAGATCACAAGAACTCACAGGAAAGGAGAGCAAGGGATCAAAAGAACTCACAGGAAAGGAGTACAAGAGATCACAAGAACTCACAGGAAAGGAGTGCAAGAGATCACAAGAACTCACAGGAAAGGAATGCAAGAGATCACAAGAACTCACAGGAAAGGAGAGCAAGGGATCACAAGATCTCACAGGAAAGGAGTGCAAGGGATCACAATAACTCACAGGAAAGGAGAGCAAGAGATCACAAGAACTCACAGGAAAGGAGAGCAAGAGATCATAAAAACTCACAGGAAAGGAGTGCAAGAGATCACAAGAACTCACAGGAAAAAAGTGCAAGAGATCACAAGAACTCACAAGAAAGGAGAGCAAGAGATCACAAGAACTCACAGGAAAGGAGTGCAAGAGATCACAAGAACTCACAGGAAAGGAGTGCAAGAGATCACAAGAACTCACAGGAAAGGAGAGCAAGGGATCACAAGAACTCACAGGAAAGGAGTGCAAGAGATCACAAGAACTCACAGGAAAGGAGAGCAAGAGATCACAAGAACTCACAGGAAAGGAGAGCAAGGGATCAAAAGAACTCACAGGAAAGGAGTACAATAGATCACAAGAACTCACAGGAAAGGAGAGCAAGGGATCACAAGAACTCACAGGAAAGCAGTGCACAACTGGACACCTGATGGCATGGGAGGTATCGAACGTATGGTCCAGAGAGGACAGGGAGTAGAGGGGTGGTGTATGTCAGTGTGCATAGCTGCTGCTCGACATGAGATAGAGAGCAAGGAGGTTGTGATTGTGTGCCGTATGGCTGGGGAAAAATTTATTGAGGATGAATGAAAATGAGCATGAGAGAAAACTGTGTACAATATAGACAGAAACTAGAGATCGTTGGGTAAAAACTGTTGTTTGGAAACAATTGTGGAGATAGAAAAAAGGGGGTGGGGGGGGATAAAGACGGGAGCCATGGTTGCAGGCGTGAAGCCCTTTATTTGGAACATGTAAAACCTATAGACAATTATACAAAAATTCATATAAAAAAATTTGGAAATGAAACAGGTGCCCAAGGCTTAGATGGGACTTCATAGAAGGAACAGGAGTAAGGATAAGCATATCCGGAGGTGGTGAATTCAGAGCCAATCGTTCCAAAAGGCATCGTGGACGCAATGGGAGAGAATGACAGCTATGAGTCGGAGGAAGAGCAGAGTTGAAGGTGTGAGGTGACTTTACATGTAGGATACAGTATGAAGAAAAGACATAACCGTGACAAATAATGTGATTATTATGAAGCATGGCTTAACTACTGGTAGATGGGCAGCCGGAGGGAATAGGTAGGAAGACACAAATGAATGCTGATGTAGAAACACATCAACTATCGGCTCAGAAGACATTGACAAAAAGCCAACAGTGGCACACACTCCTTGATGGTAAAAAATCATGTTAGCGGACACCATGTCGCGTTTGGAGAGCCCCTATGTGCCTAAACATTAGAGCTCCCCCACAACTGACCCCATTTTGGAAACTAGACCCCCCAGGGAACGTATCTAGATGGGTGGTGAGCATTTTGAGCCCCTTCACAAATTAATCTGTAAAAATGAAAAAAGAAAAGTTTTGTGGAATAAAAAGTACTTTTTCATTATTATGGATCAATTTATGAAACATCTGGGGGTTCAAAGTGCTCACCACCCATCTAGATAAGTTCCCTGGGGGGGTCTAGTTTCCAAAATGGGGTCACTTGTGGGGAGCTCCAATGTTCAGGCGCACAGGGAGGGGCTCTCCATACGCGATATGGTTTCTGCTAACAATTGTAGCTAATTTTTCCATTGAAATTGTTAGCGGACTCCATGTCGTGTATGGAGAACTGGTGTGCCACCAGCACAAGGGCAACTGGTAGAGTTGGGGTACAGCACCAGAAAATGGCTCCTCTAATGAATGCGCTATTTTCTGGAGTGGCTGTGGGTTGCAATTTGCAGCGTGGGGGCCCACGTTTGGGTCTCTCCACACTGAGGATTCCAGCCCCCCTGCTGCCAAGTTGTACCTGGCTGGCAACCAAAAATACAGCGAAGGCCTTTTTTTTTATATTTCTAGTACTGATTTTAGAAAAAAAAATGACGTGGGGCTCTGCCATAATTTTGGTCCAGCCAGGTACTACTTGGCAGCTACGGACTGCCAGCAACCCGCAGCTGCCTCATTGTACCTGGCTGGCAACCAAAAATACAGCGAAGCCCATTTTTTATTATTTGTAGAACTAATTCTAGAGAAAAAAAAAATATCGTGGAACTCCACCATATTTTTGGCCCAGCCAGGTACAACTAGACAGCTGGGAGCTGGAATCCTCAGCATGGAGAGGCCCAATCATTCTGGGCTCCCCATGCTGCGAATTACAGCCCGCAGCCGCCCCAGAAAATGGCGCGTTCATTGAAGCGCCATTTTCTGGCGCTGTACGCAGACTCTTCAAGTTGCCCTGGTGCCGGAGGCAAACTGGGTAATAAAGGGGTTAATGCCAGCTTTTTATTGACAGCTGGCACTAAGCCCGAGATTCATAATGTCGGGCCAATGTTAGACCCGGCTATTAGGAATCTCTAGTAAATAATCAAAAAAATACACCACACAGAGAAAAATCTTTTTATTTGAAAAAAAATCACAAACAAAATTCGGAGTCCATCTTTATTATAAAGATCCGACGTAGTCCACAACGAAGGTCCCACGAGGCTCAATCGCCTACGACGTAGTTCACAACGAAGGTCCCACGACGTGCGATCGCCTCTGCTCAATCCAGAGACTGCAGCAAGGGATCAAGTGTCCTCTTCCTACAGTCTCTGGGGTCAGAGTTATGGTGCACTGTATGGCAATGATCTGTCATACAGTGCACCATGACTATGATCTCAGAGACTACAACAAGATGACACTTGATCCCTTGTTGCACCCATCCATCCACCCATGCACTCATCATCCACGCATGCACCCATCCACACATCCATCCAAGCACGCATCCACACACGCATCCACACATCCATGCACACATCCACGCACGAACACATCCATCCATGCACACATCCATCCATGCACGCACACATCCACACATGCACACACATCTATCCATGCACACATCCATCCACGCACGCACACATCCACGCACACACATTCGTGCATGCCCACATCGCTCCATGATCTATCCATGCACACATCCATCCATGCGCACATCCATACATGCACGCACATGTCCACACATCCATGCATGCACGCATCCACACATCTATGCACGCAACCACACATGCATATATGCATGCAACATCCATCCAGGCACACATGCATGCATGCACACATCCATCCACCCATGCATGCCCCTTGCATCCATCCACCCATGCATGCACCCATGCATCCATCCACCCATGTAAGCACCCATTCACCCATCTACCCATGCATGCATGCACCCACTCACCCATCCATCCACCCATGCACCCACCCATCCATCCATTCATACATACTTACCTCATCCAAAAGGAGAAGCCCAGGAAAGGAGGAGGGGCCTACACCGGAGCTGGCCGGCGGGTGCAGCCCGCCGGGAGGTGAAAGGGGGGGTGGGAAAGGGGCATGGGGGGGGGTGTCAGCTTTCTCAGTCCCCTCCGTGATCGCACCAAGCGGGGGCTGAGGAAGCTGACAGGCGGATGCAGCCCACCGGCGGTAACAGTCATTTACCGCTGGCGGATGACTGTTACTGCCGGGTGGGGGATAGAGAAAAATCGGGGGGGGGGGCACTGGAGCAGGATGGGGCTAGGAGGGGAAGGGCACCTGCTATCCCGCCCCTCCAGATCTGATTGGAGAGCTCCAATCAGATCTGGAGAGGGTTACTCGCTCTGATTGGCAGTCTCAATTTCAACTGCCAATCAGAGTGAGTTTAGCCACAGGGGGGCTAAGCCACCCCCCCCAGGCTTATCTATAGGTGCTTGCGCTCCTACAGCTCCGGTGACTTGTCACTGACACTGTCACCAGAGCTGCAGGACCGCAAACAACCCATGACGTTATAGAGACGTCATGGGTCGGGAACGACCCGACTTTCATGACGTCTCAATAACGTCATAGGTCGGGAAGGGGTTTAAACTGATTCACTGCTATGTAATATAGCCATTTATTGTAATGTCCACTTTTAAGGTGTATGTAACTATTTTTGTCCACACTTTTAAAATTGATCTCATTATTTTTGATATTAGGTTCTAGTTTTAATCCCCAAATATGTTTGGAAAAAATTACTTCCAAAACGCAACTGATAATTACTTTTCTCGTTACCCCATATAATAAACAAGTCATCAATGTACCTCTTATAAATGACAATACCATCTGTATATTCATTATTGTTTATGTAGATGTCTTCAAAAATGCCCGTAAAGAGATTAGCGTGAGAACATGCAACGTTCGAACCCATTGCTGTGTCCTTAGTTTGATGGTAGTAATTGTTTAGAAAAATTATTGAAGCCGTCATAACACTGACAACGGTAGTCTTTACACCTCATTTCATCCTTCGTGCAGCGCGGATCCAGGAAGCTCTGTCCTCTCTTCCCTGTATTCGAATTTGATCCTGAACCAAGTCGGGCAGAGGGACCGGTTGCTGGAGGGGACCGACCCCGATATGGTTTGGGTGCTCTAGGTCCTGAACAGGAAAACGGAAGGCCGCTATGTCTGCAGGAGCAGTGCTACAAACCGTGTATAATCCACAGGACGGTGGCTAGAACTAGGGCCAGGGGATGTGCCGCTGCAGTCGCCCAACAAGGCCCGGAGCCATCAACCTGGGACCCTGTTCACGAAGGCGCAGGGCAGGCGAGGTGAGAATCCAGCGCAGGGAGAGAGCAACCAGGAAAGGTTTCATGAAAGGTGTCTCGGCTGGGGACTAACCTGGCTGCACTTTGGAGGAGCACCTGGCTGGGTATACCTACCCGATCAGCGAGTAAAGGTAAAGAACTTCACGAACTGTCCTTTCACGCCGTGCGGCCCTCTTCATTAACAAAGCCCTGTCCCTGCGAGAGACTGCTCCATCTGCCCTGGGGCTCCGCTCCACCTGAGAGGAGTGATACCATCCCGGCTGCCCTACCATCTGCCCCAGCGGTCTGAAACTGCAGCGTCGCCCATTCCTAGCCGAACACCACAGGTGGTGTCACAAACTATCCCCTGTAAATATGCCCTTTAAGTGCACGCCCAGGGTCACAGAGCCAGGTCACCGCCACCGTAATCTCCCAAAGAACTAACCGGCCCAGTTCAGAGTGCCCCACTGCCCTGGTGGGCGTCGCACACACTGACAGTGAAGGGCCCCGTGCAGAACTTGTGTCTGCATTTCCCTCCACCTCCATCAGGTGCTGCCTGTATATACACACACCTAATACATTACACATGTATACACCTAGTACACACATGGACACAGTAGATATAATATATACACATAACACAGGCATAGACACTTTGTGATGTGATAACACGACCACAATATTATTTCCTCCTCATTCACTTATAGCTGTAACGGCCAGAACACTTTTATTCTCCAGAATCTTCACTATATGACGACTTGTTTTCTTGTGTTTCCAGCTGCAGATATTTTAATTCCCATAATGCCCAAACCATGTTATTGTAAGGGGTTAATGGAAAAAACATATAATCAATAATGACATTTTTTCTCTGTCATGTATTGATTGCCGTAAATAATCTGTTCCCTGTATTGTGCGGATTGTTATAATTATTGGGATATTATGGTCCAGGAGAAGATACTATGTGGATATTTAGGCAGAGAAAATCCTCCTATACGTAGCAGGGCAGCCTGTGCCTCACTAGGACATTATCCGCCTGCCATGATGGAGGTTGTGTGTTTGATCCCTAATAAAAGGCAAAGAATTAATGATCTATTTATGAATATATCTGCAGCACAGACAGATCTCCGGAGATCCTCTGAGCTGGAAGAGAAACCAAAAGGAAGATCCTGACTTGATCCCCAGGCAGAGACCGACTGAGTGACAATAACGTGATCAAATAGAGGATTGACAGGAATCTCATCTACCTGATGATCCCGGGGGACATTCTCCTCCTTTTCTGGCCGATCCTGGGAATATAGAGGACGGGGACATCTCTCCGGTGGATTTCTCTGACTGGATCCATCTATAGGAAATAACGGCAGTGACTGAATCCATTGTGTGTATGTGATGAGCAGATGATGGGGAATCTAGAGCACTCTCACACCTGTTCTCTCCTCTACAGCCCAGGAAGGTCTCCTCTTACCCGGGGATGTGATGGACGGGGGATTCTCCATCATGACTATGTCCTTGTACAGATCCTTGTGTCCTTCTAAATACTCCCACTCCTCCATGGAGAAATAGACGGTGACGTCCTGACACCTTATAGGGACCTGACACACACAATGAGCCGTCATTAGCAGACCCCTCCCCCGGCGTTATTGTAGAATGTCCCAGCATTCCCGGGGGGCAGCGCTCACCTCTCCGCTCAGCAGATCAGTGATCCTGTGGGTCAGTTCTAGGATCTTCTGCTCATGTATCAGTGAATGAGGTGGAGGCTCGGTGATGTCACTCGGGGTCCTGCTCCGCCCTCCTGACACACGGGGGGCCACACACTCCCCAGACGACGTCTTCACTACTGTGTGATCCTGTGTATGGGGAGACGCCGATCACTACACAGAGGATAAGAATCCTTCACCTTTCCCCTCATTTCCCTGCTTTATTCCTAGAGATCAGAGTGATGTGATGTGAAGCTCTCACCTCTCCAGTGATCCAGTAGATTATCTCCAGGGTGAGGTCTAATATCCGAGCCGCCATGTGGTCTCTGTCCTGCTCCATCCTCGGGGGGTCACTGAGGGAAAGGACCATCCTCTATTAAAGGGAAATAGACATGTACCATAAAGCATCATGAAGAGCACCGCCTTCCTGGTGGTGGTCATCATCATCACTGTGATACGTGGTGCAGACTGTGCGTCCTGTGTGGTCATCATCATCACTGTGATAAGTGGTGCAGACTGTGGGTGTTGTGTGGTCATTATCATCACTGTGATAAGTGGTGCAGACTGTGATGTTTGTGGTCATCATCATCACTGTGATAAGTGGTGCAGACTGTGGCTCCTGTGGGTCATCATCATCACTGTGATAAGTGGTGCAGACTGTGCCGTCTGTGTGGTCATATCATCACTGTGATAAGTGGTGCAGACTGTGCGTCTGTGTGGTCATCACATCACTGTGATAAGTGGTGCAGACTGTGCGTCTGTGTGGTCATCATATCACTGTGATAAGTGTGCAGACTGTGCGTCCTGTGTGGTCATCATCATCACTGTGATAAGTGGTGCAGACTGTGAGGTGTTGTGTGGTCATCATCATCACTGTGATAAGTGGTGCAGACTGTGGTGTTGTGTGGTCATCATCATCACTGTGATAAGTGGTGCAGACTGTGCCGTCCTGTGTGGTCATCATCATCACTGTGATAAGTGGTGCAGACTGTGGCGTCCTGTGTGGTCATCATCATCACTGTGATAAGTGGTGCAGACTGTGGTTGTGTGGTCATAGATCACTGTGAGGTGCACTGTGCCGTCCTGTGTGGTCATCATCATCACTGTGATAAGTGGTTGCAGACTGTGCGTCCTGTGTGGTCATCATCATCACTGTGATAAGTGGTGCAGACTGTGCTGTGTTGTGTGGTCATCATCATCACTGTGATAAGTGGTGCAGACTGTGCCGTCCTGTGTGGTCATCATCATCACTGTGATAAGTGGTGCAGACTGTGCCTGTCCTGTGTGGTCATCATCATCACTGTGATAAGTGGTGCAGACTGTGGCGTCCTGTGTGGTCATCATCATCACTGTGATAAGTGGTGCAGACTGTGCTGTGTTGTGTGGGGCTGAGCTGTCAGCGGTGGAGCATGTGACTGTACAGTCTGCAGTGGGTTATACTGTTCTGTGTGTCCCCAATGTGGTAAATTATCAAGGCTTTACACCATTAAGAGGAATTTTAGTCTCATAGTAAAATCTCTTCCTCGGTCGCTGCAGAGACTGAAACTAATGAAGAAATCTCCAGTTGTCTCCTCCCTGCAGTATACACCGACACACTGTACTGGACTGACTAGTGGTGACAGCAGGAGAAGCTCCAGCACAACCGCTCAGGGGTCTGTACCGAGAATCTGCAGAGGGGATCCATAGATCTAAACACAGCAGAGGATCCACTCACAAGATCCAGACAATCGATCATGTCAGCAATCTGTGGTCACTGGATGGGAATCTTGAGGATCACCTCTTACCTGAGGTATCAGTGGCTTCTCTTGATTGGCCGGCCTGGCACAATGTCACATTTGCGTCATCCCACAACAATGAGGTCACACCAGGCGGCGAATCAAAAGAGAACAATAAATAATAAGAGACTGCGGCGTGTGTGAATGTGTGAGAAGATGCATCTAGCGCTTGTCTGCATCACAATATGGAGAGAGAAGAGTCTGGATCAAGATGATGGAGCCTGAGGTCTCGGAGATATAAGGGGAGACATGGGGTGAATCATGATGCCCTATATATGCAGTGTATATATATGTATATTTGCTTGTAGTCCAATAAGATGTTTGTAAGTGATCACATAACTGTGACATCAGCACAGGTCCTGTATGCAGTAATCACACCTCTCCCCTATATAAAGCAGCGATTATTATTATTATTATTATTTATAGCGCACCATTGATTCCATGGTCTGTACATGACAAAGGATACATACACACAAGTATAAAATACAATGAACAAACTAACAGTGACAGACCGATACAGAGGGAGAAGGACCCTGCCCTTGCGGCTTACATTCTACAGGCAGTGGGGAGAGAGACAGTAGTTGGGTCTGCTCTGGTGGTGGTGGAGCGCGGGTCCAGTGGGTGGAGCACCGGGTCCGGGGAGCTGGTCAGGGGGAGCACGGGTCCAATGGTCAGTGGTGTGAGCACCGGGTCCAGTGGTGGGAGCACCGGTCCAGTGTGGGAGACGGTCAGTGGGGGGAGCACCGGGTCCAATGATGGAGCACGGGTCAGTGGGGAGCACCGGGTCCAATGGTGGGGAGCACCGGGTCCAGTGGTGGAGCACTGGGTCCAGTGGTGGTGGAGCGCCGGGTTCCAGTGTGGGAGCACCGGGTCAGTGGTGGGGAGCACCGGGTCAGTGTGGGTGAGCGTCCGTGGTCATGGTGGTGGAGCACCGGTCCATGGTGGGGGGCACCGGTTCAATGGTGGTGAGCGGGGCATGGTGGTCATTGCAGGTTGTAGGCTGTGATCATTGGTTGTAGTTTGATAATGATTGAATTGTTTATGTTTTATGTTTCAGGGTTTCTCCAACGCACAACTATTGAGGGACAGAATACGCGGCAAGTTGTGGCCCCGCCCCTAGCCACACCCATTTGACAGTGAGGACATTCGGCAGATCCAAGGACTGTTTGTGGTTCCCCTGCGCCACAGTGATGCTGCATCTACTCCATAGGTGTGGTGTGGCGCCCCTGCGGTCTAGTCGCCACAAAGGGGTACTGCACCCATCCCACGGGTGTGGTATTCCTGTTCTCAGGAAACGGGATGGTAAGTCTGAGATACCCTCAAAAGCATCCAACACACCCGGTCCCAAGGACGTCGGGTGGACCCGATAGAGGGAGGGCTCGGTCAGTCAGTGGGATGGAGGGAAGAAAGGTGGGGGGGTGAGAAGTTAGTTGAGGCAGTTGTGAGGAGGTAGTGAGAGGAGGAGGATCCGGAGGACTTGAGCAGCGTGAAGCTCATCCTGGGTCCCGGAAGAGCAGACTGCAAGAGGGACAGAGGGAGGCCTAGGGGTGCAGGCAGAGAGCAATCTACCCGTACGCCCAAATCTGAGTGAAGTGGAAGGGCAAGTTGAGAACCAGGGGACTGTCCCTGAAGGAGACTATGCTCAAACCACAGAACCTGAGGCCACAAGATCTAGAGGAGCTGCGGCCAACTACCGATATATCCGCTGAGAAGGCAACCATACTAGGGTCAGGGGACTTGGCACCGGTCGCCCGAGAGGACCCGTGGCTGCTGGATTGGGGCACTGTATGCAGAGGCACGAGGAGGAGAGAGGTGGACAGGCAGTGCTCAGAGAAAGAGCAACCCAAGAAACAAGTAACATAAAGGGGGTGTCTTGGACGAGCTATCCCGGTTCACTGAGGACTATCCGGACTGAGATTTTACAAGGACAGTATTGTGGTGTCACCGAAGTAACAACTAAGTAAACCGTGTATAGATCTCCGAATTGTGTGTAAGACTGATCATTTTCCTGCCTGCGGAGCAGAAGACTGATAAGACGCGCATGCCTGCAGAGTCCAGCCTGCGAAACGCATCAACTCCCCTCTCCTGCCATAACAGCCCCGCCGGCCTTCCCTCATCAAACACCACTCCGGTTGCCCTGGGGAACCACTCCACCTGTGGGGATCGAAACCACGATAGCTGCCATCCCATCGTCCCCAGAGGTCCCGCACCGCAGCATTGGCCGAACATCACGGGTGGCGTCGCGACAACTATCCCTAAATCCCTATTCCCTGAACTTTTATTGACACTGCCAGGGTCACGGAGTCGGGCTTCGATCCCCATGACTCCCCAGCAGACCTGTTGCCCAGTCCCGAGTAACCCACGACCCTGGTGGATGTGTCAACTTGGCGTCCCGAGCAGGATGTACCGACCTGGTGTTACCGAGTTCCGTTCGCCTGCAAGACTGTATTGAAAAGACTGTACTTTTGAGACCAGAGTAATGGCGGCTGCAACAAACTAAAACCATGTGCTGGTCGGGGAGCGTTCCGCAGTCCTCCGTCGTCAGCCGCACCAGCACAGGGCAGCAAAAATGGCCTACACCCCCTCCGTCCTCTGAGACCTGGAAGGGCTGCCTAAGAGACTGGATTGCTCCAACCCAAGGTGTGGCTGACAGTGAAACAGAAAGGATCCACCCACAAAGGGAAACGGAAGAAGAGAGTTCTAGAGGTGGCGGTGCAGCATTGTGTGGCGCGAGAGACGCGGCAGAGAACCTGGTTGGTGCCATGGCGAGTGGATGTCAGGAGAACCCGGAGTGTGGGGTGGAAGCAAAGGACTCCCCAGCCAACCAGAGAGGGACATGAGCCAGCTGCCCATGATGGACCCAGACTTCTTGAAGGAAGAGGTGCAAGAACTGGGCCGCCAGCTCATGCGGACCCAAATGACGACAGTGAGGAGATGGAGGATGGCCTTGCTGCAAAAAGCAACTCAGCAGTGGGCCGCCTCGCGCCCAGGTTCCCCGGGATCTGAGGACAGTGGAAAAGAAAGAAGCAGCATCGGGACAGGTGACCGCTAAGGTAGTGACAATGCCGCGGCAGCCAAAAAGACCCTGATAGGGCCTGTCAAACACCCTCGTGCCACAATCCTGGTCAGGAGCTACAAGGCCTAACCTGAGAGCAGACTCCTGTCACCAGGGAAGGACTAGATGTCCCGCTGACCGCAGAACCCCCATTCCAAGAAGTCTACGGGAAGCAGGTGGTGTTTGGAGAGGAGAGCTAATGGGGTTCCCGGGTGAGGTGCGGGCAGGAGAAGTCACTGTAGAAGTCCTGAGATGAGAGGAGTACGTCCGTCAGCAGGTCGCCAGGTGGGAGGCTGAGGAGGAGAGCGGAGGGCTCGGAGAAGGGCCCTGGAGGAGCAGAAGATGCGAGTGAAGGCGGAAGCCTATAAAGTTCAGTCTGCTGAAAGAGACCTGCGGAGACAGGGTACCGTGGTGACCTTAGACCTCTGGAGAAGATGGGGGTTTATAAAAGAACCAGGCGCGGCCTCAGACATATTTGTGAGCCAGCGGGACGTAGAGGAGCACCTGCCCAAAAAACACCCAGATAGAGATTTGCCACCCGGGGATGTCGTCACCTTCACCTGGCATGAAGGAGTGTGTCAGGAGACTTGGTACCGGTCGCCCGAGAGGACCTGTGGCTGCTGGATTGGAGCACTGTGTACAGAGGCACAAGCAGGAGAGAGGCAGACAGGCAGCGCTGAGAGAAGGAGCAACCCGTGAAGGAAGGAACATAAAGGGGGGGTGTCTTGGACGAGCTATCTCAGTTCACTGAGGACTATCCAGACTGAGATTTTGCAAGGACAGTACCCTGTGGTGTCACCGAAGTAACAGCTAGCAAACAGGGTATAGAACTCCGAATTGTGTGCAAGACTGTTCATTTTACCGCCTGCGCAGCAGTGGACTGATAAGACGCGCAGGCCAACAGAGACCGGCCTGCGAGACACTCCAACCCCCCTCTCTGTCAGAACAGCCCCGCTGACCTTCCCTCATCAAACACCATTCCGGTTGCCCTGGGAAGCGCTCCACCCATGGAGAGCGAAACCACCAAAGCTCCCAATCCCATCGTCCCCAGAGGTCACGCACCGCAGCGTTGGCTGTCAATAGCTGAACACCATAGGTGGCTTCATGCCAACTATCCCTAAATCCCTATTCCCCGCACTTTTATTGACACTGCCAGGGTCACGGAGCCGGGCCTCGACCTCCGTGACTCCCCAGCAGAACTGCTGCCCGGTTTCGAGTACCCTCCGGCCCTGGGAGGTGTGTCATGTGGTGTCATTGTTCCCAGGTGAGATGGGTCGCAAACCTAAGACACACACAGAACTGCACACAATATCATCCCAGGGGATTCGTTGCAGACCCTAATGAGAGGGAGGGCCCCATCTTCTTGTCAGGAGAAGGGTTAGCAGTAGGTTAGAAGAGTTAGAGAGAAGGAAAACGTCAGAGGAAGGCGTCCGGAATGAACACAATACTGAGAGTCCTAAGGTCAGGGGAGTAGGAGAGCCACCCGTGTGCCCCGAATCCGGTCCTGACCCCGGTTGCCGGAGGGGACTGTCTCGATCTGGTTTGTGTGCTCCAGGCCCCGAGCAGGAAAACCGGAGGCAACTGGCTTTGCAGGAGCAGTGGCCACAAACCATGGATAATGCACAGGACGGTAGCTAGGACTATGGTCAGGGTATGTGCCCCTGCAGTCGACCGATAAGGCCCGCAGCCATCAGCCTGGACCCTGTTCACGACGATGCAGGGCAGGAGAGGTGAGTAGCCAGCACAGGGAAGAGCAACCTGGAAAGGGCCAGGGTGTCTCGGCAGAGCGACCCTAATCTCCTGGGGACTAACCTGTTTGCACCCTGGAGAAGCACAGCACTCGGCTGGCTGACCTTGCCCGTGCAGCAAGTAATGGTAAAGAACTACATGAACTGTCTGTGTCTCCTCCTTTTACACCCTGCGGCCCTCCTGATCATCAAGACCCTATCCCTGCTATAGACTTTCCTATCTGCCGTGGGGCTCTGCTCCACCTGTGGGGAGCGATACCATCCCGGCTGCTGCACCATCTGCCCCTGCGGTCTCAAACTGCAGTGTCGGCCATCCCTGGCCAAGTACCAAAGGTGGCGTCACAAACTATTCCCTTGTAAATAGCCCCCTTTACTGCATGCCCAGCGTCACGGAGCCGGGTCACTTCCACCGTGATCCCCTTGAAAACTAACTGGCCCGGTCCCAAATACCCCACAGCCCCGGGGTCCACTGCATATTCACTGCAGGCCCCATAACAGATAGTGCAGGGGCCAAGGACTGCAATGGGTTAAGCTATAGGAGAATGCATGAAATGACCAGGTGTTTTGGACGTGCGGGGCCAAGGATTGAGCCATGGATTTTAGAGTCAGGGCACAATAAGGGGTATAAGATTTGGC
This sequence comes from Allobates femoralis, assembly GCA_033576535.1. Taxonomy (NCBI): domain Eukaryota; kingdom Metazoa; phylum Chordata; class Amphibia; order Anura; family Aromobatidae; genus Allobates; species Allobates femoralis. Next base: position 620,023,530 of record JARQOC010000001.1, on the reverse strand, counting down.
TGTAATATATACCCTGGTGTGTCCTGTCCTGTAGGCGAGTGCAGCCGGAGGAGGAGAACACGGCTCCGCTGACATTATACTAATCAGAACCTGCCAATATGGAGGAGTTCAGCTGCTCGGGAGCAATGGAAAATGTATTGTGGAGAAATATGTCCCCGGCTCCTCCGATATCGGACTGTAAATCATATTGTGTCTTGTAGATCAGTCACCGCCGCTACATATAAACGAGCTGAACGCTCCTGTGTATGGGAGAGCCGCTGAGATCGCTGCCGGCCAAACAATGGTGTGATCGTCATCTAGTGTGTATGGGAGAGTCGCCGAGATCGCTGCCGGCCAAACAATGGTGTGATCGTCATCTAGTGTGTATGGGAGAGTCACCGAGATCGCTGCCGGCCAAACAATGGTGTGATCGTCATCTAGTGTGTATGGGAGAGCCGCCGAGATCGCTGCCGGCCAAACATTGGTGTGATCGTCATCTAGTGTGTATGGCGGTTTAGTGTCGCCTCGTGGTGTCTACAGGCGACTCCAGTGGTTCCGGTGTCCCCGATGAAGCATCATCTACTGAGACCTCTGCTACCCCGGAGGACTGATGAGAGAAGTGTCCGGATTCCCCTTCTGACATGAAGAGCGACAGATGTGTGGCTTCTTCTCTATATAGAAGTCTCCTATTCTACACACAGGTCACAGCGGATTATAGACAAGGAGGAAACAATCACATTTACTGGATTAGATGAGTATTAGTTCGGGGTCAGACACAGCATAACACGTGTGACGATGACATCACAATGCCTGGAGCGGTCGGCGGCTCCTGACCTCAGTGTGACAGCTGCATACCGTGTTTCCACGAAAATAGTGCGCCCCCCGAAAATAAGGCGCCCCGGGGATTTGTAAGGCACCCCCCGAAAATAGGATGTGGCAGGCAGGCAAAAAAAAATTCATACTCACCTACTCAGCTGCCTCTGCCGCCGCCATTGTACCTCCGGAGCTTGCCGCCGCCGCAACCGCCGCTGCTTGATGTCACCCGTGTGTGTACATAGCCGGCGCCGCAGATGTACGATGGTAAGCATCACCATCGCGTGCTGGCTCGATTGCTGCAGCATACCAATCCCTTAAGGTCATCTGCGTCGCCATTGAATTACAGTAATGCGCGGCCAATCAGACGCCAGCACCGCCATGCTTACACGTACATCACTCCCAGTACACAGGGACATCTGCGAGTCGGAGCTCATGATGTGTTACGTTGTGGGCCTAGTGGGTATGGTTGCTGTATTGTGTGGCTGAGTGATGTACAAGCTGCGGTGGGCTACAAGTTGGGTGGGCGGAATGATGGGGGCTACATGAGGATGTGGGATGATGGGGCTACAAGGGATAGTGATGAGGGCTCGGGGTAGTGGCGTGTGGGGCTAGAGTGATGTGGGGATGGGGCTACAGGATAGTGAGATGGGGCTACAGAGGGATGTATTGGCAGATGGAGATGGGGGGCTACAGAGGGATAGTGAGGGATGATGGGGCTACAGAGGGATAGTGGAGGATGAGGGGGCTACAGAGGGATAGTGGAGGATGAGGGGTAGCTGACAGAGGGTAAGGGGAGATGAGGGGCTACAGAGTGGGATAGGCTACGAGGATATGGAGGATGAGGGGCTACAGAGGGATAGTGAGGATGAGGGGCTACAGAGGATAGTGGAGGATGAGGGGTCTACAGAGGGATAGTGGAGGATGAGGGGGCTACAGAGGATAGGAGATAGGGGTACAAGGATAGTGAGGAGATGGGGCTACAGAGGGATAGTGGAGGATGAGGGGTCTACAGAGGATAGTGGAGGATGAAGGGGCTACAAGGAGTGGAGTTAGGAAGTGATGAGGGGCTACAGAGGGATAGTGGAGGATGATGGGGCTACAGAGGGATAGTGGAGGATGAGGGGCTACAGAGGGATAGTGGAGGATGATGGGGCTACAGAGGGATAGTGGAGGATGATGGGGCTACAGAGGGATAGTGGAGGATGATGGGGGCTACAGAGGGATAGTGGAGGATGATGGGGCTACAGAGGGATAGTGGAGGATGAGGGGCTACAGAGGGATAGTGGAGGATGATGGGGGCTACAGAGGGATAAGTGGAGGATGATGGGGGCTACAGAGGGATAGTGGAGGATGATGGGGCTACAGAGGGATAGTGGAGGATGAGGGGCTACAGAGGATAGTGGAGGATGAGGGGGCTACAGAGGGAATAGTGGAGGATGATGGGGGCTACAGAGGGATAGTGGAGGATGAGGGGCTACAGAGGGATAGTGGAGGATGAGGGGCTACAGAGGGATAGTGGAGGATGAGGGGGCTACAGAGGGATAGTGGAGGATGATGGGGCTACAGAGGGATAGTGGAGGATGATGGGGGCTACAGAGGGATAGTGGAGGATGATGGGGGCTACAGAGGATAGTGGAGGATGATGGGGCTACAGAGGGATAGTGGAGGATGAGGGGGCTACAGAGGGATAGTGGAGGATGATGGGGTCTACAGAGGGATAGTGGAGGATGAGGGGGCTACAGAGGGATAGTGGAGGATGATGGGGCTACAGAGGGATAGTGGAGGATGAGGGGCTACAGAGGGATAGTGGAGGATGAGGGGCTACAGAGTGGATAGTGGAGGATGAGGGGTCTACAGAGGGATAGTGGAGGATGAGGGGCTACAGAGGGATAGTGGAGGATGAGGGGCTACAGAGGGATAGTGGAGGATGATGGGGGCTACAGAGGGATAGTGGAGGATGAGGGGGCTACAGAGGGATAGTGGAGGATGAGGGGTCTACAGAGGGATAGTGGAGGATGAGGGGTCTACAGAGGGATAGTGGAGGATGATGGGGCTACAGAGGGATAGTGGAGGATGATGGGGGCTACAGAGGATAGTGGAGGATGAAGGGGGCTACAGAGGGATAGTGGAGGATGATGGGGTCTACAGAGGGATAGTGGAGGATGAGGGGTCTACAGAGGGATAGTGAGGATGATGGGGGTCTACAGAGGGATAGTGGAGGATGATGGGGCTACAGAGGGAAGTGATAGTGGAGGATGAATGGGGGCTACAGAGGATAGTGGAGGATGAGGGGGCTACAGAGGGATAGTGGAGGATGAAGGGGTCTACAGAGGGATAGTGGAGGATGATGGGGTCTACAGAGGATAGTGGAGATGATGGCTCAGAGATAGTGGAGATGGGGCTACAGAGGTGATAGTGGAGGATGATGGGGGCTACAGAGGATAGTGGAGGATGATGGGGGCTACAGAGGGATAGTGGAGGATGATGGGGGCTACAGAGGGATAGTGGAGGATGATGGGGGTCTACAGAGGATAGTGGAGGATGATGGGGGCTACAGAGGATAGTGGAGGATGATGGGGCTACAGAGGGATAGTGGAGGATGATGGGGTCTACAGAGGATAGTGGAGGATGATAGGGGTCTACAGAGGATAGTGAGATAGTGGGCTACAGAGGATATGGAGGATGATGGGGTGCTACAGAGGGATAGTGGAGGATGAAGGGGTCTACAGAGGATAGTGGAGGATGATGGGGGCTACAGAGTGGATAGTGGAGGATGATGGGGGCTACAGAGGGATAGTGGAGGATGATGGGGGCTACAGAGGGATAGTGGAGGATGAATGGGGTCTACAGAGGGATAGTGGAGGATGAAGGGGGTCTACAGAGGGATAGTGGAGGATGATGGGGGGCTACAGAGGGATAGTGGAGGATGATGGGGCTACAGAGGGATAGTGGAGGATGATGGGGGCTACAGAGGATAGTGGAGGATGAGGGGGTACTACAGAGGGATAGTGGAGGATGATGGGGTACTACAGAGGGATAGTGGAGGATGATGGGGTACTACAGAGGGATAGTGGAGGATGATGGGGTACTACAGAGGGATAGTGGAGGATGATGGGGGGCTACAGAGGGATAGTGGAGGATGATGGGGCTACAGAGGGATAGTGGAGGATGATGGGGTCTACAGAGGGATAGTGGAGGATGATGGGGCTACAGAGGGATAGTGGAGGATGATGGGGTACTACAGAGGGATAGTGGAGGATGATGGGGTCTACAGAGGATAGTGGAGGATGATGGGGGTCTACAGAGGGATAGTGGAGGATGATGGGGTCTACAGAGGGATAGTGGAGATGATGGGGTCTACAGAGGGATAGTGGAGGATGAAGGGGGTCTACAGAGGGATAGTGGAGGATGATGGGGTCTACAGAGGGATAGTGGAGGATGATGGGGGCTACAGAGGGATAGTGGAGGATGATGGGGTACTACAGAGGGTAGTGGAGGATGATGGGGCTACAGAGGGATAGTGGAGGATGATGGGGCTACAGAGGGATAGTGGAGGATGATGGGGTACACGAGGAAGGGATGAGGGACGGGATAGTGAGGATGAGGGTACTACAGAGGGATAGTGGAGGATGATGGGGTACTACAGAGGGATAGTGGAGGATGATGGGGACTACAGAGGGATAGTGGAGGATGATGGGGGCTACAGAGGGATAGTGGAGGATGATGGGGGCTACAGAGGGATAGTGGAGGATGATGGGGGCTACAGAGGGATAGTGGAGGATGATGGGGGCTACAGAGGGATAGTGGAGGATGAGGGGGCTACAGAGGGATAGTGGAGGATGATGGGGTCTACAGAGGGATAGTGGAGGATGATGGGGGCTACAGAGGGATAGTGGAGGATGATGGGGTCTACAGAGGGATAGTGGAGGATGATGGGGCTACAGAGGGATAGTGGAGGATGATGGTACAGGGATGTGGGGATAGGGTACAGAGTGATAGTGGATGATGCTTTATAAAGGCGCCCGCTCCCCCCCCCCTCCGAAAATAAGACATGGTGCAACTTTTGGACCAAAAATTAATATAAGACGGTGTGTTATTTTCGGGGAAACACGGTAGTAATACATTAAGCTGTCACACTGGGTCAGGAGCCGCCGGCCGCTCCGGGCATTGTGATGTCATCGTCATCCGTGTTATGCCGCGTCTGACCTCTGCCTTGAAGGTACGTCACACACAGCGATATCGCTGCAACGTCACAGGTTTTGTGGCGTTGGAGCGACCTCGCTAGCGACGTCGCTGCGTGTGACATGCCGCAGCGACCAGCGATGATCTCGCTGCAGAATGGCCAGGACCACTGGGCAGTATACATCGGTGTGCGTGACGCCCCTCTAAGCCGATGTGTTCCCTGGTAACCAGCATTCTCCCCGCTTACCCCGGCCTGTCACAATACAGTAGCGGGACCTCGACATCGTGTAAATGTATAGTTTATCGTTACACGGGTCGCTGAGGAGATCCGCCTGTCTGACAGCGGCGTTCCCGCGATCCCGGCTAGGTTTGATCGTTGGTGGCATCACTGGAACATCGCTACGTGTAACGGGGCCCTTATTGTGCCGCTGTCACCTGGGAGAGAAGCCACAGGTTTAACCCCTTCACCACTGGGGAAGTTTTTCTTACTTCTTCCAAGAGGAGAAACTGTACTCACCGACTCCTCCAATGAGAGGCCTCCTGGAGTGTGACGTCACCGGAAGAGGGCGGAGTCTGGATGTGGTAGTTGTGATGTCCCCCCCCCCCTCTGAAGGGCGGAGCCTAAGATGTGTTTTGCCGTCACCTGAATGGGCGCAGCCTATGAGGTGTAGTGATGATGTCTAGAGGGGCGGAGCCTCCAGGATCTCTTCTTCTCTGTGCTGGAAGATGAGGAGACAGGAGATTATCTGCAGAGCTGACATGAGAGACATAGGAGGAAGCAGTGACGTCATTACACCCGGAGCAGCTGGGCGGGGCTACTGCGGTCATGTGACCACTACTTCCTGGTGAAGATGTCAGGAAGGGGGCGTGAATCATAACAGAACACTGCGCATGTGCGGGCGCTATCTTACGTGTGGTGATTCTGATGTGGTAACAGCGCGGTGTAGGTCAGTGTTGTACCGTCAATAGTAGCGGCCACGTGACTGCTGGGGGGGCCCGGTGCTGCCTGCTGTGTCTTCCGCTCTCTGCTGGAACTATGTGAAGGATTTCTGTGTTTCCTGGGAGGAGGGAGGAGCTGCCTGCAGGGAGGAGACTGAACCTCACAGAGGATTAGTGTATGTGTGTGTAATCATATATACAGCACAGCCTCCACTATATATACAGCCAGCACAGCCCTACTATATATACAGCACAGCCTCCCTATATATACAGCACAGCCTCCATATATATACACAGCCTCCACTATATATACAGCCCAGCACAGCCTCCACTATATATACAGCCCAGCACGCCTCACTATATATACAGCACAGCCTCCAATATATATACAGCCCAGCCAGCCTCCAATATATATATACATCCAGCACTGCCTGCACTATATATACAGCCCAGCACAGCCTCCAATATATTATATACAGCCCAGCACAGCCTCCTATATATATACAGCCCACAGCACAGCCTCCATATATATATACAACAGCCCCAAAGCACAGCCTCCTATATATATACAGCCCAGCACAGCCTCCAATATATATATACAGCCCAGCACAGCCTCCTATATATATACAGCACAGCCTCCACTATATATACAGCCCAGCACAGCCTCCAATATATATACAGCCCAGCACAGCCTCCAATATATATACAGCCCAGCAACACCCCCACTATATATACAGCACAGCCTCCACTATATATACACCAGCCTCACATATATATAAAAGCCCAGCACAGCCTCCATATATATACAGCCCAGCACTGCCTCCACTATATATACAGCACAGCCTCCAATATATATACAGCCCAGCACAGCCCCAATATATATATACATCCCAGCACTGCCTGCACTATATATACAGCCCAGCACAGCCTCCAATATATATATACAGCCCAGCACAGAGCCTCCTATATATATACAGCCCAGCACAGCCTCCAATATATATATACAGCCCAGCACAGCCTCCTATATATATACAGCACAGCCTCCACTATATATACAGCCCAGCACAGCCTCCAATATATATACAGCCCAGCACAGCCTCCAATATATATATATATACATCCCAGCACTGCCTCCACTATATATACAGCCCAGCACAGCCTCCAATATATATATACAGCCCAGCACTGCCTCCACTATATATACAGCCCAGCACAGCCTCCAATATATATCTACAGCCCAGCACAACCTCCACTATATATACAGCCCAGCACAGCATCCACTATATATACAGCACAGCATCCACTATATATACAGCACAGCCTCCAATAGATGCACAGCCTCCAATATATATACAGCACAGCCCAGCCTCCAATATATCTACAGCCCCCAATATATATACAGCCCAGCACAGCCTCCAATGTATATACAGCACAGCCTCCACTATATATACAGCACAGCCTCCAATAATATTACAGCACAGCCTCAATATATATACAGCACAGCCCAGCCTCCAATATATTTACAGCCCCACAATATATATACAGCCCAGCACAGCCTACATTATATATACAGCACAGACTCCAATATATATACAGCACAGCCCAGCATCCAATATATATACAGCCCAGCACAGCTTCCAGTATTATATATATACAGCCCAGCACAGCCTACCAATAATACAGCCCAGCGCAGCCATACATATATATACAGCCAAGCACAGCCTCCAATATATATATATACAGCCAGAACAGCCTCCAATATATATACAGACCAGCACAGCCTCCAATATATATACAGCCCAGCACAGCCTCCAATATATATATATACAGCCCAAAACAGCCTCCAATATTATACAGCCCAGCACAGCCCCAATATATATACAGCACAGCCTCCACTATATATACAGCCAGCACAGCCTCACTATATATGCAGCCCAGCACAGCCTCCAATATATATATTAGCCCAGCACAGCCTCCAATATATATACAGCCCAGCACAGCCTCCACTATATATATACAGCACAGCCTCCACTATATATACAGCCCAGCATAGCCTCATATATATGTACAGCCCAGCATCCAATATATATACAGCACAGCCTCCAAATATATATACAGCACAGCCTCCACTATATACAACCACACAGCCTCCACTATATATATACAGCCAGCACGCCCATATAGATACAGCCGAGCACAGCCTCCAATATATATATATACAGCCTCCAATATATATAAGCACACGGCTCCAATATATATATATACAGCCCAGCACAGCCTCCACTATATATACAGCCCAGCACAGCCTCCAATACATATACAGCACCAGCCTTCTATATATACAGCACAGCCTCAATATATATACAGCCTAGCACAGCCTTCAATATATATACACCAGCACAGCCTCAATATATATACAACCAGCACAGCCTCAATATATATATATATATATACAGCACAGGCTCCAATATATATACAGCACAGCCTCCATATATATATACAGCACAGCCTCCACTATATATACAGCCCAGCACAGCCTCCACTAAATATACATGCACAGCCTCCACTATATATACAGCACAGCCTCCACTATATATACAGCACAGCCTCCAATATATATTATAGCCCAGCACAACCTCCAATATATATACAGCCCAGCACAACCTCCAATATATATATACAGCACAGCCTCCAATATATATACAGCTCAGCATAGCCTCCAATATATATACAGCACAACCTCCAATATATATACAGCACAGACCCCAATATATGTACAGCCCAAGCACAGACCCCAATATATATATACAGCACAGCCTCCAATATATATACAGCCCAGCACAGCCTCCAATATATATATGACCAAGCACAACCTACAATATATATACAACCCAGCACAGCCTACAATATATATACAACCCAGCACAGCCTACAATATATATATATACAGCACAACCTCCAATATATATACAGCCCAGGCTCCGATATATATACAGCCCAGCATAGCTCTACTATATATATACAGCATCAGCTTCCAATATATATACAGCCCAGCGCAGCTCCAATATATATACAGCCCAGCACAGACTCCAAAAATATACAGACCAGCACAACCTCCAATATACATACAGCACAGGCTTCAATATAAATACAAGCTAGCACAGCCGCTAGTATATATATATACAGCCTCCAATATATATACAGACACAGCCTCATATATATACAGACAGCTCCAATTATATATCAGCACAGCCTCACTATTTATACAGCCGAGCACAGCCTCCACTATATATACAGCCAGCACAGCCGCCACTATATATATATATATATATATATTATATAATATACAACCCAGCACAGTCTCCAATATATATATAGCCTACAGCTCCAATATATACAGCCTGCACAGCTCGATATATATATTGACCACAGCCTCCAATATATATACAGCACAGCCTCCAATATATATATATATACAGCACAGCCTCCACTATACAGTATAGACCAAAGGTTTGGACGCACCTTCTAATTCAAAGAGTTTTCTGTATTTTCATGACTATGAAAATTGTAGATTCACACTGAAGCATCAAAACTATGAATTATCACATGTGGAATTATATACTTAACAAAAAAGTGTGAATCAGCTGAAAATATGTCTATATTCTAGGTTCTTCCTTTTGCTGTGATTACTGCTTTGCACACTCTTGGCATTCTCTGGATGAGCTTCAAGAGGTAGTCACCGGAAATGGTCTTCACTTCACAGGTGTGCCCTGTCAGGGTTTAATAAGTGGGATTTCTTGCCTTATAAATGGGGTTGGGACCATCAGTTGTGTTGTGCAGAGTCTGGTGGAGACACAGCTGATAGTCCTACTGAATAGACTGTTAGAATTTGTATTATGGCAAGGAAAAAGCAGCCAAGTAAAGAGAAACGAGTGGCCATCATTACTATAAGAAGTGAAGGTCAGTCAGTCCCAAAAATTTGGAAAACTTTGAAAGTGTCCCAAAGGTAGTTGCGAAAAACCATGAAGTGCTACAAAGAAACTGGCTCACATGAGGACCGTCCCAGGAAAGGAAGATCAAGAGTCACCTCTGCTGCGGAGGATAAGTTCATCCGAGTCACCAGCCTCAGAAATCGCAGGTTATCAGCAGCTCAGATTAGAGACCAGGTCAATGCCACACAGAGTTCAAGCAGCAGACACATCTCTTCAACAACTGTTAAGAGGATTGAGGATTGTCTGTCTGCTGTCTCTAACATCATGTCTTCTCTCTACCTTAAATTGAATCTGTCAAAGACTGAACATCTTGTGTTTCCTCCTTCTCCTAATCTTCCAAAACCTGATATTGCCATTTCTGTATGTGGTTCTGTTGTTACTCTTCAACAGCACGCCCGCTGTCTTGGGGTTATATTTGACTCGGATCTCTCCTTCTCTCTCCAAATCCGGTCTCTTGCTCGCTCATGTCACCTACACCTCAAAAACATCTCTAGAATTCGACCTTTTCTTACTGTTGACTCTGCAAAAACTCTTAACTGTTGCCCTTATTCATTCTCGCCTGGATTACTGCAATTCTCTACTAATTGGCTCCTTTTAAGTAAACTTTCTCCTCTCCAATCCATCCTCAATGCAGCAGCCAGGATCATATTCCTCTCCAACCGCTTCACCGATGCCTGTATCCTAGGGCAGTCATTGCACTGGTTGCAAATCTGCTATACAGTACAATATAAAATTATCACTCTCACCCACAAAGCCCTCCATAGTTCTGCTCCGCGCTACATCTCCTCCCTCATGTTTGTCTATCGGCCTACACGTGCTTTACGCTCCGCAAGTGACCTAAGACTGACATCAGCTGCAATCCGAACCTCCCACTCCCGTCTCCAGGACTTCTCTCGAGCTGCACCAATTCTCTGGTCTGATGAGTCCAAATTTGAGATCTTTGGTTCCAAACACCGTGTCTTTGTGCGACGCAGAAAAGGTGAACGGATGGACTCTACATGCCTGGTTCCCACCGTGAAGCATGGAGGAGAAGGTGTGATGGTGATGGAGTGCTACGCCAGATGACCTGGCCTCCACAGTCACCAGACCTGAACCCAATCGAGATGGTTTGGGGTGAGCTGACCCAGAGTGAAGGCAAAAGGGCCAACAAGTGCTAATCATCTCTGGGAACTCCTTCAAGATTGTTGGAAGACCATTTCCAGTGACTACCTCTTGAAGCTCATCAAGAGAATGCCAAGAGTGTGCAAAGCAGTGATCAAAGCAAAAGGTGGCTACTTTGAAGAACCTAGAATATAAGGCCCCTTTCACATCAGCGTTTTTTTTTAAATCGCGGCAGATGCGGTGAAAAAACCGCGATTACCGCATACCGGCTGCACTTGCGGCACGGTTGCGGCAAGCCCCATACAATGTATAGTTGGGCTTGCGGCAAGTGCGGTTTTGGCACTTGCGGCAGGTGCGGCCGCAAAAAAAAACGCGGTCAGCCGCGTTTTTTTTCGCAGCCACAAGTGCCAAAACTGCACTTGCCGCATCTGCCGCAAGTACGCCTATACATGTAAAGGACCATGGGATAAATGGCGCTATAATACATAATAATAATAATGTTTATGTTCAGGACTCTTTCCCATTAATCTGGCCAGCAGTCTAAGGGGGCGCCAGAGAGCTGCAGGTCCTGATAAAGTAATCGTGACACCTTTATTGTATGATAAGCTCAGTCTTGTATCATTCTCATATTGAGGAATATTTCATCTAAACATCTTGTCTCCTTAGGTTCCTTAATGATCAGGACTGTTTCCCTTTAATAGAGGATGGTCCTTTCCCTCAGTGACCCCCGAGGATGGAGCAGGACAGAGACCACATGGCTGCTCGGATATTAGACCTCACCCTGGAGATAATCTACTGGATCACTGGAGAGGTGAGAGCTTCACATCACATCACTCTGATCTCTAGGAATAAAGCAGGGAAATGAGGGGAAAGGTGAAGGATTCTTATCCTCTGTGTAGTGATCGGCGTCTCCCCATACACAGGATCACACAGTAGTGAAGACGTCGTCTGGGGAGTGTGTGGCCCCCCGTGTGTCAGGAGGGCGGAGCAGGACCCCGAGTGACATCACCGAGCCTCCACCTCATTCACTGATACATGAGCAGAAGATCCTAGAACTGACCCACAGGATCACTGATCTGCTGAGCGGAGAGGTGAGCGCTGCCCCCCGGGAATGCTGGGACATTCTACAATAACGCCGGGGGAGGGGTCTGCTAATGACGGCTCATTGTGTGTGTCAGGTCCCTATAAGGTGTCAGGACGTCACCGTCTATTTCTCCATGGAGGAGTGGGAGTATTTAGAAGGACACAAGGATCTGTACAAGGACATAGTCATGATGGAGAATCCCCCGTCCATCACATCCCCGGGTAAGAGGAGACCTTCCTGGGCTGTAGAGGAGAGAACAGGTGTGAGAGTGCTCTAGATTCCCCATCATCTGCTCATCACATACACACAATGGATTCAGTCACTGCCGTTATTTCCTATAGATGGATCCAGTCAGAGGAATCCACCGGAGAGATGTCCCCGTCCTCTATATCCCCAGGATCGGCCAGAAAGGGAGGAGAATGTCCCCCGGGATCATCAGGTAGATGAGATTCCTGTCAATCCTTTATTTGATCTCATTATTGTCACTCAGTCGGTCTCTGCCCGGGGATCAAGTCTGGATCTTCCTTTTGGTTTCTCTTCCAGCTCAGAGGATCTCCGGAGATCTGTCTGTGCTGCAGATATATTCATAAATAGATCAATAATTCTTTGCTTTTCCTGAAGAGCGGCCTTTTTTCTCCTTCGCCTCATTGGGGGACACAGGACCGTGGGTGTTATGCTGCTGTCCACTAGGAGGCGACACTAAGCAGAATCTGCAAAAGAGTTACAGTGGCTCCTTCTCTGCAGTATACACCCCTGGAGCAGGCACTGCCTCACCAGTTTTTGCTTAGTGTCGTTAGGAGGTAAACTCAATTATTTTTCCTCTCTTACTCTAAATTTTTTCTAAGAAGAAAAGTGGGTCCTCGCAGAGACCCCCGGCATGCTCCTTCCTCGGTCCCCCACTGTTGGGAGCGCTGGGTCGAAGTCGAGATATCCATACATATGCCGTCTTCCTTCCTCGGTCCCCCACTGTTGGGAGCGCTGGGTCGAAGTCGAGATATCCATACATATGCCGTCTTCCTTCCTTGGCACCCCACTGTTGGGATGTTTGGGTTGAAGTCGAGATACCCCCTGTACAACATGCTCCCCATGAGCGTTAATAGAGTTTCTACAGCTTCATCAAGATCTCTCCCTCCCTAAAGGAATTAGGTTGAGGCATCAACTAGGTACAGGGTGCAATGCTATTCCAACAGCCTCTGCATTCCAGCAGGTTGCAGCACTAGGGTACAGATGCACCAACGTACGGATTACAGCACTGCTTCAGCACTGCATATTAAAGCACTATATATCCATCTGCTGCTTCAATACACTGTACCAGCCAGTCACATTGCCGACTCTAGCTGCAGGGGATCAGGAGTCTCAGTTTTTCCCTGTGTTCTCTTGACCACCCGGTGCTAACAAGGGGGCACACTTCAGGTCCCTACCCCCGGGTCGCCATTTCACTTATAGGTACTTGCGTCAAGATACCATTCAAGGTACCCTCCACAGCTCTGACTGATGCAGGGCCCCGCAGCTCTGCCTGCTCCAGGATCCTCTGTCAGGGCTCCCCTCAAAGCTGTTCCGACATTTTGCCTTATGATGCCAGTCCATAATCGCGGATCCAGTGGGGTTCTGGATCTCCACGCTGGCAATCTTCCTCCCCTCTCGCACCTAAAGGGGTCTGAAGGTTGAGACCAGCCCAAGCATGCATTGAGCCCTGCGTGCACAGCGTTACAGCCGCATAGTACTATGCCCAGTACTCATAGCGGGGGCCACATCTAACTTTCACCTTTATTTACAGAGGTCCCCCGCTGCGGATGTTCAGGGGAGTCGTCCGGACTTCCGCGCTGGCCTTCCCTCTTTTCGGGGCTGCACTATAATCTAGGTCCCTGCTCGGGCCTAGATTACAATAGCGCGGCCCAGCCGCTCCGGCCGTGTCATGAAAGGGGCGGGACGTTCACCTTCGGCGCCTCTCGCTCGTGAGATCTCCTGTGCGCCCTGGCTAATTCAAAAGTCCGCCTCTCCCTGGCGTCTCAGGCAACGCTATGCCATATCGGCACTGCAGGACGATTGCTGGGCTGGTGCTGGCATTACAGGGGTAAGAAGCACAGTGGTTTACTTCTGCTGAAGCTCTCCCCTCTTTCCTCTTCTCTCTCTCATCAGTATATAATATCAGAGTAGGAGCACTACGGGCAGCAAGGGGCAGTATATGCAGTGCGGCGCTGGATAACAAATACATTTCCTACAATATATGCATCTTGTATGTACGTGAAGACCACGATCGAGTGAGGGATTTGATCATGGTTTTTTGTGTACTATTGGCATGATTCCTGTCTATGTGATGATAAGCTGTAATTAGATGTAATTAAGTTTACACCTGTCCTCCTAGATGAAGGTGTTTAATATAGGCATCTTGTTATGCTTCTAGTGCAGTATGCAGCTACCCTGCCTAGTCCGTGTAATATTACGGTTACTTAGGCCCTGTTGCAGCCCCTTTATGGTACCTTTACACGCCGCTACCGAGAGGTAGAAACCGGCAGGTGTCGGATACAATTGTACCTTTTACCTTCAAAACACCGCGAAGTGGCGGCTGTAATTCAGGTTGTACTGTCCTGTCTCTTTGGATACCTGTCTTTCAGCCGTGCTGAAAAACAAGCAGGTTAACCCCTATGGTGGCGGCGTGTAATCGGGGCACAGGCACGGTATTTGAGTTCCCTGGGGCGTGCCACAGCGTCATGTATACCACGTCCCATCAGCTATCATTGGTGGGGACTACTGTGTACCCATTGGCTGTCCCTGCACAGGGCGGCATATTTAACGAGCTGACCAGTCACAATACACATTTTCTATAGCGTCATGTATTAGCCAGCCTCCCTGCGCTGGCTGGCCAATCATGATGTTTTTGCATTGTCCAATCACCGTACGAGCGTCGCGTAATACACTACTCTGTCACGCCTATGTAGTTACGGCGAACCCTAAAGTACGCCCAGATTCCCTTGTGGTGGCGGCATGTAAATCAGGGAAGGTACTCCACAGAAGGTAACCTGCGGCACCCGTCGGCACTTCCGGGGAACGAAAATACTTTCTATGGAGCACCTTGTGGCGCGTGTATTTGCGGCATCAGGTACCGTTAGGAACGTTGAATAAGCGCACGTGCGGTGCCTACCTGTTGCTGCCCTCGGTGGCGGCGTGTAAAGGTACCATTATGTTCTAAGTCTAGCAGAGTTCCTCCACAGGCGACAGGAAACTGTGAGCCGTGGTGGGCTGACGCCTCAAGTCAGGCCACACCATAGTAAAGCAGCATGGACTAAAGGGGACCATACACTTATACTTTCCAATCCTGCCAATAGTATTCAGGTAGAATGGAAAAGGATCCAGAGGTCGTCTTCTCCTGCATCCCTCAACAGATCCAGACTTTCCCACAGCAGGGACAAGCGTCATGGTTATCCCCGACTGAGGATTATTACGACCCAGACGCAGACGACGTTGGTTTACATAGGTCCCTATTCTTAGACCCCGGACACGGGGAAGAAACTGGTCATGTCCATAATCCATACATTGGAAGTGACAGACCATGCATTTTTTTTTTGTTTTTTTTCTCCAAACGTGCGAAATATCCACATAGACTGGTAGCAATCCAGGGCTAGGGAACAATCTCCACTGGAAGAGTCAGATTCCGTCTAGCCTTATGGTGGGTTTACACGCTGCGATATCGGCGTCCAACTCCGACCCAACTCCGACAAAAAGTCACGTGGGTCGCGAGTTGGAGCCGATATCGTGTGCGCGTTGTACGGTTTGAGCGTACAACGCGATGCTGGAACGATGCCAAAATGATATCGGAGTTGAATAGCAGAGCTATTCAACTCTCCGATATCGCAAGGCCGTTGTACCAGCATCGCAGCGTGTGACAGCCCAACTCCGATCTGAACTCGCACCTCACCCATTAACTCCCATGTTAAATGGTCGTTACTGGGTTGGTGGGCGTACACATCGGAGGGACGTTGTTTCCCGATATCGCAGCGTGTAAACCGGCGATGCGATATCGGGAAAGGGGCTGAAAAAAAGCGCGCTCCCGCGGCGTTGCCTCCGATATCGCGGCGATATCGGGACGTGTAACCCCACCATTACAGTCTTTCTTCCTTCCCCTGACAGATCCTTCATTAAGGATGTCATGGACTGTTGGGTAATACAAATACCGCACTCGAAGCAAGAAGCTTCGTCACTATCCCATTCCTGCTCCTCGGTTTGGACAACCAAATTAGGGTCTATGTTCCAGGTCTAATGGACCTGATAGCATAGATCTCTGTTTCAGGGAAATGCTTAATTCACACATCGCCAGCCATAGTCAATGACACGGCTGTAGCCGCTTTCAATTCCATTACAGCAAGCTCTCTGGCTACGTGAACGGTAGACAGACGCTACCCCTGAAAATCACTCACGGACCTTTCTTATCTCAGTGGTTGTTTTGCTTTCAACAAGAGATTAAACATACTAATCTCTGCTGCCAAGGAAGGAAAAGCACCTCACTTCGCCAACGCAAGTCTAAGCGACCCCTTACCCGTCGCCAACACACAATCCGTTCCTTTCGGAATTTTTTTCATTAGTCCACCTCACGTGGAGCACAGACTGACAGGCGCCCACCATCAAGAGGAAGGACCCTTCAGGTCTTCAAATAGTCTAGAGGGTGGACCTTTCAGGTCTCTCAAATGCTATATACTATCAGACAATTCACTCAAGCCCTATAAATCTAGATCCCATTGGTTCTCATCATCATGTCTCTTCAATCCCAGAAGACACCTCCTAATTAAGGGCCGACTTTCTTACTCAGGAGTCTCCATCCCGGTCACTCAAAACCTATATTTCAAAGGTTTACTCTTGTAGTTCCCAAGAAAGGAAGTTCAGTTCAACCAAGCCTGGCCTTGAAACAACTTCACAAGTTTGTTCGGGCGCATCAAGTAATTATCTATGATCATGCATGTCTTCAGTGGACAGAAAGTTCCTTACTTCCTTAGATATCAGGAACCTCATCTACATATTCCAATAACTGTAGCACAGCAGAAATGTTGGTGTTTCGCAGTCAACAATGGATATCCTCAGATCGGGTGTTGCTCGTCGCAACCCACCCCCAGAACTTTGACCATAGGCCATGACAGTTGTCATCACTATCCTATACTCAAGGAAGTACTCGTTCTTCCATCTCTGCACTACCTACCCAATAAGTCTCCTTCCTTTATGGATTGCAAACAAGTACCCAGTAGCATAGGGTGTCTAGGTTGACCCGTCACCCTGCCAAAATCTCTTCAGTTCCGGACTAACCACGGACCTTCCTGGGGAGGCTTTTTTAATACATCACAAAAAGTCACAAACCTCATGCCAAGCAGTTCAATCGCTTCTGCATTCATCACTTCACCTCTGTCCGACGATGACAGTATTAACCAGAAGAGCGACTACGTTGGCGGCAGTGCCATTTGCCCAACTACGTCTCAGACCTCTCCAATGGGCTCTTCTCACAGCCTGGGTCATGAACCCCGTTCTCCTTGACATTATGTTACATCTGTCAACCGTCTCCATACGCCCTCTTCACTGGTTGCCCTCAACTCTTTCACAAGGCAGATCCTTACCTCCGTTTTAACGGGAAGTAATTACCACCACTGCTAGCCTAAAGTACGGGGCGGTGTACCGTCATCACATGGTCTAGGGCCGAGGGTCCTCCTCAGAGGTCATCTTACCCATCAACCTACTGGAGAACCATATCATCCACTTAGCATTACAGAATTTTCTCGGCTCCCCATGGCGCCCGAATCAAGATGCTGTCAGACAATGTCACTGCAGCAGTATACATCAACCAGAGCGAGGTGCAGCTCATCGCTCGCTGGGACAACTCAACCGGATCAGTTCTCTCAGCAGTACGCATTCTAGAAGTTGTGCACTGGCGGCATGCTTACTCAGCTGTCACGGTATCGCGTCAGGATAGGGTGCATCTGTTCTAATAGATAGATCACCGCTTAAGACATCCACTGTAGATCTTACAGTATCGCTCATCAATCCCAACCCATTTTCAGGGCCAGGTCTCACGATCCACAGTCCTTGAGAACAAATACTGTCCCTGGGAACAAAGGATATAGTCCAATCTAGATAAACTAACATCTTTCCCCTATCCTCTCAAGGCCGCTTCACATGCTAGGATCTCGTTAACGATATCGTTGAAACGTCACGGATTTGTGTTCGTTCAAACGATATCTTTAGTGCTTCGTTGTGTGTAAACAAACGATGTAGGAAGGAAAAATCGTTGGAACGTTCATCCAAAATTTGAGATCCGGACCTCAAATCTATCGTTCGTCAATTAACGTCATGGGAAGAAGCAACATCGTTCAGTGTGACGCCTTTGTGAACGATGTCGTTCATATTTCTCCTATTCCTGCCGCTTTGTAAAATCGTTCAATCGTTCTTCTCCAAATAGCTGGAGCGTTGCCAAATTTAAGACCGTTAACGATATCCTTGCGTGTGACAACGCACTAATGATGTCGGAAGGATCGCGGTCACGTGACATAGCTAGCGATATCATTCACCTATATCCTAGCGTGTGAAGCGGCCTTCAGACCCACAGCGGGACGGAACATCAGGTCGGAGGGCGTCTGGCCGTTCTCGTACCCTGGATAGGCCCGGGCATGCCTGCTATGCTGAACCGGTTCTCCTCCCTGTCAATGTCCTCGGGCGTCTTACAGACCGGCCAGACCTTTTCCCTCAAGGCCTATCTTCTCACCAAAATCCAGGGGTTCTGAATTTTATTATGTGACTCTGGCAGTCTGAGCTTTTTGACTCAGACCGGGGGTTTTCTCCTTAGAGGTTGTTTCGGCTAAGTTCAGGGTGAGGGCTCCTGCTCGCTCGGTCTTATTCCCGAGCATAGGTAGGCCTTTTTTTGCTTGGTGCAGTTTTTCAACAACGTCCACCTCTGTCTTTCTGCCCTACAGTTCATCTTGACGTTCCGCTGCGACCCTCTCCCCAGGATCTCTCCAAGTATAGTTTTTTCCACAAAATCAGATTTTTTTTCCAGTACCGCTTAGGGCTACGCCTCGGGTAAAGACCTTTCTCCAGGGAGTTTCTTCTTGCCTTGAGACTCTCTGGTCCACCGACGTTGGACACATGGAGCCTTGACCAGGGCTTTGCTGCGAGGCATAAACCGTTCTCTGAGTCCATCACTAGGGTTTGTTCCCCTTTGGATTCCCCCAGAGATAGACTTTAACCCTGGCTGCTGAGTCTCAGACATTGCAGCACTCTTATGCAGAGCTCCCTACTTGGAATTTTTTTCCCAGGATCCAGTGGTCCTCGGACTGTGCCGTCATCCTTTCCGAAGGAGGGCTTGTCCTCCTATCTAAACGAAGAGTTCTCCTTTCTGTCCTTTTGGCTGTCACTGGCATGTTCTTGTTAAGACAGCTCTGTATACTGCTGAGAACCAGTCCGAGACTCTTGTAACTACACACCTAAATTGGTACCCCTTTAAGAGGTCACCTCATTCTCCGAGGGGACATTGAATTGTCAGGCCAGCTTCCAAGGACATTCTAACCAGGTGAATCGCATCCACTATTCAGGATGCACACCGGATGAAACATTTGCCACTCACGGCCGGTGTCGGGGCACACATTGCGGTGGGGGTATCATGGGCCATTTTGCACCAGGCATCAGCACAACACGTACATAAAGCGGTCACTGGTCCAGCCTGCATACCTTGATGCAACACTATTCTTTTCATACCCAGTTCTCGGTGGATGCGAGTTTGGGTAGTTGCATTCTCCAGATGGCAGTAGCCCATCTGTAGGTGCCTGTGTTTTTCTGTGAATTTTCTGTACATTCGTTCCATTGTTCTTTCCCACCCAGGGACTGCTTTGCGATGTCCAACGGTCCTGTATCCCCCAATGAGGCGAAGGAGAAAAGGAGATTTTTGTGTACTCATCGTAAAATCCTTTTCTCTTCGCCTCTAATTGGGGGACACAGCACCCATCCTGTTGCCCGTTTCGGGCCTTTCTAGGTTTTTCATGTTGCTCTTGAGCTATTACATTGTTGCCTTATTACAGGCTTTGTTATATTATTAACCTTGTTCCTTTCTCCTACTGCTTTAAGCACAAAATTGGTGAGGCAGTGCCTGCTCCAGGGGTGTATACTGCAGAGGAGGAGCCACTGTAACTCTTTTGCAGATTCTGCTTAGTGTCGCCTCCTAGTGGACAGCAGCATAACACCCACGGTCCTGTGTCCCCAAATTAGAGGCTAAGAGAAAAGGATTTTACGGTGAGTACACAAAAATCTTCCTATTAGGGATCAAACACACAACCTCCATCATGGCAGACGGATAATGTACTAGTGAGGCACAGGCTGCCCTGCTACGTATAGGAGGATTTTCTTGATCACGTTATTGTCACTCAATCGGTCTCTGCCTTGGGATCAAGTCAGCATCTTCCTTTTGGTTTCTCTTCCAGCATAGAGGATCTCCGGAGATCTGTCTGTGCTGCAGATACATTCATAAATACATCATTAATTCTTTTCCTTTTATTAGGGATCAAACACACAACCTCCATCATGACAGGTGGATAATGTCCTAGTGAGGCACAGGCTGCCCTGCTACGTATAGGAGGATTTTCTCTGCCTAAATATCCACAAAGTATTCGTCTCCTGTACATATTGTACTGATAACCTCAATATTCCTGTGTCATAGGGATTATATAAATTAAGAGAGAAAGGAAGCGCACATAGAGTAGTACCTCTATTATACAGGTCCCACAGACCCCAAATGGTTAAACTCACCTGATGTAGTTGTGAGTGTCACAACTACAATAAAAGCACACAGGAGGTCGCTGCAGGCTCCCAGCTGAACAATGTAGAATCCAGATAAGGGTGAAAAGAGCTGGGATGAGATGCCGCGCTGACCACTAAGATAAACACAGAGTTAATCACACACTCTGTTTATGGTCAGCACGGCATCTCATCCCAGCTCTTTTCACCCTTATCTGAATTCTATAGGGATTATATAGAAGATTGTGTTCCTGTAAAAGTACAAAAAATGAAAATAATCCTAATAATCTCCCTATAATTGTAACAATTGTTTTTTCCATTTAACCCTTACAATAACATGGTTTTGGCATTATGGCACTTAAAAAATCAGCAGCTGGAAACACAAGGAAACAAGTCGTCATATAGTGAAGATTCTGGGAAATAAAAGTGTTCTGGCCGTTACAGCTATAAGTGAATGAGGAGGAAATAATATTGTGGTCGTGTTATCACATCACGAAGTGTCTATGCCTGTGTTTTGTGTATATGTTATATTATTATTATTTTATTATTATTTATTTATATAGCGCCATTCGTTCCATGGCGCTTTACATAGGAAGTGGGGGTAACAAGGACAGGTACAGTACATATGAGCAGTCAATGCTTGCTGATACACGACAGGAGAGGATCCTGTCCACGAGGGCTCACAGTCTACAGGACTGTATATCTACTGTGTCCATGTGTGTACTAGGTGTATACATGTGTAATGTATTAGGGTGTGTATATACAGGCAGCACCTGATGGAGGGGGAGGGGGGCCCTTCACTGTCAGTGTCTGTGGCCCCGGCTGCCTCTCTGTAGGTGACTATTACTAATTGTCCCAGATCATCTGACCAAGATAAGGAGGTTCTTGGATGTTTAGTGAGAATCCTCGGTGTTCCTGTAAATTGTGTCCATTCACCGTGTGAGGAGATCCTGATCGCTTCATGTCTTCTAGGAGGTTTCTGACTTTTCCTGTAGATAAGATAAATTCTCATGTCTGTAATGTGGGATTCTTGCAGGAAAGTTCTGGTGGAACGAGGAGTGGACACGAAACCCCCACATCAGAGTCAGTGACCGGTAAGAGGCGCTCATAGATCTTGTCTGACTGTAAAGATCTTTATTATTGGAGATTCACAAATGTCTTCATGGTGATTATTACTATTATTGTTAATAATTGATGTAATGATTATCTGCTCCACGTCTCTGACATCATGTCCTCTATCTGTCTTGTCCTCTCTCTCTTTCTCTCCCTCTCTCAGGTCATGTCTTCATCTCTTCATACCGGACTTGGTTGAATATCTCTATTGTTTCTCCCTTCTTCTCTCTGCCGGTTTAGACATCATTTTATTTTTATACTTTATCTCATATAACGCCTGTCTAAAATATAATATTTCTATTTTTGGCCATAGTTTTTTTCCAATGATATCCAAAGTCCAAAAATATTTTGCTTGAAAAAATAATACAATGTATCTTTTTCTAGGTGAAGACTGGAGGAGAAGCTGCCATGGAAATCTGCTTTTATCTCCCTTTGATAAAGTAGAAGATAACAATTCTTCACAAGATAAAACTCCTAATGTTCCCGTGGTCCTTCACAGCCGACACGTATCCACTGATACCAACAGTCAGAAAACACTATTGTCTAATCAATCACTGATCAGCAAACAAGTAACTGGAAATAGACTGCAGAAGATATCTGTATGTGGGAAAAAATGTAATACAGAATCTAATTTTTCTTTGAATGAGCAAATTCACAGCAATGAAAGCTCATTTTCATGTTCAAAATGTGGGAAATCTTTTCCCGAAGAAATTAGTCTTGTTAGACATCAGAGAACTCACACGGGAGAGAAGCCATTTTCATGTTCAGAATGTGGGAAATGCTTTGCCCATAAATCACATTTTATGAGGCATCAAAGTACTCACACAGGGGAGAAGCCATTTTCATGTTCAGAATGTGGGAAATGTTTTATCAAGAAAGCAGACCTTCTGGAGCATCTAAGATGTCACACAGGGGAGAAGCCATTTTGCTGTTCAGAATGTGGGAAATGTTTTGCCCATAGATCAAATTATATGACGCATCAAAGAAGTCACACTGCAGAGACGCCATATTCATGTCCTGAATGTGGGAAGTGTTTTAATATTAAATCAAACTTTCTGTCACATCTAAGATGTCACACAGGAGAGAAGCCTTTTTGCTGTTCAGAATGTGGGAAATGTTTTGCCCATAAATCAAATTTTCAGGCACATCAAAGAAGTCACTCTGTGGAGAAGCCATATTCATGTTCTGACTGTGGGAAGTGTTTTACTCGTAAATCAATTCTAATAGATCATCAAAGAATTCACACAGGGGAGAAGCGATTTTCTTGTTTGGAATGTGAAAAATGTTTTAATCAGAAATCGCATCTTCTGGAACATATAAGACGTCACACAGGGGAGAAGCCTTTTTGCTGTTCAGAATGTGGGAAATGTTTCGGCCAGAAATCAGATCTTGTGAGACATCAAAGAATTCACACTGTGGAGAAGCCATATTCATGTCCTGACTGTGGGAAGTGTTTTCATATTAAAGCAAACCTTCTGGAACATCTCAAAAGTCACACAGGAGAGAAACCTTTTCGCTGTTCAGAATGTGGGAAATGTTTTGTCCGGAAATCCACTTTAGTGATGCATCAAAGAATTCACACTGAGGAGAAGCCATATTCATGTCCTGACTGTGGGAAGTGTTTTACTCAAAAATCAAACCTTATGCAACATGTCAAAAGTCACACAGGGGAGAAGCCATTTTCATGCTCAGAATGTGGGAAAAGTTTTACTGTGAAGTCAAATCTTGTGAAGCATCTAAAAGTTCACACAAAGTAGAAGTCATTTTTATGCTTATAATGGAAGTAACATGTTAGCCAGAAATCGGAGCTCATTAAACACTGGAGAACCTTCCCAGGGGTGAAGCCATTTTAATGTGCCGTCAACTGTTTAGTGGCCACGGCTGGGTACTGCATATCTGATCTCTAGGGGGCAGACATGCAGTACTGCAGACACTATTACATTGGTGGAATTACACTATGCAGCTTTGCAACTTTATGGTTACAGTGCAGTCAGCAGGGGTGTCGGTTGTCACAAACCCTCTGATCAGACATTGAAGACCTATCTTAGGGATACATCATCAATGGTAAAGTCCTGGACAACTCCTTTAAGGATCAGTTATTATTTGAAATGTGCACACAATAAAAGATACAAAATGACTCAATGTTTAGTTTTTTGTTTCTCTTATGGCAGCACAGCAATGGGTTACCTTTACCTAGGGGTCTCGGCTTTGGATCATTAACAGTATTTAAAACAAATACAACAGGTGTTTGCTCCCTACAAGACCTATATACACAATAAATTAGGAGTGTTTTTTCTTACTGCTGTCTATGAACATGGCCAGCTTTACCTATGTGTGACTAGTGTGGTCGCACAGGGCACTGTCCAGCAGACACCAGAGGGGGTGCCGCAGGGAGACAGCAACTTACATTCATTTTCTGCTCCCTGTCTGCAGAGTCCAGCAAGAAGACTGCAGGGGGCGCCCTCCCTTCCCTCTGTGTCCTGTCTCCTTCTGTCTGTCACACGCTTAGATTGCGCTGACCTTGCTGAATGCTGCTGTGTGTGTTGTGTTTGCATTTCTTCATGAGGTATGGTTGTCAAGGTCTTGATCCTGACTTACCTCTTGTATTATACTCCAGAGCTGCACTATTATGTTCAGCTGCTGGTTGAGGGGTTAATGCGACGCTTGGGTGTGACTCACCTGGAATCCCCTCCCCCTGGCTTTAAATAGGATTCCGCCTCTGTCAGACGCCACTGATGGTTAGTTTCTCTTGCTCACTGTGCTGTGCAGAAGCTTGCTGCTGGACTGAAGTCTTTGCCTTGGGAGTAGCTGTGATTCTGGATTCATGGGTGCAGGTAGGGGCCCCTCTACCTAGGGCTATTCAGGAGCTCAGGAATATAAGGTGGAGACTCGGACCTCCTCACCTTCAGAGGTACTTCCGAGAGCAGGGCGAGCCAGGGACCCCCAGTGTAAGGGTCAGTTTAGCTCTCCATGGATACCTTCGCCTACTACATCGTCCAGTTGCCTGATTCCCTGTCCTCCTAAGCGTGACACTGTCTTCAACAGAGATGGAGGGAGGGACGCCTCCAGGGCTCTGGCTGGAGAAGCTGCTGACAAACTCCCACTAGTCTTATATATAGGTGAGTATAATATACTGTGTGTGTACTTGTGTGGTATATATCTGTATTGTATTATGTGCTGTCTATATGTGGTATGTATAAGATGTGTGTGTCCTGTACAGCGTGCAATATCTATCTGTTATTATCTATACACAAAGCAAAAAAACTGCACAGCACTCAAGATACAATGTGAACTGGTGCTAGCAGTGACGCTGGGTCAAATATCAAGAAAAAATGTCTCTGCAGCACACAACTAC
The DNA here is from genome assembly GCA_033576535.1 of Allobates femoralis. Taxonomy (NCBI): domain Eukaryota; kingdom Metazoa; phylum Chordata; class Amphibia; order Anura; family Aromobatidae; genus Allobates; species Allobates femoralis. The sequence continues at coordinate 619,998,209 of JARQOC010000001.1, read as the reverse complement.
TACCAATATCGTACATATGCTGTCAAGCAAAAAATGAGAAAAAAAATGTAAAAATGTACGTTTTTTCAAAAACTCATTATTCTTAATTTTTATTTTCTGGGGGTCTTAGTACATACATTGGCCAATGTCTGCTTGCTCACCAACCACGTCACGGTGCCCCCAGGTCTGATGAGTCCTGCGCTGACATCCCTGTCCTCCTTTTCCTCCCTGTCCCACTGTTAGGTGGGTGGACACCATCTCAACCTCAGACCACCTGGAGGCGATGAGGGTGCTAAGTGCAGTCATGGAGCCTGCAACTCCGTATCTTATACACAAAGCAAAAAAAAACTGCACAGCACTCAAGACACAATGTGAACTGGTGCTAGCAGTGACGCTGGGTCAAATACCTATGGGCTGCTAACCACCACTAGCTGCCTAGTTGTACCTGGCTGCTAATCAAAATACAGTGGAGCCCTTTTTTTTTTTTATTATAAATTATTTCTTGAAATAATTAAGAAAAAACTTACTTGGGGCTTCGCTGTATTTGTGGTTTTAGCCAGGTACAACTATGTAGCTTGGAGCTGAAATCCTCAGCGTGGAGAGGACCAAGTGTTCTGGGCCCCATGCGCTGCGAATTGCAGCCTGCAGCTGCCCCAGCAAATGGTGCATGCCTGGCGCTGTACCCAGACTCTTCCAGCTGCCCTAGTGCCCGTGGCAAACTGGGGTAATAAAGGGGTTAATGCCAGCTTTGTATTGGCAGCTGGCACTAAGCCTGAGGGTGGAGACACACTGTCGTGCATCAAAAACGGAGCATTTTTTATGCATAACAGTGATCCGAGTGCTGTACATTTTTTGCATGAGCGTGGTGCGTGTGGGTGTGTGTGCATGGCTGTATGTATATAAGTGTGCTGCAAGTGTGGTGTGGGTGTCAGTGTGTGATGCGAGTGAGTGTGCTGCTGTCCGCGGGTACTGAAATTTTCTCAGTGGGATTCCTCAGCATGCTGAGTAATCCGGCCTGCAAACGTCAGCCCTGCTGACAGCATTCACCAAACACTGCTTCTGTCTCAGCAGCGGTGTTTGAAATTGCTGGGTTGGCGGCACAGCAACCAATCAGCTTTCACCGTTGTAACAGCAGTGGTGAAAGCTGATTGGTTCAAACACTGCTGCTGTGCGGTGTTTGAAATTGCTGGGTTGGCGGCTTTGTGTAATGAAAGGAGCTGTCAATTTGTGTCAGATCGATAACATTCGACACATCACTCGCTGAGTAACGAGTGTGGCAAATACCGTGCTGTCCGTGCAAATAGTAACGATTGTATTGCTCATTATTACACATGATCTCTGAGGATTGGGTCAGGTCAGCAGATATCGCCTTGGGTTGCCATAGCAACTTCGGGTTACCATGGTGATCGGCCCATCACAGTTACATTATGAAGGGTCGATCACCGCGGGGAGAGGTGTGTGACCGTGTGCTCCCTAAGCGCTGCAGTCAAGCCAGGGACAGCGACCACACAGATCGCTTTTCCTGGCTGTCCGATCACTTGTCCTCAGCCTCATCTCCATGCAAGGGATGAGGCTGAGAGGAGCGGGCACAGGAAGAGAGCAGGCACAGTATCGGAGGGGAAGGACGGAGGCGAGCGGGCACAGGAGTGGAGCAGATTGAGGAAGTGAGCAGGCACAGCACTGGAGAGGACGGATGGAGGAGAGCAGGTAGAGGACCGGAGGGAGCTGATAGAGGAGGAGAGCTGGCACAGGACCAGAGGGGACGGACGGAGGAGCAGAGGGGGCACAGGAGAGGAGTAGACAGGAGTTGAGTGGGCACAGCACTGGAGAGGACAGATGGAGGAAAGCATGCACAGGATAGGAAGGGAAGGACAGAAGAGAACAGGCACAGGAGCGGAACAGACAGAGGAGGTGAGCGGGCACAGCACTGGAGGGGACGGATGGAGGAGAGCGGGCACAGGACCAGAGGGGACGGACGGAGAAGCAGACCTAGTAAAGGAGGGGGAGCAGACAAAGGAGGTGAGCGGCCACAGGACTGGAGAGAGCTGATAGGAAGGGAGCGGGCACAGGAGGGGAGCAGACTCAGGAGATGAGCAGGCACAGGAGGGGAGGAAGCTGACAGAGGGAGAAGGGAGCGGGCCAGAACCAGAGGGGGGTGGACAGAGGTGGCAAGCGGGCGTAGGACGGGAGGGCAGGAGGTGGGGAGCAGAAGGAAGAAGCGGGCATGTGGGGACCCTGCGGTCTGGTCGCCACAGGGGTACTGCACCCAATCCTTGGGTGTAGTGTTCTTCCTGTCTGCAGTAAACAGGATGGTAAGTCCAATTACCCACAAACACCCAACACACCCGGTCCCAAGGACAGCGGGTGAACCCAGTCAGTGGGACAGCTCAGGCGGTCAGTGGGTCGGCGGGGAGAGAAAGGTGGTGGGTTGGAAGTTAGGAAGAGCAGCCAGGAAGTAGGAGAAGAGACAAAAGGGAAAAACAACAGGAAGTTTGAATTCAGTAGGAGAGAAGGATGGCGGAGTAAGCAGGAAAGGAAGAACCCTAAAGACTTGAGCAGAGATGAGGCTCGTCCCGGAACGAGAGACAGAGCGAACCCTAGGAGCACGGGCAGTGAGCAATCCACCCATGTGCCTGAATCTGAAGTAAAGCGGAGGGGCAGAGAGAGCACCAGGGACTCAGCCCTGAAGGGGGCAAGGAGACTCTACGCTCCAACCACAGAACCAGAGGCCACGAGATCTAGAGAAGCAGTGAGTAGGTGAATTGGGCAAAAGGGGGTCAGGAGAGCCAAATCTGACCCTGATGCTGGGGTCCCTGGCTCGCCCTGATCTCGGAGGTACCTCTTATGGTGAGGAGTTCTGAGCAGCCACCCTGTACCCTAAAACACCTGATTAGCCCTAGGCTGAGGGCCCCTACCTCCACCCACGGGTCAGGAATCACAGCTTCTCCCAAGGAAAGACTTTAGCCCAGCAGCTAAGCATCAGCACAGCACCAAGACCTAGAGCACAAAGCTATCAGCAGCACCTGACAGAGGAGAGGGAAGGCTATTTAAAGCCAGGGGGAGGGGATTCCTGGTGAGTCACACATTAACTCCTGAACCAGCAATTGAACACAACAGTGACTGCAGTGCTGTAGCACACCACAGGAGGCAAGGACCTTCACATCCATCAACCATGCAGCTCTTAAAGACAAACCACATACACAGCAGCGTCATCTAAGCGCGTGACACTAACTCCCGACACATCCAACAAAAAGGCAGCCGTACTAGGGTCAGGGGACTTGGTCGACCATCCGAGAAGGCCCGTGATTGCTGGCTTGGGGCACTGTCTGCAGAGGCGCGAGCAGGAGTTAGGTGAACAGGTAGCGCTGCGGATGAGAACAGCCCGAGAAGGAAGGAACATAAAGGGGGTGTCCTGGACGAGCTATCCTGGTTGCTGAGGACTATCTGGACTGCAACTGAACCAGAACTGTACCCTGTGGTGCCAGCAGAAAAAAGCTAAGTAAGACTAGGGTCACACATAACAAATTCTAAGTCCCCTGCGTTGTTTGCAGAGAACTTAGAATTTATTTCTCTTTCGGCAGCCTTCACGCAGGCTGCAGAGCGGAGAACGCGGTTCCTAGCAACCCGTTGTGTTTCCTGGATAACCACTACACAGCGGGGCTGTGGGGCGTGCTGCATTCCCCTGTCCGTGGTGAAAATCGCACTCCCCACAGCCCGCTGTGTAGGACAACGAAGTTGGGACCGTTTCCGAGTATCCCACAGCCCCCACTAGGCAAGTCAGACACAGAAGTTGAGTGGCGGCGGGCACAGGCAGTGTGATGATTGCAGGAGCCGGGCACATCTGACAGCCTGGCTCCTGCAGAGATCACGCAGGTGTGGTGCCCTGCTCACGCTGGTAACCACAGACCTCTCTAAATGCACATCTGGGTTTCCACAGCAGGTACCTACTACATACAACATTTTCCACCCCGTCCCACAGTAGGGGGAGCACCACTTGCTGACCTTAGGCAAGATCCCCTATAAATACTGCTGCTGGGGGAGGAGTTAGTGAGAGTGTGCAGACGCTAGGAGAGCTACAAGGACGTCCTTGTGGTCGGTGCTGTGATTAGGCCTGAGCCAGTGACCCTGAGTGGCCCTTCTACGTTCCACAAGCCTGAGTAGGACTGAAGGCAAGGAGCTCAGGACAGAAAGGGAGCAAGAAACTTGAGGGAGTTCGTCCCAGGAGAAACACCGGATATTGGGGATCCGAACCTGTGGGATACTCTAGGACCACAGAAAACCCCGTTGCACCGTGGAGGCTTCGGCTACCCGGTTTCCTATGTGGGTCAAGAGAGGGAGCCAGGCACAGCAGGGCAAAGCCGCAGTGTTCAGAGAAGGTATCCCGGAGACCACACAGGAGGAGAGACAGACAGGAAAGGAGAGGAAGCAAGTCAGGCTGTGCTTCAGATATTACACAGAGCAGAGGAGGCCTTATACCCACTTGCTGTGGGGACCCACTGTGCAACCTGTCCACCCGTCAGTGCCCTGGATCATTTTACCTGCTCAACATCAGTAAAAGGTAAAAGAGACTTTCCTGCGTGTGTGTATCCCTTTGCTCCACTCCCAGTACCCCCATAGACTGCTCCAGTACTCCCTATACAATCCCAGCTCCACTCCAACCTGTCCCTCCTCACTACGCTGCCCCGGAGGTCCAGTCCTGCCTGCGGAGGACTACACCATCTCAGCCGCAATACCACCGACCTCTGGAGGACTGTGGCGGCGCTGGTGCTAATCACCAGAGACTGCAGGTGGCGTCACGACAACTAACTTTGTAAATAATCCCTTGTAAATCCCCCTTTTCAAGAGAACCGTCCCCCAGGACACAGGATCAGGCGCGGCCGCCATTCCCCGTGACAGTTAATCCCCTTCTGCCGCCTGCCACCCGAGTACCCCACACCCTGGGGCGACACACAGGGAGGTGCTCATATTCAGGACTTTGCTATGCGATCATGATGTGATTGGTCAGTCAAATTGACCAATCACATCGCTCTGATTGTCGGGATCACTAAAAAGGTCTCCACACCTCTTCCCCTTAGCTGTCACTGACAGCTGTTGGCATGGAACGGTCATAGCGTGTTTACATGCAGTGATAGTACAAAGCCGTGAGTGATATAGCCGTCATGGTGCACGAACAGACATCTTTCCATGACGCCTATATCAGTCACTGGTCATAATGGGGTTATTGTAGTAGAAAGGGGACGGAGTGAAAGCACAGTGTAACTAGTACAGGGCGGCCCTAGGCCATACAGTCTGTACGGGGCCATTGTGGACACATGGTGATAGGATAGAGTGTTGTATCCTAGCAACTGCAGGACCTGTGATGAGGGCATAGTCATGTGATCAGTCACCTGACGGGGTGGAGTGAACTGTATCACTTCCTGTCATGTGACTGATCACATGACTGTGACATCATCACAGGTCCTACGGTAAGAAGTCACATCTGATAAGTGACCGGTCAGGAGACGAGCGAAGTCCTGTATAATTCCCACTGGTGAGTCCTGCCCTGTATGTTATAGATACCAGACCGAGCTCCGTCATTGTATTCTCAGGATCTTATGTGTCTTCCCCTTTAATAGAGGATGGTCCTTTCCCTCAGTGACCCCCCGAGGATGGAGCAGGACAGAGACCACATGGCTGCTCGGATATTAGACCTCACCCTGGAGATAATCTACTGGATCACTGGAGAGGTGAGAGCTTCACATCACATCACTCTGATCTCTAGGAATAAAGCAGGGAAATGAGGGGAAAGGTGAAGGATTCTTATCCTCTGTGTAGTGATCGGCGTCTCCCCATACACAGGATCACACAGTAGTGAAGACGTCGTCTGGGGAGTGTGTGGCCCCCCGTGTGTCAGGAGGGCGGAGCAGGACCCCGAGTGACATCACCGAGCCTCCACCTCATTCACTGATACATGAGCAGAAGATCCTAGAACTGACCCACAGGATCACTGATCTGCTGAGCGGAGAGGTGAGCGCTGCCCCCCGGGAATGCTGGGACATTCTACAATAACGCCGGGGGAGGGGTCTGCTAATGACGGCTCATTGTGTGTGTCAGGTCCCTATAAGGTGTCAGGACGTCACCGTCTATTTCTCCATGGAGGAGTGGGAGTATTTAGAAGGACACAAGGATCTGTACAAGGACATAGTCCTGATGGAGAATCCCCCGTCCATCACATCCCCGGGTAAGAGGAGACCTTCCTGGGCTGTAGAGGAGAGAACAGGTGTGAGAGTGCTCTAGATTCCCCATCATCTGCTCATCACATACACACAATGGATTCAGTCACTGCCGTTATTTCCTATAGATGGATCCAGTCAGAGGAATCCACCGGAGAGATGTCCCCGTCCTCTATATTCCCAGGATCGGCCAGAAGAGGAGGAGAATGTCCCCCGGGATCATCAGGTAGATGAGGTGAGATTCCTGTCAATCCTCTATTTTGAGCGAGTGAATTACGTATTGAACACTTCACCATTTTTCTAAGTAAATATATTTCTAAAGGTGTATTGACAAGAATTTCTTACCAGATGTCAGTAACAACCCATCCAATCTATAAAAGCAAATAAATCAAACCATATATGTCCATAAATTTAGTGATTATAATAATGAGAAATGAGCCAGGGAGAAGGTATTGAACGCATGAAGACAGCTGTATAAAGCCAAGAAAAGTCCCAACAACATCTGAAATCTATCAGTAATCAGAAATCAATCCTGCCACTTAGTGAAAAATAATATCAGCTGGTTCAGCTTTTGGCCATATAAAGGTGTCTCATTACCAAGGTGCCACACAAGAAACGTCTCATGATGGGTAAAACCAGTGAGCTGTTTCTAGACCAGCGGCGGGCTGGGCAGGAGGCATATACCTCCCAGGCTGCTCCCACAGCCGCTGTGCAGGGCTGCCTGTTTCTTTGGCACGCTGCATGATGGCCGTCCAACATGGCCAAGCACTGTGTAAGGTTCTGCTAGCAGTGATGTGTCCAGGCTGGCACATAAGCAAAGTTAAAGGCGCAGTGCCAGCCAGGCCACGTCTTTTAAAGTGACAGACAGCATACAGTGCACTCTGCACAGCCACAAGCCGAGAGGAACTGCATGGGAGACAAGCTTGTTGCTGACTTCTCCATGGTAAAAATACCTCTAATACGTCTATATGATGTGTATATCTATGCATGTCAGTGTACACGACTGTGTATATATTTATATGTATTTATATGTATTTCTGTGAATGACTTCAAGTATTTATATGCCTGCATGTGTATGTATCTGTGTACGTGACTTTCTATATGTTTGTGCATGTGCGTGTCTGTGTGTCCATGTCTGCAAATCATCTGTTGCACATGTGTGCATGTCTGTGTACCATGTTGTGCATGTCTGCATACTGTATGTGTTAATTCTGTATATTGTCTGTGTGCATATCCACACACTGTGTGCATGTCTGCGTACTGTGTGTGGATGTCTGCATCCTGTATGTGTGCATGTCTATGTCCTGTATGTCTGCATGTCTGCGCACTGTATGTGTGCATGTCTGTGTATTGTTTGTGGGCATGTCTGCATCCTGTATGTGTACATATCTGTGTCCTGTATGTTTGCATGTCTGCAGAATTGTATGTTTGCATGTCTGCAGAATTGTATGTTTGCATGTCTGCAGAATTGTATGTTTGTATGTCTGTGTGCTGTACACTACCATTCAAAAGTTTGGGGTCATTTTGAAATTTCCTTATTTTTGATAGAAAAGCACATTTTTCTCAGTGAAGCTAACATTAAATAAATCAGAAATACACTCTATACATTGTTAATGTGGTAAATGACTATTGTAGCTGCAAACATCTGGGTTTTTAATGCAATACTGTATCTGCATAGGTGTATAGAGGCCCATTTCTAACAACCACTACTCCAGTGTTTTAATGGTACATTGTGTTTGCTAACTGTGTAAGAAGGATAATGGATGTTTAGTAAACCCTAAAAAACCCTTGTCCAAGTATGTTAGCACAGCTGAAAACGGTTTGGCTGATTAGAGAAGCTATAAAATTGGCCTTCCTTTGAGCTAGTTGAGAATCTGGGGCATTACTGTACATTTGTTTGTTCTGTGAAACTCTCAAAATGGCCAGAAAAAGAGACCTTTCATGTGAAACTCGACAGTCTATTCTTGTTCTTAGAAATGAAGGTTATTCCATGTGAGTGATTGTCAAGAAACTGAAGATTTCCTACAACAGTGTGTCCTACTCCCTTCAGAGGAGGCACAAATAGGCTCTAACCAGAGTAGAAAGAGAAGTCAGAGGCCATATTGGTCATACTATGAAGAAAAAAGGAATCCAATTGGATTTATAGGATGGAGTCTGCTGGTTTGGGTGGTCTGAATGAACAACTGACATACGCACCATTCCTGTGGCATCATACACTGAGTCCTATCCCCTCGGTTTGGACATTCTGGCTTCCTATACCTTATATCAGTACAATAGGTACCTGTATAGAGTCTAAAAATGTTTGTACTGTGTTAGCCAGCAGATAGAAAAATATTAGAATCTGAGAGTCCTCAGTGGTTGATGCCTTTTAATGGCTAACTAAAAAGATGGGAAACATAGCAAGCTTTCAGGACACTGTGGGCCCTTCGTCAGGCACATAATGACACAGAATCTGAAGACATATACATATATACATAAGCAACAGAGAAAAAAACAACAGTCTTAAGCTAGGGTCACATTTGCGTTGTACATACATACATATATGTACCATGCGTTAATGCTAGCGCTAAAAATGAAAAAAATGACATAAAATGGCAAGGGGAAAAAAACAATCCTTCCAAATGGATGCAAGGTCCCAAATGTGACCCTAGCCTTAGATGCTATAGTAAATGTGACAGGTGATGTAAAGCAGAGTCAGGCTAGGGAGAAAGGGAGGGGCTGGGGAATTGAAACTAAAAGTGTAAGATAAACGGAACAAATTGTATAATTGTTATATGGTAGTAGTCTGTGGAGAACTGAAAATACTTAAATGTGTTGAGTAAAGCAATAAAAAGGGAGCGAGGGTGTTCTCATAAGAAGTGTCAAGAGTTCATAGGCCCACCCCTGTCTCATACAGGCCCGCCCCAGTCTCCAGCATGCCCGCCCCAGTCTCCAGCAGGCCCGCCCCAGTCTCCAGCAGGCCCGCCCCAGTCTCCAGCATGCCCACCCCAGTCTCCAGCATGCCCACTCCATCTCCAATAGGACACCTCCACCTTCAGCATGTTTTATCCTTCTTCCTAGTGCCCGTGCTGTCACTGAAGCGAACTTCCATGCATCACTGCCACAGCCGTCCCTTTTGTGAAGAAGACCTTTCTGAGTCAGTGTTGTGGTGTCTGCGCAGTCATCTTCACCATGACAGCACGAGCAGGAAGAAGAAGAATATGATGGAGGTGGTCCTATTGGAGACTGACTGGGGTAGGCGGACATGTTGAAGACTGGGGCATAAAGTTGCAACCAGTCTCTAAACACGCTTCTAGACGGGGGCTGAGTAGCTCCACCACACATGCAGAATGGTGAAATCGAAGATATAAATTACAAACTGTCAACATTTTGCAGCCTAGATATACAGACACATTTTAGGAAAAGATCGGACAGCTACTTTAGATGTAATTCTGTCCAATTGCCACACTTTAGGGCAGATTATTCCACGTCTTATAGGAGGTTGCAGACTTTCTTTCACTTGTGGACGGGGAAAATGTCTGCTGCATGATCATACACCAAAGGGCAGCGGGATGGTATGAAAGGGAAGGAAGGTCTTATCAGTAGGGAGAAGGGAATAGGGACGCCTCCTGATACTGTCCTGTATCTGTTCCTTACTGCCCTAACCACCCTAAGCCAGTCCTTCCCCCTGCCACTGTATCGTACCTAGTCCCTGTCTGTCACCTGAAGCAACCCTGATTATTGCACTAGAAGTCGAGGGCACTAATGTCGTCAGTGCAGATAATAAAACAGGTAGGTAAAGACGGACAGGGGAAATCACAATAACGATACTTGGCATCGGCTGCAGAACTCCAAGGCAGAGAAAGGGGGACCCAGGTATAACTTCAGCAGTAGCAGAGCACGACTACCAAACATCACAATGGTCAGGAAGAGAATGAACTCTATCAACAACATCAGGTGATGGCTCATGTGATTATTTAATGGGTGGAGAGGGATAATAACCGCATCACCTGATTTAAGACAGCAGCAAAGGAAAAACTGACATTAACCCTTAACGTGAAATTAACATTTAATATGCACAGACTGTAGACCTATCAGTTCATGACACCTTCCCTGGATAAAAGCAAAAGGGATCTATTTTCTTTTCTATTTTTTTTCTCATGTTTCTATTGTGGGATTTTTCTAGGAAAATTCTTGTGAAACGACGAGTGGACATGAAAATCTCGCATCAGAGTCAGTGACCGGTAAGAGCCGCTCATACTGTAGATCTTATGTCATTATTATTTTTAGATCAGAGAAGTATCTTTTTTTTTTTTTATTTTATTTTATTTTATTCAACTTTATTTTTATTTAAACAATCAGGTGTCCCAAAGGAGAGGAGCAAGCAGCTCTAGGTCAGCTTAGCCCGCTCACGTAGTGAACACTATTCAGGGAGTCCATATTTTGTTAGAGTCCATGCTGTTATGCAATATAGCAGTCATCCGCTCCATAATATATACAGCATTTATTCCAGCATATAAATCTGAGAGAGCAGGAGTTGCAGTTCTCTTCCAAAAGAGGGAAATCAGACATTTAGCGGCAGTCAACAAATGCATTCATAATCGTATTCCCGGTTTAACTAGTCCCAAAGGGAACAAATTTAGCAGACAAGCCAGTGGGTCCAGGGGTACACTCCTGCAAGGGACTTTACCCACCAAGTCTACGCCTCTCTCCAAAAAGCCTGTATACCGATGCAAGTCCAGAAAATATCATAAAGAGAAGCCCCGTTTGCCCCACATCGCCAGCATATGTCTGGGATAGCATGGTTAAACCTGTGTAGTAGTTTGGGTGTATGACACCAAGTCATGAGTAGTTTTAGTTGGTTCTCTTTATAGAGTGTACATATGGAAGATCTGTAGGCTCTGGACCATATTACCTGACTTTTTTTGGGGGAAAGTTCCCGACCTATCCACTTCTCCCACCTCTGCTTGTAAAGATGCTTATTCAAAGTCTGGGTATCAGGTGTATGGAGAAGGTTACCATGTTTCCCCGAAAGTAGGGTGCCCCCAAAAGTAAGGCATGGTGCCGGTTTTAGGGGGGGCGGGTAATGTAAGGCATATCCCGAAAGTAAGACACTGTCTTACTTTCGGGGAAACACGGTATATACAACAGCAGCCCCAATTGTGTATACAGCTGCAGCCACCCCCCATGAGTATACAGGCGCCCTCCCCCTTGCTGCCGCCGCCAACCTGTAAAGTAAATATCATTCTACTTATCCCCGCCGGTGTCCCGCTGCTGTCCCGCCGCCATCACGCTCTTCCGTCTTCATCCGGCTTTATCCGACTTCCTTCTTCGGCGCACAGACTGACGTCATTGTCTGTGCGCCGGAGATGGAAGACAGATGAAGGCGAAGGAGCGTGATAGCGGCGGGACACCAGCGGGACACCGGCGGGGATAAGTAGATTGATATTTTACTTTACAGGTTGGCGGCAGCAAGGGGGGGGGGGGGCGCCTGTGTACTCATGGGGGGGGCTGCAGCTGTATATACCACTGGGGGCTGCAGCTGTATACACCACTGGGGGCTGCTGCTGTATACACCACTGGGGGCTGCTGCTGTATACAACACTGGGGGCTGCTGCTGTATACACCACTGGGGGCTGCTGCTGTATACACCACTGGGGGCTGCTGCTGTATACACCACTGGGGGCTGCTGTCTTACAGTGTCTTACTTTCGGGGAAACACGGTATATATGTCAGAGATGAGACCTCTAGTTGAAGTACCCCTGGAGCAAATATATTCAATTTTAGAAGGGGAAGGGGGATTTTAGCGGAACCATGATAGCTCCAAAGTAATGAACTACTTGATGGTATGAGAAGAATAGTGTAGGGGGCAGTCCATGAAAGATCTCTGAACAGTCTGGGTCTCCGTGTGAGAGGGTCCACCAGGTCTCTGTATGCAAAGAGTCCCGCCTGCACCCACTGACGAGTCATAATGGCATTCGTCATCTTTTTTAGATGTGGGGTGTATAAGAAAGGTGAGGCCAATTGAAACTGCATTCTACACTTACACCAAAACTCTCTAGTGAAAGCCATAGGGCCTAAGAGCGTGTTAGGAGATACATCATATGGTCGTACCCAAATTAAGGTGCTGGGATGATAAGGGACCATCCAGAGCTTTTCTATTTCTGTCCACTTATTATACGTCGGGAGCATTGTCCATGATGGGATTGAACGTAGGTAGGCTTCATAATAATATTTAGAAATGTCGGGCAAGCCAGACCTCCCTATGACCTGGGAGCGCAGAGGACTGAGCTGGGTATACGATGTCATCCCGAATGACATATACAATTTAAGATCAGTGATTGGATTTTTTTTAACACTTTCATTGGGACCTTAGCTGGAATAGTCTCAAACTAATTAAGGAACTTAGGGAAAATTGACATCTTAAAGAGAAATATCTTTGCGGTGATTATTATTATTATTAGAAATGTATGTAATATAACGTGTCCTGTCTCCATAATTTCATTTTTGGCCATACGTTTTTATAAAAATATCCAAATTCCCAAAAAATATTTTCCTCGAAAAAATAATAAAAATGTTTCTTTTTCTAGGTGAAGACTGGAGGAGAAGCTGCCATGGAAATCTGCTTTTATCTCCCTTTGATAATGTGGAAGATAACAATTCCTCACAAGATAAAACTCCTAATGTTCCCGTGGTCCTTCACAGCCGACACGTATCCACTGATACCAACAGTCAGAAAACACTATTGTCTAATCAATCACTGATCAGCAAACAAGGAACCAGAAATAGACCGGGGGAAACATCTCTATGTGGGGAAAATCTTAATACAAAATCTAATCTTTCTTTGAATGAGCAAATTCACAGCAATGAAAGCTCATTTTTATGTTCAAAATTAGGGATATATTTTACTGAAGAAATTAGTCTTGTTAGACATCAGAGAACTCATACAGGAGAGAAGCCATCTTTGGAACATGCACAACACTTTATACCTAAAGGTTCTCTTAAGAATCATCCAGGAAGTCACACAGGGGAGAAGCCATTTTCATGTTCAGAATGTGGGAAATGTTTTAGGAAGAAATCAACTTTTGTGACCCATCAAAGAACTCACACTGAGGAGAAGCCATATTCATGTTCTGACTGTGGAAAGTGTTTCAGTCAGAATTCAAACCTTTTGAAACATCAAAGAACTCATACAGGGGAGAAGCCATATTCATGTTCTGACTGTGGGAAGTGTTTTACTCAGAAATCAATTCTAATGGGACATCAAAGAATTCACACAGGGGAGAAGCCATATTCATGTCCTGACTGTGGGAAGTGTTTTACTCGGAAATCAATTCTAATGGGACATCAAAGAATTCACACAGGGGAGAAGCCGTTTTCTTGTTCGGAATGTGAGAAATGTTTTAATAAGAAATCAAGCCTTCTGGAACATCTCAGAAGTCACACAGGGGAGAAGCCTTTTTGCTGTTCAGAATGTGGAAAATGTTTTGTCCAGAAATCACAACTTGTGACGCATCAAAGAATTCACACTGAGGAGAAGCCATATTCATGTCCTGACTGTGGGAAGTGTTTTACTCAGAAATCAAATCTTATAGATCATCTCAGAACTCACACAGGGGAGAAGCCATTTTGCTGCTCAGAATGTGGGAAATATTTTGGCCGGAAATCAAATCTTGTGACTCATCAAAGAATTCACACTGCAGAGAAGCCATATTGATGTTCTGACTGTGGAAAGTGTTTTAGTGAGAAATCCTGTCTTGTGAAACATGTAAGAATTCACACAGGGGAGAAGCCGTTTTCTTGCTCAGAATGTGAGAAATGTTTTAGCAATAAACCATACCTTCTGGAACATCTCAGAAGTCACACAGGGGAGAAGCCTTTTTGCTGTTCAGAATGTGGGAAATGTTTTGTCCAGAAATCTGAGCTTGTGAGACATCAAAGAATTCACACTGAGGAGAAGCCATATTCATGTCCTGACTGTGGGAAGTGTTTTCATATTAAAGCAAACCTTCTGGAACATCTCAAAAGTCACACAGGAGAGAAACCTTTTTGCTGTTCAGAATGTGGGAAATGTTTTGTCCGGAAATCCACTTTAGTGATGCATCAAAGAATTCACACTGCAGAGAAGCCATATTCATGTCCTGACTGTGGGAAGTGTTTTACTCAAAAATCAAACCTTATGCAACATGTCAAAAGTCACACAGGGGAGAAGCCATTTTCATGCTCAGAATGTGGGAAAGGTTTTACTGTGAAGTCAAATCTTGTGAAGCATCTAAAAGTTCACACAAAGTAGAAATCATTTTTATGCTTAGATTGGAAGTAACATGTTAGCCAGAAATCGGGGCTCATTAAACATTGGAGAACCTTCCCAGGGAGAAGCCATTTTAATGTGCCGTCAACTGTTTAGTGGCCACGGCTGGGTACTGTATATCTGATCTCTAGGGGGCAGATGTGCATTACTGCAGCCACTATTACATTGGTGGAATTACACTGTGCAGCTTTGCAACTTTATGGTTACAGTGTAGTCAGCAGGGGTGTCGGTTGTCACAAACCCACCGATCAGACATTGAAGACCTATCTTAGTGATACATCATCAATGGTAAAGTCCTGGACAACTCCTTTAAGGATCAGTTATTATTTGAAATGTGCACACAATAAAAGATACAAAATGACTCAATGTTTAGTTTTTTGTTTCTCTTATGGCAGCACAGCAATGGGTTACCTTTACCTAGGGGTCTCGGCTTTGGATCATTAACAGTATTTAAAACAAATACAACAGGTGTTTGCTCCCTGCAAGACGTATATACACAATAAATTGGGAGTGTTTTTTCTTACTGCTGTCTATGAACATGGCCAGCTTTACCTATGTGTGACTAGTGCGGTCGCACAGGGCACTGTCCAGCAGACACCAGAGGGGGTGCCGCAGGGAGACAGCAACTTACATTCATTTTCTGCTCCCTGTCTGCAAAGAGTCCAGCAAGAAGACTGCAGGGATCGCCCTCCCTTCCCTCTATGTCCTGTCTCCTTCTGTCTGTCACACACTTAGATTGCGCTGACCTTGCTGAATGCTGCTGTGTGTGTTGTGTTTGCATTTCTTCATGAGCTGCATGAGGTATGGTTGTCAAGGTCTTGATCCTGACTTACCTCTTGTATTATACTCCAGAGCTGCACTATTATGTTCAGCTGCTGGTTGAGGGGTTGATGCGAGGCTTGGGTGTGACTCACCTGGAATCCCCTCCCCCTGGCTTTAAATAGGATTCCGCCTCTGTCAGACGCCACTGATTGTTAGTTTCTCTTGCTCACTGTGCTGTGCAGAAGCTTGCTGCTGGACTGAAGTCTTTGCCTTGGGAGTAGCTGTGATTCTGGATTCATGGGTGCAGGTAGGGGCCCCTCTACCTAGGGCTATTCAGGAGCTCAGGAAAATAAGGTGGAGACTCGGACCTCCTCACCTTCAGAGGTACTTCCGAGAGCAGGGTGAGCCAGGGACCCCCAGTGTAAGGGTCAGTTTAGCTCTCCATGGATACCTTCGCCCACTACATCATCCAGTTGCCTGATTCCCTGTCCTCCTAAGCGTGACACTGTCTTCAACAGAGATGGGGGGAGGGACGCCTTCAGGGCCCTAGCTGGAGAAGCTGCTGACAAACTCCCACTAGTCTTATATATAGGTGAGTATAATATACTGTGTGTGTACTTGTGTGGTATATATCTGTAATGTATTATGTGCTGTCTATATGTGGTATGTATAAGATGTGTGTGTCCTGTACAGCGTGCAATATCTATCTGTTATTATCTATACACAAAGCAAAAAAACTGCACAGCACTCAAGACACAATGTGAACTGGTGCTAGCAGTGACGCTGGGTCAAATATCAAGAAAAAATGTCTCTGCAGCACACAGCTACTACCAATATCGTACATATGCTGTCAAGCAAAAAATGAGAAAAAAAATGTAAAAATTTACGTTTTTTCAAAAACTCATTATTCTTAATTTTTATTTTCTGGGGGTCTTAGTACATACATTGGCCAATGTCTGCTTGCTCACCAACCACGTCACGGTGCCCCCAGGTCTGATGAGTCCTGTGCTGACATCCCTGTCCTCCTTTTCCTCCCTGTCCCACTGTTAGGTGGGTGGACATCTCAACCTCAGACCACCTGGGGGCGATGAGGGTGCTAAGTGCAGTCATGGAGCCTGCAACTCCGTATCTTATACACAAAGCAAAAAAAAAAACTGCACAGCACTCAAGACACAATGTGAACTGGTGCTAGCAGTGACGCTGGGTCAAATGCCTATGGGCTGCTAACCACCCCTAGCTGCCTAGTTGTACCTGGCTGGTAATCAAAATACAGTGGAGCCCTTTTTTTTTATTATAAATTATTTCTTGAAATAATTAAGAAAGAACTTACTTGAGGCTTCGCTGTATTTTTGGTTTGAGCCAGGTACAACTATGCAGCTTGGAGCTGAAATCCTCAGCGTGGAGAGGACCAAGTGTTCTGGGCACCGTGCGCTGCTGCCCCAGCAAATGGTGCATGCCTGGCACTGTACCCAGACTCTTCCAGCTGCCCTAGTGCCCGTGGCAAACTGGGTAATAAAGGGGTTAATGCCAGCTTTGTATTGGCAGCTGGCACTAAGCCTGAGGGTGGAAACACACTGTCGTGCATCAAAAACGGAGCATTTTTGATGCATAGCAGTGATGCGAGTGCTGTACGTTTTTTGCATGAGTGTGGTGCGTGTGGGTGTGTGTGCATGGCTGTATGCATATGAGTGTGCTGCAAGTGTGGTGTGGGTGTCAGTGTGTGGTGCGAGTGAGTGTGCTGCTGTCCGCGGTACTGAAATTTTCTCAGTGGGATTCCTCAGCATGCTGAGTAATCCGGCCTGGAAACGTCAGCCCTGCTGACAGCATTCACCAAACACAGCTTCTGTCTCAGCAGCGGTGTTTGAAATTGCTGGCTTGGCGGCACAGCAACCAATCAGCTTTCACCGTTGTAACAGCAGTGGTGAAAGCTGATTGGTTCAAACACTGCTGCTGTGCGGTGTTTGAAATTGCTGGGTTGGCGGCTTTGTGTAATGAAAGGAGCTGTCAATTTGTGTGAGATCGATGACATTCGACACATCACTCGCTGAGTAACGAGTGTGGCAAATACCGTGCTGTCCGTGCAAATAGTAACGATTGTATTGCTCATTATTACACATGATCTCTGAGGATTGGGTCAGGTCACCAGATGTCGCCTTGGGTTGCTATAGCAACTTCGGGTTACCATGGTGATCGGCCCATCACAGTTACATTATGAAGGGTCGATCACCGCGGGGAGAGGTGTGTGACCGTGTGCTCCCTAAGTGCTGCAAGAAAACCAGGGACAGCGACCACACAGATCGCTTTTCCTGGCTGTCAGATCACTTGTCCTCAGCCTCATCTCCATGCAGGGGATGAGGCTGAGAGGAGCAGGCACAGGCAGTGGGCAGGCACAGGAAGAGAGCAGGCACAGTATCGGAGGGGAAGGACGGAGGCGAGCGGGCACAGGAGTGGAGCAGATTGAGGAAGTGAGCAGGCACAGCACTGGAGAGGACGGATGGAGGAGAGCAGTAGAGGACCGGAGGGAGCTGATAGAGGAGGAGAGCTGGCACAGGACCAGAGGGGACGGAAGGAGGAGCAGAGGGGGCACAGGAGAGGAGTAGACAGGAGTTGAGTGGGCACAGCACTGGAGAGGACAGATGGAGGAAAGCATGCACAGGATCGGAAGGGAAGGACAGAAGAGAACAGGCACAGGAGCGGAACAGACAGAGGAGGTGGGCGGGCACAGCACTGGAGGGGACGGATGGAGGAGAGCGGGCACAGGACCAGAGGGGACGGACGGAGAAGCAGACCTAGTACAGGAGGGGGAGCAGACAAAGGAGGTGAGCGGCCACAGGACTGGAGAGAGCTGATAGGAGGGGAGCGGGCACAGGAGGGGAGCAGACTCAGGAGATGAGCGGGCACAGGAGGGGAGGAAGCTGACAGAGGGAGAAGGGAGCGGGCCCAGGACCAGATGGGGGGGAGGACAGAGGTGGCAAGCGGGCGTAGGACAGGAGGGCAGGAGGTGGGGAGCAGAAGGAAGAAGCGGGCATGTGGGGACCCTGCGGTCTGGTCGCCACAGGGGTACTGCATCCAATCCTTGGGTGTAGTGTTCTTCCTGTCTGCAGTAAACAGGATGGTAAGTCCAATTACCCACAAACACCCAACACACCCGGTCCCAAGGACAGCGGGTGAACCCAGTCAGTGGGACAGCTCAGGCGGTCAGTGGGTCGGTGGGGAGAGAAAGGTGGTGGGTTGGAAGTTAGGAAGAGCAGCCAGGAAGTAGGAGAAGAGACAAAAGGGAAAAACAACAGGAAGTTGGAATTCAGTAGGAGAGAAGGCTGGCGGAGTAAGCAGGAAAGGAAGAACCCTAAAGACTTGAGCAGAGATGAGGCTCGTCCCGGAACAAGAGACTGCAGAGAGACAGAGGGAGCCCTAGGGGCACGGGCAGTGAGCAATCCACCCATGTGCCTGAATCTGAAGTAAAGCGGAGGGGCATGGAGAGCACCAGGGACTCGGCCCTAAAGGGGGCAAGGAGACTCTACGCTCCAACCACAGAACCAGAGGCCACGAGATCTAGAGAAGCTGTGAGTAGGTGAATTGGGCAAAAGGGGGTCAGGAGAGCCAAATCTGACCCTGATGCTGGGGTCCCTGGCTCGCCCTGATCTCGGAGGTACCTCTGATGGTGAGGAGTTCTGAGCAGCCACCCTGTACCCTAAAACACCTGATTAGCCCTAGGCTGAGGGCCCCTACCTCCACCCACGGGTCAGGAATCACAGCTTCTCCCAAGGAAATACTTTAGCCCAGCAGCTAAACATCAGCACAGCACCAAGACCTAGAGCACATAGCTATCAGCAGCACCTGACAGAGGAGAGGGAAGGCTATTTAAAGCCAGGGGGAAGGGATTCCAGGTGAGTCACACATTAACTCCTGAACCAGCAATTGAACACAACAGTGACTGCAGTGCTGGAGCACAACACAGGAGGCAAGGACCTTCACAACCATCAACCATGCAGCTCTTAAAGACAAACCACATACACAGCAGCATCCAACAATGTCAGCGTCATCTAAGCGCGTGACACTAACTCCCGACACATCCAACAAAAAGGCAGCCGTACTAGGGTCAGGGGACTTGGTCGACCATCCGAGAAGGCCCGTGATTGCTGGCTTGGGGCACTGTCTGCAGAGGCGCGAGCAAGAGTTAGGTGAACAGGTAGCGCTGCGGATGAGAACAGCCCGAGAAGGAAGGAACATAAAGGGGGTGTCCTGGACGAGCTATCCTGGTTGCTGAGGACTATCTGGACTGCAACTGAACCAGAACTGTACCCTGTGGTGCCAGCAGAAAAAAGCTAAGTAAGACTAGGGTCACACTTAACAAATTCTAAGTCCCCTGCGTTGTTTGCAGAGAACTTAGAATTTTTTTCTCTTTCGGCAGCCTTCACGCAGGCTGCAGAGCGGAGAACGCGGTTCCTAGCAACCCGTTGTGTTTCCTGGATAACCGCTACACAGCGGGGCTGTGGGGTGTGCTGCATTCCCCTGTCCGTGGTGAAAATCGCACTCCCCACAGCCCGCTGTGTAGGACAACGAAGTTGGGACCGTTTCCGAGTATCCCACAGTCCCCACGGGGCAAGTCAGACACAGAAGTTGAGTGGCGGCGGGCACAGGCAGTGTGATGATTGCAGGAGACGGGCACATCTGACAGCCTGGCTCCTGCAGAGATCACGCAGGTGTGGCGCCCTGCTCACGCTGGTAACCACAGACCTCTCTAAATGCACATCTGGGTTTCCACAGCAGGTACCTACTACATACAACATCTTCCACCCTGCCACAGTAGGGGGAGCACCACTTGCTGACCTTAGGCAAGATCCCCTATAAATGCTGCTGGGGGAGGAGTTAGTGAGAGTGTGCAGACGCTAGGAGAGCTACAAGGACGTCCTTGTGGTCGGTGCTGCGATTAGGCCTGAGCCAGTGACCCTGAGTGGCCCTTCTACGTTCCGCAAGCCTGAGTGGGACTGAAGGCAGGGAGCTCAGGACAGAAAGGGAGCGAGGAACTTGAGGGAGTTCGTCGCAGGAGAACCACCGGATATTGGGGATCCGCACTTGTGGGGGAACTATAGGCCCACAGAAAACCCCGTTGCACCGTGGAGGCTTCGGCTACCCGGTTTCCTATGTGGGTCAAGAGAGGGAGCCAGGCACAGCAGGGCAAAGCCGCAGTGTTCAGAGAAGGTATCCCGGAGACCGCACAGGGGGAGAGACAGACAGGAAAGTAGAGGAAGCAAGTCAGGCTGTGCTTCAGATATTACACAGAGCAGAGGAGGCCTTATACCCACTTGCTGTGGGGACCTACTGTGCAACCTGTCCACCCGTCAGTGCCCTGGATCATTTTACCTGCTCAACATCAGTAAAAGGTAAAAGAGACTTTCCTGCGTGTGTGTATCCCTTTGCTCCACTCCCAGTACCCCCATAGACTGCTTCAGTACACCCTATACAATCCCAGCTCCACTCCAACCTGTCCCTCCTCACTACGCTGCCCCGGAGGTCTACACCATCTCAGCCGCAATACCACCGACCTCCGGAGGACTGTGGCGGCGCTGGTGCTAATCACCAGAGACTGCAGGTGGCGTCACGACAACTAACTTTGTAAATAATCCCTTGTAAATACCCCTTTTCAAGAGAACCGTCCCCCAGGACACAGGATCAGGCGCGGCCGCCATTCCCCTTCTGCCGCCTGCTACCCGAGTACCCCACACCCTGGGGCGACACACAGGGAGGTGCTCATATTCAGGACTTTGCTATGCGATCATGATGTGATTGGTCAGTCAAATTGACCAATCACATCGCTCTGATTGTCGGGATCACTAAAAAGGGTCCCCACACCTCTTCCCCTTAGCTGTCACTGACAGTTGTTGGCATGGAACAGTCATAGCGTGTTTACATGTAGTGATAGTACAAAGCCGTGAGTGATATAGCCGTCATGGTGTGTGCACAGACATCTTTCCATGATGCCTATATCAGTTATTGTAGTAGAAAGGGGACGGAGTGAAGGCACAGTGTAACTAGTACAGGGCGGCCCTAGGCCACACAGTCTGTACGGGGCCATTGTGGACACATGGTGATAGGATAGAGTGTTGTATCCGAGCAACTGCAGGACCTGTGATGATGTCATGGTCATGTGACAAGTCACCTGAGGGGGAGGAGTAAACTATCACTTCCTGTCATGTGACTGATCACATGACTGTGACATCATCACAGGTCCTACGGTAAGAAGTCACATCTGATAAGTGATCGGTCAGGAGACGAACGACTTATCTAAGTCCTGTATAATTCCCACTGGTGAGTCCTGCCCTGTATGTTATAGATACCAGACCGAGCTCAGCCATTGTATTCTCAGGTTCTTATGTGTCTTCCCCTTTAATAGAGGACGGTCCTTTCCCTCAGTGACCCCCCGAGGATGGAGCAGGACAGAGACCACATGGCTGCTCGGATATTAGACCTCACCCTGGAGATAATCTACTGGATCACTGGAGAGGTGAGAGCTTCACATCACATCACTCTGATCTCTAGGAATAAA
Source organism: Allobates femoralis (assembly GCA_033576535.1). Taxonomy (NCBI): domain Eukaryota; kingdom Metazoa; phylum Chordata; class Amphibia; order Anura; family Aromobatidae; genus Allobates; species Allobates femoralis. The sequence goes on along the minus strand of JARQOC010000001.1, from coordinate 619,976,419 downwards.
GCAGGGAAATGAGGGGAAAGGTGAAGGATTCTTATCCTCTGTGTAGTGATCGGCGTCTCCCCATACACAGGATCACACAGTAGTGAAGACGTCGTCTGGGGAGTGTGTGGCCCCCCGTGTGTCAGGAGGGCGGAGCAGGACCCCGAGTGACATCACCGAGCCTCCACCTCATTCACTGATACATGAGCAGAAGATCCTAGAACTGACCCACAGGATCACTGATCTGCTGAGCGGAGAGGTGAGCGCTGCCCCCCGGGAATGCTGGGACATTCTACAATAACGCCGGGGGAGGGGTCTGCTAATGACGGCTCATTGTGTGTGTCAGGTCCCTATAAGGTGTCAGGACGTCACCGTCTATTTCTCCATGGAGGAGTGGGAGTATTTAGAAGGACACAAGGATCTGTACAAGGACATAGTCATGATGGAGAATCCCCCGTCCATCACATCCCCGGGTAAGAGGAGACCTTCCTGGGCTGTAGAGGAGAGAACAGGTGTGAGAGTGCTCTAGATTCCCCATCATCTGCTCATCACATACACACAATGGATTCAGTCACTGCCGTTATTTCCTATAGATGGATCCAGTCAGAGAAATCCACCGGAGAGATGTCCCCGTCCTCTATATTCCCAGGATCGGCCAGAAAAGGAGGAGAATGGCCCCCGGGATCATCAGGTAGATGAGATTCCTGTAAATCCTCTATTTTGAACGAGTGAATTAAGTATTGAACACTTCACCATTTTTCTAAGTAAATATATTTCTAAAGGTGTACTGACAAAAATTTCTTACCAGATGTCAGTAACAACCCATCCAATCTATAAAAGCAAATAAATCAAACCATATATGTCGATAAATTTAGTGATTATAATAATGAGAAATGAGCCAGGGAGAAAGTATTGAACGCATGAAGACAGCTGTATAAAGCCAAGAAAAGTCCCAACAACATCTGAAATCTATCAGTAATCAGAAATCAATCCTGCCACTTAGTGAAAAATAATATCAGCTGGTTCAGCTTTTGGCCATTTAAAGGTGTCTCATTACCAAGGTGCCACACAAGAAACATCTCATGATGGGTAAAACCAGTGAGCTGTTTCTAGACCAGGGGCGGGCTGGGCAGAGGGGCATATGCCTCCCAGGCTGCTCCCATAGCCGCTGTGCAGGGCTGCCTGTTTCTTTGGCACGCTACATGACGGCCGTCCAACATGGCCAAGCACTGTGTAAGGTTCTGCTAGCAATGATGTGTCCAGGCTGGCACATAAGCAAAATTAAAGGCGCAGTGCCAGCCAGGCCACGTCTTTTAAAGTGACAGACAGCATACAGAGCACTCTGCACAGCCACAAGCCGAGAGGAACTGTGTGGGAGACAAGCTTGTTGCTGACTTCTCCATGGTAAAAATACCTCTAATACGTCTATATGATGTGTAGATCTATGCATGTCAGTGTACACGACTGTGTATATATTTATATATATTTATATGTATTTCTGTGAATGACTTCAAGTATTTATATGCCTGCATGTGTATGTATCTGTGTACGTGACTTTCTATATGTTTGTGCATGTGCGTGTCTGTGTGTCCATGTCTGCAAATCATCTGTTGCACATGTGTTCATGTCTGTATACCATGTTGTGCATGTCTGCATACTGTGTGTGTTAATTCTGTATTTTGTCTGTGTGCATATCCACACACTGTGTGCATGTCTGCGTACTGTGTGTGGATGTCTGCATCCTGTATGTGTGCATGTCTATGTCCTGTATGTCTGCGCACTGTATGTGTGCATGTCTGTGTATTGTTTGTGGGCATGTCTGCATACAGCATGTGGACATGTCTGCGTATTGTTTGTGTACATGTCTGTGTCCTGTATGTGTACATGTCTGCGTATTGTATGTTTGCATGTCTGCAGAATTGTATGTTTGCATGTCTGTGTGCTGTACACTACCGTTCAAAAGTTTAGGGTCATTTTGAAATTTCCTTATTTTTGATAGGAAAGCACATTTTTCTCAATGAAGCTAACATTAAATAAATCAGAAATACACTCTATACATTGTTAATGTGGTAAATGACTGTTGTAGCTGCAAACATCTGGGTTTTTAATGCAATATTGTATCTGCATAGGTGTATAGAGGCCCATTTCTAACAACCACCACTCCAGTGTTTTAATGGTACATTGTGTTTGCTAACTGTGTAAGAAGGCTAATGGATGTTTAATAAACCCTAAAAAACCCTTGTACACGTATGTTAGCACAGCTGAAAACGGTTTGTCTGATTAGAGAAGCTATAAAACTGACCTTCCTTTGAGCTAGTTGAGAATCTGGAGCATTACTGTACATTTGTTTGTTGTATGAAACTCTCAAAATGGCCAGAAAAAGAGAACTTTCATGTGAAACTCGACAGTCTATTCTTGTTGTTAGAAATGAAGGTTATTCCATGTGAGAAATTGCCAAGAAACTGAAGATTTCCTACAACTGTGTGTGCTGCTCCCTTCAGAGGAGAGAACAAACAGGCTCTTACCAGAGTAGAAAGAGAAGTCAGAGGCCATATTGGTCATACTATGAAGATAAAAGGAATCCAATTGATTTATAGGATGGAGTCTGCGGGTTTGGGTGGTCTGAATGAACAACTGACATACGCACCATTCCTGTGGCATCATACACTGAGTCCTATCCCCTCGGTTTGGACATTCTGGCTTCCTATACCTTATATCAGTACAATAGGAATCTGTATAGAGTCTAAAAATGTTTGTACTGTGTTAGCCAGCAGATAGAAAAATATTAGAATCTGAGAGTCCTCAGTGGTTGATGCCTTTTAATGGCTAACTAAAAGATGGGAAACATAGCAAGCTTTCAGGATACTGTGGGCCCTTCGTCAGGCAGATAATGACACAGAATCTGAAGACACATACATATATACATAAGCAACAGAGAAAAAACAACAGTCTTAAGCTAGGGTCACATTTGCATCGTACATACATACATATATGTACCATGCGTTAATGCCAGGGTGCACCAAGCCCCACTGCCGCCTGAGCCGCGGCACTGATTACGGGGGGGTGCTGGTGGAGCCCAGCGCTGCCGCCCCTTCTGCATTCATTGGTCCCCCGGCGGGTCGCCACTGCCGCCTGAGCCGCGGCAGTGATTGCCGGCCGCGGCCGTGAGTACCGAGGGGGGGTGCTGGTGAAGCCCAGCGCAGCGCTGCCGCCCCTTCTATGCTTGTCCCCCGGCAGTCGCCGCTTACCTGCGGTGCGCGGGGTGAGCGGCCGGCGCCATGACAGGGGGAGGCTGTTTGCATGAGGGCGCCGCCCCCTTCTGCACAGCCGCTCCCCCTGCCTCTTGCCGCCTGAATGACAGGGCTCACACTGTCCAATGGACGGTGCGGCCCTGGTTAATGCTAGCGCTAAAAATGAAAAAAATGCCATAAAATGGCAAGGGGAAAAAAAACAATCCTTCCAAATGGATGCAAGGTCCCAAATGTGACCCTAGCCTTAGATGCTGTAGTAAATGTGACAGGTGATGTAAAGCAGAGTCAGGCTAGGGAGAAAGGGAGGGGCTGGGGAATTGAAACTAAAAGTGTAAGATAAACGGAACAAATTGTATAATTGTTATATGGTAGTGGTCTGTGGAGAACTGAAAATACTTAAATGAGTTGAGGAAAGCGAGGGTGTTCACATAAGAAGTGTCAAGAGTTCATAGTCTTTAAAATGGAGTCTGTTGTAAGATGTGATATCCCCTAATGTCTTTTCAATTTATATAAAAACGCCTGAATCTGTGATGTCCACAAATGTCCATTCATGTTGTATAAAAAGCCATGAATCCATGTGATACATTTAATCCTGTTTTGAATGTGTCAAAGGTCGTTATCAATTTGTATTCCCAAGTTCTTCTCTCTCTCTGATATTTGAAGTTACTTTTTAAGATGAGCAGCCCCATATCGGTTTCATTGTGGTCAGGGTTGGAAAAATGTTTTGTTACAGCTAGGTCCATACGCTTTTCTTTTATTGAGTGGCGATGAGAATTCATTCTTGTCCTGAATTTTTGCCCTGTCTCCCCTACGTACATGCCACCTGTTGGTCATTTGGTACATATATGATTAAATACAGCACATTGCTTGTGGTGCAATTGAAGCTTCCCCGGATCTTGTAGTCCTGATCTGTCCCAGGAATCCTTATTCCATACAGGAATCATACAGGCTGGGCTTTTTATAAAATCTGTGCTTGTATGCTGACACATTTGTAATTTACACTCTGTTAGCATTTTGCATGGCTGTCTAAATATCACCATTCTGTGTGTGTGTGGAGGAGCTGCTCACCCCCCATCTCTAAAGGCATGTTGTTTTGGAGCTTGGTTATAACATCACAACTGGATGTTACGTCCCAGTCTCCAGCAGGCCCACCCCAGTCTCAGACAGGCCCGCCCCAGTCTCCAGCAGGCCCACCCCAGTCTCACACAGGCCCGCCCCAGTCTCCAGCATGCCCTCCCCAGTCTCCAGCATACCCGCCCCAGTCTTCAGCATGCCCACTCCATCTCCAATAGGACACCTCCACCTTCAGCATGTTTTATCCTTCTTCCTGGTGCCCGTGCTGTCACTGAAGCGAACTTCCATGCATCACTGCCACAGCCGTCCCTTTTGTGAAGAAGACCTTTCTGAGTCAGTGTTGTGGTGTCTGCGCAGTCATCTTCACCATGACAGCACGAGCAGGAAGAAGAAGAATATGATGGAGGTGGTCCTATTGGAGACTGACTGGGGTAGGCGGACATGTTGAAGACTGGGGCATAAAGTTGCAACCAGGCTCTAAACACGCTTCTAGACGGGGGCTGAGTAGCTCCACCACACATGCAGAATGGTGAAATCTAAGATATAAATTACAAACTGTCAACATTTTGCAGCCTAGATATACAGTCACATTTTAGGAAAAGATCGGACAGCTACTTTAGATGTAATTCTGTCCAATTGCCACACTTTAGCGCAGACTATTCCACGTCTTACAGGAGGTTGCAGACTTTCTTTCACTTGTGGACGGGGAAAATGTCTCCTGCATGATCATACATCAAAGGACAGCGGGATGGTATGAAAGGGAAGGAAGGTCTTATCAGTAGGGAGAAGGGAATAGGGACGCCTCCTGATACTGTCCTGTATCTGTTCCTTACTGCCCTAACCACCCTAAGCCAGTCCTTCCCCCTGCCGCTGTATCGTACCTAGTCCCTGTCTGTCACCTGAAGCAACCCTGATTATTGCACTAGAAGTCGAGGGCACTAATGTCGTCAGTGCAAATAATAAAACAGGTAGGTAAAGACGGACAGGGGAAATCACAATAAGGATACTTGGCATCGGCTGCAGAACTCCAAGGCAGAGAAAGGGGGACCCAGGTATAACTTCAGCAGTAGCAGAGCACGACTACCAAACATCACAATGGTCAGGAAGAGAATGAACTCTATCAACAACATCAGGTGATGGCTCATGTGATTATTTAATGGGTGGAGAGGGATAATAACCGCATCACCTGATTTAAGACAGCAGCAAAGGAAAAACTGACATTAACCTTAACGTGAAATTAACATTTAATATGCACAGACTGTAGACCTATCAGTTCATGACACCTTCCCTGGATAAAAGCAAAAGGGATCTATTTTCTTTTCTCTATTTTATCATGTTTTTAATATGGGATTTTTCTAGGAATATTCCTGTGAAACGACGAGTGGACATGAAAATCTCGCACCAGAGTCAGTGACCGGTAAGAGCCGCTCATAGATCTTATTTCACTGAAAATATCATTATTATTAGATCAGAGTCCATGCTGTTATGCAATATAGCAGTCATCCGCTCCATAATATATACAGCATTTATTCCAGCATATAAACCTGAGAGAGCAGGAGTTGTAGTTCTCTTCCAAAAGAGGGAGATCAGACACTTAGCAGCAGTCAACCAATGCATTCATAATCGTATTCCCGGTTTATCTAGTCCCATAGGGAACAAATTTAGCAGACAAGCCAGTGGGTTCAGGGGTACACTCCTGCAAGGGACTTTCCCCACCAAGTCTACGCCTCTCTCCAAAAAGCCTGTATACCGGTGCAAGTCCAGAAAATATCATAAAGAGAAGCCCCGTTTGCCCCACATCGCCAGCATATGTCTGGGATAGCATGGTTAAACCTGTGTAGTAGTTTGGGTGTATGACACCAAGTCATGAGTAGTTTTAGTTGGTTCCTGTTATAGAGTGTACATATGGAAGATCTGTAGGCTCTGGACCATATTACCTGACTTCTTTTTTGGGAAGGTTCCCGACCTACCCACTTCTCCCACCTCTGCTTGTAAAGATGCTTATTCAAAGTCTGGGCATCAGGTGTATGGAGAAGGTTATATATATCAGAGATTAGACCCCTAGTTGAAGTACCCCTTTTAGAAGGGGAAGGGGAATTTTAGAGGAACCATGGTAGCTCCAAAGTAATGAACTACTTGATGGTATGAGAAGAATAGTGTGGGTGGCAGTCCATGTTTCACAGAAAGATCTCTGAACAGTCTGGGACCTCCGGGTGAGAGGGTCCACCAGGTCTCTCTATGCAAAGATGTATATCAATATGGGCGTACACCTCTTTTAAGTGGGTGCAAGCATGAAAAAATATATGTAAACACTTACCAATAAATCAGCTGCACACCACATTATATCCACATCATATAATGTGGTGTGCAGCTGATTTATTGGTAAGTGTCTCTATGCAAAGAGTCCCGCCTCTGCCCACATACAAGTCATAATGGCATTTGTCATTTCCTTTAGATGTGGGGTGTATAAGAAAGGTGAGGCCAAGTGAAACTGCATTCTACACTTACACCAAAACTCTCTAGTGAAAGCCATAGGGCCTAAGAGCGTGTTAGGAGATACATCATATGGTCGTACCCAAATTAAGGTGCTGGGATGATAAGGGACCATCCAGAGCTTTTCTATTTCTGTCCACTTATTATACGTCGGGAGCATTGTCAATGATGGGATTCAACGTAGGTAGGCTACATAATAATATTTAGAAATGTCCGGGCAAGCCAGACCTCCCTATGACCTGGGAGCGCAGAGGACTGAGCTGGGTATACGATGTCATCCCGAATGACATATACAATTTAAGATGAGTGATTGGATTTTTTTTAACACTTTCATTGGGACCTTAGCTGGAATAGTCTCAAACTAATTAAGGAACCTAGGGAAAATTGACATCTTAAAAAGAAATATCTTTGTGGTGATTATTATTATTATTATTAGAAATGTATGTAATATAACGTGTCCTGTCTCCATAATTTCATTTTTGGACATATGTTTATATAAAAATATCCAAATTCCAAAAAATATTTTCCTCGGAAAAATAATAAAAATGTTTCTTTTTCTAGGTGAAGACTGGAGGAGAAGCTGCCATGGAAATCTGCTTTTATCTCCCTTTGATAATGTGGAAGATAACAATTCCTCACAAGATAAAACTCCTAATGTTCCCGTGGTCCTTCACAGCCGACACGTATCCACTGATACCAACAGTCAGGAAAAAATGTTGTCCAATCAATCACTGATAAGCAAACAAGAAACCGGAAATAGTCCGGGGAAAACATCTCTATGTGGGGAAAAATGTAATATAAAATCTAATCTTTCTTTGAATGAGCAAATTCTCAGCAATGAAAGCTCATTTTTATGTTCAAAATTAGGGATATATTTTACTGAAGAAATTAGTCTTGTTAGACATCAGAGAACTCATACAGGAGAGAAGCCATCTTTGGAACATGCACAACACTTTATACCTAAAGGTTCTCTTAAGAATCATCCAGGAAGTCACACAGGGGAGAAGCCATTTTCATGTTCAGAATGTGGGAAATGTTTTAGGAAGAAATCAACTTTTGTGACCCATCAAAGAACTCACACTGAGGAGAAGCCATATTCATGTTCTGACTGTGGAAAGTGTTTCAGTCAGAATTCAAACCTTTTGAAACATCAAAGAACTCATACAGGGGAGAAGCCATATTCATGTTCTGACTGTGGGAAGTGTTTTACTCAGAAATCAATTCTAATGGGACATCAAAGAATTCACACAGGGGAGAAGCCATATTCATGTCCTGACTGTGGGAAGTGTTTTACTCGGAAATCAATTCTAATGGGACATCAAAGAATTCACACAGGGGAGAAGCCGTTTTCTTGTTCGGAATGTGAGAAATGTTTTAATAAGAAATCAAGCCTTCTGGAACATCTCAGAAGTCACACAGGGGAGAAGCCTTTTTGCTGTTCAGAATGTGGAAAATGTTTTGTCCAGAAATCACAACTTGTGACGCATCAAAGAATTCACACTGAGGAGAAGCCATATTCATGTCCTGACTGTGGGAAGTGTTTTACTCAGAAATCAAATCTTATAGATCATCTCAGAACTCACACAGGGGAGAAGCCATTTTGCTGCTCAGAATGTGGGAAATATTTTGGCCGGAAATCAAATCTTGTGACTCATCAAAGAATTCACACTGCAGAGAAGCCATATTGATGTTCTGACTGTGGAAAGTGTTTTAGTGAGAAATCCTGTCTTGTGAAACATGTAAGAATTCACACAGGGGAGAAGCCGTTTTCTTGCTCAGAATGTGAGAAATGTTTTAGCAATAAACCATACCTTCTGGAACATCTCAGAAGTCACACAGGGGAGAAGCCTTTTTGCTGTTCAGAATGTGGGAAATGTTTTGTCCAGAAATCTGAGCTTGTGAGACATCAAAGAATTCACACTGCAGAGAAGCCATATTCATGTCCTGACTGTGGGAAGTGTTTTACTCAAAAATCAAACCTTATGCAACATGTCAAAAGTCACACAGGGGAGAAGCCATTTTCATGCTCAGAATGTGGGAAAGGTTTTACTGTGAAGTCAAATCTTGTGAAGCATCTAAAAGTTCACACAAAGTAGAAATCATTTTTATGCTTAGATTGGAAGTAACATGTTAGCCAGAAATCGGGGCTCATTAAACATTGGAGAACCTTCCCAGGGGAGAAGCCATTTTAATGTGCCGTCAACTGTTTAGTGGCCACGGCTGGGTACTGCATATCTGATCTCTAGGGGGCAGACGTGCAGTACTGCAGACACTATTACATTGGTGGAATTACACTATGCAGCTTTGCAACTTTATGGTTACAGTGCAGTCAGCAGGGGTGTCGGTTGTCACAAACCCTCTGATCAGACATTGAAGACCTATCTTAGGGATACATCATCAATGGTAAAGTCCTGGACAACTCCTTTAAGGATCAGTTATTATTTGAAATGTTCCACACAATAAAAGATAGAAAATGACTCAATGTTTAGTTTTTTGTTCCTCTTATGGCAGCACAGCAATGGGTTACCTTTACCTAGGGGTCTCAGCTTTGGATCATTACCAGTATTTAAAACAAGATGTCCCTACAAGACGTATATACACAATAAATTAGGAGTGTTTTTTCTTACTGCTGTCTATGAACATGGCCAGCTTTACCTATGTGTGACTAGTGTGGTCGCACAGGGCACTGTCCAGCAGACACCAGAGGGGGTGCCGCAGGGAGACAGCAACTTACATTCATTTTCTGCTCCCTGTCTGCAGAGTCCAGCAAGAAGACTGCAGGGGGCGCCCTCCCTTCCCTCTATATCCTGTCTCCTTCTGTCTGTCACACGCTTAGATTGCGCTGACCTTGCTGAATGCTGCTGTGTGTGTTGTGTTTGCATTTCTTCATGAGCTGAATGAGGTATGGTTGTCAAGGTCTTGATCCTGACTTACCTCTTGTATTATACTCCAGAGCTGCACTATTATGTTCAGCTGCTGGTTGAGGGGTTGATGCGAGGCTTGGGTGTGACTCACCTGGAATCCCCTCCCCCTGGCTTTAAATGAGGATTCCGCCTCTGTCAGACCCCACTGATGGTTAGTTTCTCTTGCTCACTTTGCTGTGCAGAAGCTTGCTGCTGGACTGAAGTCTTTGCCTTGGGAGTAGCTGTGATTCTGGATTCATGGGTGCAGGTAGGGGCCCCTCTACCTAGGGCTATTCAGGAGCTCAGGAAAATAAGGTGGAGACTCGGACCTCCTCACCTTCAGAGGTACGTCCGAGAGCAGGGCGAGCCAGGGACCCCGGTGTAAGGGTCAGTTTAGCTCTCCATGGATACCTTCGCCCACTACATCATCCAGTTGCCTGATTCCCTGTCCTCCTAAGCGTGACACTGTCTTCAACAGAGATGAGGGGAGGGACGCCTCCAGGGCCCTAGCTGGAGAAGCTGCTGACAAACTCCCACTAGTCTTATATATAGGTGAGTATAATATACTGTGTGTGTACTTGTGTGGTATATATCTGTAATGTATTATGTGCTGTCTATATGTGGTATGTATAAGATGTGTGTGTCCTGTACAGCGCGCAATATCTATCTGTTATTATCTATGCACAAAGCAAAAAAACTGCAAAACTGCACAGCACTCAAGATACAATGTGAACTGGTGCTAGCAGTGACGCTGGGTCAAATATCAAGAAAAAAATGTATCTGCAGCACTCAGCTACTACCAATATCGTACATATGATGTCAAGCAAAAAATGAGAAAAAAATTTAAAAACTTACGTTTTTTCAAAAAACGTATTTTTCTTAATTTTTATTTTCTGGGGGTCTTAGTACATACATTGTACATACAATGTCTGCTTGCTCACCAACCACGTCACGGTGCCCCCAGGTCTGATGAGTCCTGCCCTGACATCCCTGTCCTCCTTTTCCTCCCTGTCCCACTGTTAGGTGGGTGGACACCATCTCAACCTCAGACCACCTGGAGGCGATGAGGGTGCTAAGTGCAGTCATGAAGCCTGCAACTCCGTATCTTATACACAAAGCAAAAAAAACTGCACAGCACTCAAGACACAATGTGAACTGGTGCTAGCAGTGACGCTGGGTCAAATACCTATGGGCTGCTAACCACCCCTTGCTGCCTAGTTGTACCTGGCTGGTAATCAAAATACAGTGGAGCCCTTTTTTTTTTTATTATAAATTATTTCTTGAAATAATTAAGAAAAAACTTACTTGGGGCTTTGCTGTATTTTTGGTTTTAGCCAGGTACAACTATGCAGCTTGGAGCTGAAATCCTCAGCGTGGAGAGGACCAAGTGTTCTGGGCACCGTGCGCTGCTGCCCCAGCAAATGGTGCATGCCTGGCACTGTACCCAGACTCTTCCAGCTGCCCTAGTGCCGTGGCAAACTGGGTAATAAAGGGGTTAATGCCAGCTTTGTATTGGCAGCTGGCACTAAGCCTGAGGGTGGAGACACACTGTCGTGCATCAAAAACGGAGCATTTTTGATGCATAGCAGTGATGCGAGTGCTGTACGTTTTTTGCATGAGTGTGGTGCGTGTGGGTGTGTGTGCATGGCTGTATGCATATGAGTGTGCTGCAAGTGTGGTGTGGGTGTCAGTGTGTGGTGCGAGTGAGTGTGCTGCTGTCCGCGGTACTGAAATTTTCTCAGTGGGATTCCTCAGCATGCTGAGTAATCCAGCCTGCAAACGTCAGCCCTGCTGACAGCATTCACCAAACACTGCTTCTGTCTCAGCAGCGGTGTTTGAAATTGCTGGCTTGGCGGCACAGCAACCAATCAGCTTTCACCGTTGTAACAGCAGTGGTGAAAGCTGATTGGTTCAAACACTGCTGCTGTGCGGTGTTTGAAATTGCTGGGTTGGCGGCTTTGTGTAATGAAAGGAGCTGTCAATTTGTGTCAGATCGATAACATTCGACACATCGCTCGCTGAGTAACGAGTGTGGCAAATACCGTGCTGTCTGTGCAAATAGTAACGATTGTATTGCTCATTATTACACATGATCTCTGAGGATTGGGTCAGGTCACCAGATATCGCCTTGGGTTGCCATAGCAACTTCGGGTTACCATGGTGATCGGCCCATCACAGTTACATTATGAAGAGTCGATCACCGCGGGGAGAGGTGTGTGACCGTGTGCTCCCTAAGTGCTGCAATCAAGCCAGGGACAGCGACCACACAGATCGCTTTTCCTGGCTGTCAGATCACTTGTCCTCAGCCTCATCTCCATGCAAGGGATGAGGCTGAGAGGAGCAGGCACAGGCAGTGGGCGGGCACAGGAAGAGAGCAGGCACAGTATCGGAGGGGAAGGACGGAGGCGAGCGGGCACAGGAGTGGAGCAGATTGAGGAAGTGAGCAGGCACAGCACTGGAGAGGACGGATGGAGGAGAGCAGGTAGAGGACCGGAGGGAGCTGATAGAGGAGGAGAGCGGGCACAGGACCAGAGGGGGTGGACGGAGGAGCAGAGAGGGCACAGGAGAGGAGTAGACAGAGGAGTTGAGTGGGCACAGCACTGGAGAGGACAGATGGAGGAAAGCATGCACAGGATCGGAAGGGAAGGACAGAAGAGAACAGGCACAGGAGCGGAACAGACAGAGGAGGTGAGCGGGCACAGCACTGGAGGAGACGGATGGAGGAGAGCGGGCACAGGACCAGAGGGGATGGACGGAGGAGCAGAGAGGGCACAGGAGAGGAGTAGACAGAGGAGTTGAGTGGGCACAGCACTGGAGAGGACAGATGGAGGAAAGCATGCACAGGATCGGAAGGGAAGGACAGAAGAGAACAGGCACAGGAGCGGAACAGACAGAGGAGGTGAGCGGGCACAACACTGGAGGGGACGGATGGAGGAGAGCGGGCACAGGACCAGAGGGGACGGACGGAGAAGCAGACCTAGTACAGGAGGGGGAGCAGACAAAGGAGGTGAGCGGGCACAGGACTGGAGAGAGCTGATAGGAGGGGAGCGGGCACAGGAGGGGAGCAGACTCAGGAGATGAGCGGGCACAGGAGGGGAGGAAGCTGACAGAGGGAGAAGGGAGCGGGCCCAGGACCAGAGGGGGGGCGGACAAAGGTGGCAAGCGGGCGTAGGACAGGAGGGCAGGATGTGGGGAGCAGAAGGAAGAAGTGGGCATGTAGGGACCCTGCGGTCTGGTCGCCACAGGGGTACTGCACCCAATCCTTGGGTGTAGTGTTCTTCCTGTCTGCAGTAAACAGGATGGTAAGTCCAATTACCCACAAACACCCAACACACCCGGTCCCAAGGACAGCGGGTGAACCCAGTCAGTGGGACAGCTCAGGCGGTCAGTGGGTCGGCGGGGAGAGAAAGGTGGTGGGTTGGAAGTTAGGAAGAGCAGCCAGGAAGTAGGAGAAGAGACAAAAGGGAAAAAACAACAGGAAGTTGGAATTCAGTAGGAGAGAAGGATGGCGGAGTAAGCAGGAAAGGAAGAACCCTAAAGACTTGAGCAGAGATGAGGCTCGTCCCGGAACAAGAGACTGCAGAGAGACAGAGGGAGCCCTAGGGGCACGGGCAGTGAGCAATCCACCCATGTGCCTGAATCTGAAGTAAAGTGGAGGGGCAGGGAGAGCACCAGGGACTCAGCCCTGAAGGGGGCAAGGAGACTCTACGCTCCAACCACAGAACCAGAGGCCACGAGATCTAGAGAAGCAGTGAGTAGGTGAATTGGGCAAAAGGGGGTCAGGAGAGCCAAATCTGACCCTGATGCTGGGGTCCCTGGCTCACCCTGATCTCGGAGGTACCTCTGATGGTGAGGAGTTCTGAGCAGCCACCCTGTACCCTAAAACACCTGATTAGCCCTAGGCTGAGGGCCCCTACCTCCACCCACGGGTCAGGAATCACAGCTTCTCCCAAGGAAATACTTTAGCCCAGCAGCTAAACATCAGCACAGCACGGAGACCTAGAGCACATAGCTATCAGCAGCACCGGAAAGAGGAGGGGGAAGGCTATTTAAAGCCAGGGGGAGGGGATTCCAGGTGAGTCACACATTAACTCCTGAACCAGAAATTGAACACAACAGTCACTGCAGTACTGGAGCACAACACAGGAGGCAAGTACCTTCACATCCATCAACCATGCAGCTCTTAAAGACAAACCACATACACAGCAGCATCCAACAATGTCAGCGTCATCTAAGCGCGTGACACTAACTCCCAACAAAAAGGCAGCCGTACTAGGGTCAGGGGACTTGGTCGACCATCCGAGAAGGCCCGCGATTGCTGGCTTGGGGCACTGTCTGCAGAGGCGCGAGCAAGAGTTAGGTGAACAGGTAGCGCTGCGGACGAGAACAGCCCGAGAAGGAAGGAACATAAAGGGGGTGTCCTGAACGAGCTATCCTGGTTGCTGAGGACTATCTGGACTGCAACTGAACCAGAACTGTACCCTGTGGTGCCAGCAGAAAAAAGCTAAGTAAGACTAGGGTCACACTTGACAAATTCTAAGTCCCCTGCGTTGTTTGCAGAGAACTTAGAATTTATTTCTCTTTCGGCAGCCTTCACGCAGGCTGCAGAGCGGAGAACGCGGCTCCTAGCAACCCGTTGTGTTTCCTGGATAACCGCTACACAGCGGGGCTGTGGGGCGTGCTGCATTCCCCTGTTCGTGGTGAATATCGCACTCCCCACAGCCCGCTGTGTAGGACAACGAAGTTGGGACCGTTTCCGAGTATCCCACGGGGCAAGTCAGACACAGAAGTTGAGTGGCGGCGGGCACAGGCAGTGTGATGATTGCAGGAGCCGGGCACATCTGACAGCCTGGCTCCTGCAGAGATCATGCAGGTGTGGCGCCCTGCTCACGCTGGTAACCACAGACCTCTCTAAATGCACATCTGGGTTTCCACAGCAGGTACCTACTACATACAACACCTTCCACCCCGGCACAGTAGGGGGAGGACCACTTGCTGACCTTAGGCAAGATCCCCTATAAATACTGCTGCTGGGGGAGGAGTTAGTGAGAGTGTGCAGACGCTAGGAGAACTACAAGGACGTCCTTGTGGTCGGTGCTGCGATTAGGCCCGAGCCAGTGACCCTGAGTGGCCCTTCTACGTTCCGCAAGCCTGAGTAGGACTGAAGGCAGGGAGCTCAGGACAGAAAGGGAGCAAGGAACTTGAGGGAGTTCGTCGCAGGAGAAACACCGGATATTGGGGATCCGAACCTGTGGGATACTCTAGGACCACAGAAAACCTCGTTGCACCGTGGAGGCTTCAGCTACCCGGTTTCCTATGTGGGTCAAGAGAGGGAGCCAGGCACAGCAGGGCAAAGCCGCAGTGTTCAGAGAAGGTATCCCGGAGACCGCACAGGGGGAGAGACAGACAGGAAATGAGAGGAAGCAAGTCAGGCTGTGCTTCAGATATTACACAGAGCAGAGGAGGCCTTATACCCACGTGCTGTGGGGACCCACTGTGCAACCTGTCACCCGTCAGTGCCCTGGATCATTTTACCTGCTCAACATCAGTAAAAGGTAAAAGAGACTTTCCTGCGTGTGTGTATCCCTTTGCTCCACTCCCAGTACCCCCATAGACTGCTCCAGCACTCCCTATACAATCCCAGCTCCACTCCAACCTGTCCCTCCTCACTACGCTGCCCCGGAGGTCCCAGTCCTGCCTGCGGAGGACTACACCATCTCAGCCGCAATACCACCGACCTCCGGAGGACTGTGGCGGCGCTGGTGCTAATCACCAGAGACTGCAGGTGGCGTCACGACAACAAACTTTGTAAATAATCCCTTGTAAATACCCCTTTTCAAGAGAACCGTCCCCTTCTGCCGCCTGCCACCCGAGTACCCCACACCCTGGGGCGACACACAGGGAGGTGCTCATATTCAGCACTTTCCTGTGCGATCATGATGTGATTGGTCAGTCAAATTGACCAATTATATCGCTCTGATTGTCGGGATCACTAATAAGGATCCCCACACCTCTTCCCCTGCCCCTTAGCTGTCACTGACAGCTGTTGCCATGGAACGGTCATAGCGTGTTTACATGTAGTGATAGTACAAAGCCGTGAGTGATATAGCCGTCATGGTGTGTGCACAGACATCTTTCCATGACGCCTATATCAGTCACTGGTCATAATGGGGTTATTGTAGTAGAAAGAGGACGGCGTGAAAGCACAGTGTAACTAGTACAGGGCGGCCCTAGGCCATACAGTCTGTACGGGGCCATTGTGGACACATGGTGATAGGATAGAGTGTTGTATCCTAGCAACTGCAGGACCTGTGATGAGGGCATAGTCATGTGATCAGTCACCTGACGGGGTGGAGTGAACTGTATCACTTCCTGTCATGTGACTGATCACATGACTGTGACATCATCACAGGTCCTACGGTAAGAAGTCACATCTGATAAGTGATCGGTCAGGAGACGAACGACTTATCTAAGTCCTGTATAAATCCCACTGGTGAGTCCTGCCCTGTATGTTATAGATACCAGACCGAGCTCCGCCATTGTATTCTCAGGATCTTATGTGTCTTTCCCTTTAATAGAGGATGGTCCTTTCCCTCAGTGACCCCCGAGGATGGAGCAGGACAGAGACCACATGGCTGCTCGGATATTAGACCTCACCCTGGAGATAATCTACTGGATCACTGGAGAGGTGAGAGCTTCACATCACATCACTCTGATCTCTAGGAATAAAGCAGGGAAATGAGGGGAAAGGTGAAGGATTCTTCTCCTCTGTGTAGTGATCGGCGTCTCCCCATACACAGGATCACACAGTAGTGAAGACGTCGTCTGGGGAGTGTGTGGCCCCCCGTGTGTCAGGAGGGCGGAGCAGGACCCCGAGTGACATCACCGAGCCTCCACCTCATTCACTGATACATGAGCAGAAGATCCTAGAACTGACCCACAGGATCACTGATCTGCTGAGCGGAGAGGTGAGCGCTGCCCCCCGGGAATGCTGGGACATTCTACAATAACGCCGGGGGAGGGGTCTGCTAATGACGGCTCATTGTGTGTGTCAGGTCCCTATAAGGTGTCAGGACGTCACCGTCTATTTCTCCATGGAGGAGTGGGAGTATTTAGAAGGACACAAGGATCTGTACAAGGACATAGTCATGATGGAGAATCCCCCGTCCATCACATCCCCGGGTAAGAGGAGACCTTCCTGGGCTGTAGAGGAGAGAACAGGTGTGAGAGTGCTCTAGATTCCCCATCATCTGCTCATCACATACACACAATGGATTCAGTCACTGCCGTTATTTCCTATAGATGGATCCAGTCAGAGGAATCCACCGGAGAGATGTCCCCGTCCTCTATATTCCCAGGATCGGCCAGAAAAGGAGGAGAATGTCCCCCGGGATCATCAGGTAGGTGAGGTGAGATTCCTGTAAATCCTCTATTTTGAGCGAGTGAATTAAGTATTGAACACTTCACCATTTTTCTAAGTAAATATATTTCTAAAGGTGTACTGACAAAAATTTTTTACCAGATGTCAGTAACAACCCATCCAATCTATAAAAGCATATAAATCAAACCATATATGTCCATAAATTTAGTGATTATAATAATGATAAATGAGCCAGGGAGAAAGTATTGAATGCATGAAGACAGCTGTATAAAGCCAAGAAAAGTCCTGACCCCATCTGAAATCTATCAGTAATCAGAAATCAATCCTGCCACTTAGTGAAAAATAATATCAGCTGGTTCAGCTTTTGGCCATATAAAGGTGTCTCATTACCAAGGTGCCACACAAGAAACGTCTCATGATGGGTAAAACCAGTGAGATGTTTCTAGACCAGGGGCGGGCTGGGCAGAGAGGCATATGCCTCCCAGGCTGCTCCCACAGCCGCTGTGCAGGGCTGCCTGTTTCTTTGGCACACTACATGACGGCCGTCCAACATGGCCAAGCACTGTGTAAGGTTCTGCTAGCAATGATGTGTCCAGGCTGGCACATAAGCAAAATTAAAGGCGCAGTGCCAGCCAGGCCACGTCTTTTAAAGTGACAGACAGCATACAGTGCACTCTGCACAGCCATAAGCCGAGAGGAACTGTATGGGAGACAAGCTTGTTGCTGACTTCTCCATGGTAAAAATACCTCTAATACGTCTATATGATGTGTATATCTATGCATGTCAGTGTACACGACTGTGTATATATTTATATATATTTATATGTATTTCTGTGATTGACTTCAAGTATTTATATGCCTGCATGTGTATGTATCTGTGTACGTGACTTTCTATATGTTTGTGCATGTGCGTGTCTGTGTGTCCATGTCTGCAAATCATCTGTTGCACATGTGTGCATATCTGTGTACCATGTTGTGCATGTCTGCATACTGTATGTGTGAATTCTGTATATTGTCTGTGTGCATATCCACACACTGTGTGCATGTCTGCGTACTGTGTGTGGATGTCTGCATCCTGTATGTGTGCATGTCTATGTCCTGTATGTCTGCATGTCTGCGCACTGTATGTGTGCATGTCTGTGTATTGTTTGTGGGCATGTCTGCATACAGCATGTGGATATGTCTGCGTATTGTTTGTGTGCATGTCTGAGTCCTGTGTGTGCATGCATGCCTGTGTATTGTATGTGTGCATGTCTGCATCCTGTATGTGTACATGTCTGTGTCCTGTATGTGTACATGTCTGCGTATTGTATGTTTGTATGTCTGTGTGCTGTACACTACCATTCAAAAGTTTGGGGTCATTTTGAAATTTCCTTATTTTTGATAGAAAAGCACATTTTTCTCAGTGAAGCTAACATTAAATAAATCAGAAATACACTCTATACATTGTTAATGTGGTAAATGACTGTTGTAGCTGCAAACATCTGGGTTTTTAATGCAATACTGTATCTGCATAGGTGTATAGAGGCCCATTTCTAACAACCACTACTCCAGTGTTTTAATGGTACATTGTGTTTGCTAACTGTGTAAGAAGGATAATGGATGTTTAGTAAACCCTAAAAAAAAACCTTGTCCAAGTATGTTAGCACAGCTGAAAACGGTTTGTCTGATTAGAGAAGCTATAAAATTGACCTTCCTTTGAGCTAGTTGAGAATCTGGAGCTTTACTGTACATTTGTTTGTTCTATGAAACTCTCAAAATGGCCAGAAAAAGAGACCTTTCATGTGAAACTCGACAGTCTATTCTTGTTCTTAGAAATGAAGGTTATTCCATGTGAGTGATTGTCAAGAAACTGAAGATTTCCTACAACAGTGTGTCCTACTCCCTTCAGAGGAGAGCACAAACAGGCTCTAACCAGAGTAGAAAGAGAAGTCAGAGGCCATATTGGTCATACTATGAAGAAAAAAGGAATCCAATTGGATTTATAGGATGGAGTCTGCTGGTTTGGGTGGTCTGAATGAACAACTGACATACCCACCATTCCTGTGGCATCATACACTGAGTCCTATCCCCTCGGTTTGGACATTCTAGCTTCCTATACCTTATATCAGTACAATAGGAATCTGTATAGAGTCTAAAAATGTTTGTACTGTGTTAGCCAGCAGATAGAAAAATATTAGAATCTGAGAATCCTCAGTGGTTGATGCCTTTTAATGGCTAACTAAAAGATGGGAAACATAGCAAGCTTTCGGGATACTGTGGCCCCTTCGTCAGGCAGATAATGACACAGATTCTGAAGACACATACATATATACATAAGCAACAGAGAAAAAACAACAGTCTTAAGCTTGTGTACCATGCGTTAATGCTTGCGCTAAAAATGAAATAAAATGCCATAAAATGGCAAGGGTAAAAAAACAATCCTTCCAAATGGATGCAAGGTCCCAAATGTGACCCTAGCCTTAGATGCTGTAGTAAATGTGACAGGTGATGTAAAGCAGAGTCAGGCTAGGGAGGAAGACGGGCTGGGGATTGAAACTAAAAGTCTAAGATAAACGGAACAAATTGTATTATTGTTATATGGTAGTGGTCTGTGGAGAACTGAAAATACTTAAATGAGTTGAGGAAAGCAATAAAAGGAAGCGAGGGTGTTCATATAAGACGTGTCAAGAGTTCATAGTCTTTAAAATGGAGTCTGTTGTAAGATGTGATATCCCCTAATGTCTTTTCAATTTATATAAAAACGCCTGAATCTGTGATGTCCACAAATGTCCATTCATGTTGTATAAAAAGCCATGAATCCATGTGATACATTTAATCCTGTTTTGAATGTGTCAAAGGTCGTTATCAATTTGTATTCCCAAGTTCTTCTCTCTCTCTGATATTTGAACTTACTTTTTAAGATGAGCAGCCCCACATCGGTTTCACTGTGGTCAGGGTTGGAAAAATGTTTTGTTACAGGTAGGTCCATGCGCTTTTCTTTTATTGTGTGGCGATGAGAATTCATTCTTGTCCTGAATTTTTGCCCAGTCTCCCCTACGTACAGGCCACCTGTTGGACATTTGGTACATATGATTAAATACACCACATTGCTTGTGGTGCAACTGAAGCTTCCCTGGATCTTGTAGTCCTGATCTGTCCCAGGAATCCTTATTCCATACAGGAATCATACAGGCTGGGCTTTTTTATAAATCTGTGCTTGTATGCTGACACATTTGTAATTTACACTCTGTTAGCATTTTGCATGGCTGTCTAAAAATCACCATTCTGTGTGTGTGGAGGAGCTGCTCACCCCCCATCTCTAAAGGCATGTTGTTTTGGAGCTTGGTTGTAACATCACAACTGGATGTTACGTCCCAGTCTCCAGCAGGCCCACCCCAGTCTCCAGCAGGCCCACCCCAGTCTCCAGCAGGCCCACCCCAGTCTCCAGCATGCCCGCCCCAGTCTTCAGCATGCCCACCCCAGTCTTCAGCATGCCCACTCCATCTCCAATAGGACACCTCCACCTTCAGCATGTTTTATCCTTCTTCCTGGTGCCCGTGCTGTCACTGAAGCGAACTTCCATGCATCACTGCCACAGCCGTCCCTTTTGTGAAGAAGACCTTTCTGAGTCAGTGTTGTGGTGTCTGCGCAGTCATCTTCACCATGACAGCACGAGCAGGAAGAAGACGAATATGATGGAGGTGGTCCTATTGGAGACTGACTGGGGTAGGCGGACATGTTGAAGACTGGGGCATAAAGTTGCAACCAGTCTCTAAACACGCTTCTAGACAGGGGCTGAGTAGCTCCACCACACATGCAGAATGGTGAAATCTAAGATATAAATTACAAACTGTCAACATTTTGCAGCCTAGATATACAGACACATTTTAGGAAAAGATCGGACAGCTACTTTAGATGTAATTCTGTCCAATTGCCACACTTTAGGGCAGATTATTCCACGTCTTATAGGAGGTTGCAGACTTTCTTTCACTTGTGGACAGGGAAAATGTCTGCTGCATGATCATACACCAAAGGATAGCGGGATGGTATAAAGGGAAGGAAGGTCTCATCAGTAGGGAGGGGGGATAGGGACGCCTCCTGATACTTTCCTGTATCTGTTCCTTACTGCCCTAACCACCCTAAGCCAGTCCTTCCCCCTGCCGCTGTATCGTACCTAGTCCCTGTCTGTCACCTGAAGCAACCCTGATTATTGCACTAGAAGTCGAGGGCACTAATGTCGTCAGTGCAGATAATAAAACAGGTAGGTAAAGACGGACAGGGGAAATCACAATAAGGATACTTGGCATCGGCTGCAGAACTCCAAGGCAGAGAAAGGGGGAACCCAGGTATAACTTCAGCAGTAGCAGAGCACGACTACCAAACATCACAATGGTCAGGAAGAGAATGAACTCTATCAACAACATCAGGTGATGGCTCATGTGATTATTTAATGGGTGGAGAGGGATAATAACCGCATTACCTGATTTAAGACAGCAGCAAAGGAAAAACTGATATTAACCCTTAATGTGAAATTAACATTTAATATGCACAGACTGTAGATCTATCAGTTCATGACACCTTCCCTGGATAAAAGCAAAAGGGATCTATTTTCTTTTCTTTTTTTTTCTCATGTTTCTATTGTGGGATTTTTCTAGGAAAATTCTTGTGAAACGACGAGTGGACATGAAAATCTCGCATCAGAGTCAGTGACCGGTAAGAGCCGCTCATACTGTAGATCTTATGTCATTATTATTTTTAGATCAGAGAAATATCTTTTTTTTTTTAATTTTATTTTATTTTATTCAACTTTATTTTTATTTAAACAATCAGGTGTCCCAAAGGAGAGGAGCAAGCAGCTCTAGGTCAGCTTAGCCCGCTCACGTAGTGAACACTATCCAGGGAGTCCATATTTTGTTAGAGTCCATGCTGTTATGCAATATAGCAGTCATCTGCTCCATAATATATACAGCATTTATTCCAGCATATAAACCTGAGAGAGCAGGAGTTGCAGTTCTCTTCCAAAAGAGGGAGATCAGACATTTAGCAGCAGTCAACCAATGCATTCATAATCGTATTCCCGGTTTATCTAGTCCCATAGGGAGCAAATTTAGCAGACAAGCCAGTGGTTCCAGGGGTGCACTCCTGCAAGGGACTTTACCCACCAAGTCTACGCCTCTCTCCAAAAAGCCTGTATACCGATGCAAGTCCAGAAAATATCATAAAGAGAAGCCCCGTTTGCCCCACATCGCCAGCATATGTCTGGGATAGCATGGTTAAACCTGTGTAGTAGTTTGGGTGTATGACACCAAGTCATGAGTAGTTTTAGTTGGTTCCTGTTATAGAGTGTACATATGGAAGATCTGTAGGCTCTGGACCATATTACCTGACTTTTTTTGGGGGGAAAGTTCCCGACCTATCCACTTCTCCCACCTCTGCTTGTAAAGATGCTTATTCAAAGTCTGGGTATCAGGTGTATGGAGAAGGTTACCATGTTTCCCCGAAAGTAGGGCGCCCCCGAAAGTAAGGCATGGTGCCGGTTTTAGGGGGGTCGGGTAATGTAAGGCATACCCCGAAAGTAAGACGCTGTCTTACTTTCGGGGAAACACGGTATATACAACAGCAGCCCCAATTGTGTATACAGCTGCAGCCACCCCCCATGAGTATACAGGCGCCCTCCCCCTTGCTGCCGCCGCCAACCTGTAAAGTAAAATATCATTCTACTTATCCCCGCCGGTGTCCCGCTGCTGTCCCGCCGCCATCACGCTCTTCCGTCTTCATCCGGCTTTATCCGACTTCCTTCTTCGGCGCACAGACTGACGTCATTGTCTGTGCGCCGGAGATGGAAGACAGATGAAGGCGAAGGAGCGTGATAGCGGCGGGACACCAGCGGGACACCGGCGGGGATAAGTAGATTGATATTTTACTTTACAGGTTGGCGGCAGCAAGGGGGGGGGGGCGCCTGTATACTCATGGGGGGGGGGGCTGCAGCTGTATACACCACTGGGGGCTGCAGCTGTATACACCACTGGGGGCTGCAGCTGTATACACCACTGGGGGCTGCTGCTGTATACACCACTGGGGGCTGCTGCTGTATACACCACTGGGGGCTGCTGCTGTATACACCACTGGGGGCTGCAGCTGTATACACCACTGGGGGCTTCTGCTGTATACAACACTGGGGGCTGCTGCTGTATACACCACTGGGGGCTGCAGCTGTATACACCACTGGGGGCTGCTGTCTTACAGTGTCTTACTTTCGGGGAAACACGGTATATATGTCAGAGATGAGACCTCTAGTTGAAGTACCCCTGGAGCAAATATATTCAATTTTAGAAGGGGAAGGGGGATTTTAGCGGAACCATGATAGCTCCAAAGTAATGAACTACTTGATGGTATGAGAAGAATAGTGTAGGCGGCAGTCCATGAAAGATCTCTGAACAGTCTGGGTCTCCGTGTGAGAGGGTCCACCAGGTCTCTGTATGCAAAGAGTCCCGCCTGCACCCACTGACGAGTCATAATGGCATTCGTCATCTTTTTTAGATGTGGGGTGTATAAGAAAGGTGTAAAAAAGGAGGCATGTGAGGCCAATTGAAACTGCATTCTACACTTACACCAAAACTCTCTAGTGAAAGCCATAGGGCCTAAGAGCGTGTTAGGAGATACATCATATGGTCGTACCCAAATTAAGGTGCTGGGATGATAAGGGACAATCCAGAGCTTTTCTATTTCTGTCCACTTATTATACGTCGGGAGCATTGTCCATGATGGGATTGAACGTAGGTAGGCTTCATAATGATATTTAGAAATGTCGGGCAAGCCAGACCTCCCTATGACCTGGGAGCGCAGAGGACTGAGCTGGGTATACGATGTCATCCCGAATGACATATACATTTTAAGATCAGTGATTGGATTTTTTTTAACACTTTCATTGGGACCTTAGCTGGAATAGTCTCAAACTAATTAAGGAACTTAGGGAAAATTGACATCTTAAAGAGAATATCTTTGCGGTGATTATTATTATTATTATTAGAAATGTATGTAATATAACGTGTCCTGTCTCCATAATTTCATTTTTGGACATATGTTTATATAAAAATATCCAAATTCCAAAATATATTTTCCTCGGAAAAATAATAAAAATGTTTCTTTTTCTAGGTGAAGACTGGAGGAGAAGCTGCCATGGAAATCTGCTTTTATCTCCCTTTAATAATGTAGAAGATAACAATTCCTCACAAGATAAAACTCCTAATGTTCCCGTGGTCCTTCACAGCCGACACGTATCCACTGATACCAACAGTCAGGAAACACTATTGTCTAATCAATCACTGATCAGCAAACAAGAAACCGGAAATAGACCGGGGAAAACATCTCTGTGTGGGGAAAAATGTAATAAAAATCTAATCTTTCTTTGAATGAGGAAATTCTCAGCAATGAAAGCTCATTTTCATGTTCAGAATGTGGGAAATCTTTTACCAAAGAAATTAGTCTTGTTAGACATCAGAGAACTCACACAGGAGAGAAGCCACATTCATCTGTGGAACATGCACAACACTTTATACCTAAAGATTCTCTTGAGAATCTTCCAGGAGCTCACAGAGAGAAGAAGCCATTTTCATGTTCAGAATGTGGGAAATGTTTTCCTCAGAAATCAACTTTTGTGACCCATCAAAGAACTCACACTGACGAGAAGCCGTATTCATGTTCTGACTGTGGAAAGTGTTTCAGTCAGAATTCAAACCTTTTGAAACATCTAAGAACTCACACAGGGGAGAAGCCATATTCATGTTCTGACTGTGGGAAGTGTTTTACTCGGAAATCAATTTTAATGGATCATCAACGAATTCACACAGGGGAGAAGCCGTTTTCTTGTCCTGACTGTGGGAAGTGTTTTACTCGGAAATCAATTTTAATGGATCATCAACGAATTCACACAGGGGAGAAGCCGTTTTCTTGTTCGGAATGTGAGAAATGTTTTAATAAGAAATCAAGCCTTCTGACACATCTCAGAAGTCACACAGGGGAGAAGCCTTTTTGCTGTTCAGAATGTGGAAAATGTTTTGCCCAGAAATCACAACTTGTGACGCATCAAAGAATTCACACTGAAGAGAAGCCATATTCATGTCCTGACTGTGGGAAATGTTTCACTCAGAAATCAAGTCTTATAGAACATCTCAAAAGTCACACAGGGGAGAAGCCATTTTGCTGTTCAGAATGTGGGAAATATTTTGGCCGGAAATCAAATCTTGTGACTCATCAAAGAATTCACACTGTGGAGAAGCCATATTCATGTCCTGACTGTGGGAAGTGTTTTAGTGAGAAATCCTGTCTTGTGAAACATGTAAGAATTCACACAGGGGAGAAGCCGTTTTCTTGTTCAGAATGTGAGAAATGTTTTAGCAATAAACCATACCTTCTGGAACATCTCAGAAGTCACACAGGGGAGAAGCCTTTTTGCTGTTCAGAATGTGGGAAATGTTTTGTCCAGAAATCTGAGCTTGTGAGACATCAAAGAATTCACACTGAGTAGAAGCCATATTCATGTCCTGACTGTGGGAAGTGTTTTACTCGGAAATCAAGTCTTCTACAACATCTCAGAAGTCACACAGGGGAGAAGCCATTTTCATGCTCAGAATGTGGGAAATGTTTTAGTGTGAAATCAAATCTTGTGCAGCATCTAAACGTTCACACAAAGTAGAAGTCATTTTTAAGCTTAGAACGGAATTAATAATTTAGCCAGAAATCGGGGCTCATTAAAATTGTAGAACTTTCCCAGGGGAGAAGACATTTTAATGCTCCGTCAACTGTATAATGGTCTCGTCTGATTACTGCATATCCATACCCTACTCGAATCAATAGGAGGTGGAAGTGCAGTACTGCAGACACTATTCCATCGATGGATCTGTACTTTTGCTTAGCAACTATTTACTTCCAGCTGGCGGCATCAAGATCAGCCGATCAGCAGGGGTGCTGGGTGTCACAAACCCACTGATCAGACATTGATGACCGATCCTAGTGATAGATCATCAGTGTTAAAGGGAACCAACCACCCCAAATGACCCCCCTTGCCTGTTAATATGTGTCCCTACACCCAGCGCACACATTTGGGGCAATCGTTTTTGCTAAAAAAAACTGTCTAGTAGAAGCTAAGATATAGCTTTATGAAGTTTAATAAATTGAGACGGATGGGTGTTATCTAGCTTTGTCCACGTGCAGTGTTCGTGCCTGTCAGCCTCCTCTCCCCCCTCCCCTCTCACTTTCTAAGAGCCTGGCCGCGTCATGAAAGGGGCGGGGCTCGTTGCGATTTAGTCCCGCCCCTTTCATGACGCGGCCAGGCTCGTAGAAAGTGAGAGGGGAGGGGGGAGAGGAGGCTGACAGGCACGAACACTGCACGTGGACAAGGCTAGGTAACACCCATCCGTCTCAATTTATTAAACTTCATAAAGCTATATCTTAGCTTCTACTAAACAGTTTTTTTTAGCAAAAACGATTGCCCCAAATGTGTGTGCTGGGTGTAGGGACACATATTAACAGGCAAGGGGGGTCATTTGGGGGTGGTTGGTTCCCTTTAAAGTCCTGAACAACTCCTTTAAGGATCAGTTATTGCTTGAAATGTAGACACAATAAAGGATAGAGAATGGCTCCAAATGTTTAGTCTCTTGCTCCTCCTATGACAGCACAGCAATGGGTTAAGTTTACTTAGGGGTTTCAGCTTTGGATAATTAACAGTATTTAACAAATGTAACAGATATTTGCTCCCTACAAGACCTATGTACACAATAAATCAGGAGCGTTTTATAGCAACTCCTGTCTATGAACAAGTCTAGTTGTATTTGTCTCTGTGCTTCCTCTCCATAGTCTGTACAATGATCTCTTGGATCAGTAAGTGGCCTCTGTTTCCAGCCCCCGGATGTGTCTGTGATAATGCCAGTTCTATTGCAGTGTGCTGCTTTTTGTCCTGATGGATGTGAAGTTAATGTGCGAGTCTCCACCCCTGGCCTTTAAGTAGCCCCTCCTTCCACCAGGTGGTGCTGCTGATAGACTTTCACTTTATACCTGGAAGCCGTGCTGTGCAGAGCTGTGTGTTTTTGCTGGTGAAGATTTTTCCTTTGAGGTTGCTGTACCCTGGTTCAGTGGAGGCAGGTAGGGGGAATACGGCAGGGTTGGTGAAGGAGTTAGGGAAAGGGTGGAGACCCAAACCTTCTCACCGTCAGAGATACCTTTGGGGTCAGGGTTATTCAGGGTTCCCAGTCTAGGGTCAGACTACTTTTTCCTGGTCACCCTGCCCGTAATGGCCATTCCCTCACCAACATTTCCACTACATCGTGACAATTTCAGTTTCCATTTATCTACAATTTTTCATTTTCCAATCTTATTGTATTTCCCAGTAAGGGCTGGCATCAGACCTTGTCTTGTTCAATCTAGGACATGATTTGTATCTTCGGCCACTTTTTCTGCTTTTGGTTCCTGGGTTTATTTTTGATGCATCTTATTAGTGTCGGAGGCTCGGCCTGCACTGATTCTGTATGTGACGACACACGTGAGAGTTCTGTGTTCTCACGGTATTCAGCAACGTCTGTACAGCCGTCCGTGTACGAGTGGGACTGAGGAACTATTGGAAGACACCAAAAGAACGGCCACAATACAACTGGAGAAAATATAGAGAGTGGGCCATTTATATGGATACACCTAAATACAATGGGAATGGTTGGTGATATCAACTTCTTGTTTGTGGCACATTAGTATATGGGAGGGGGATAACTTTTCCAGATGGGTGGTGACCATGGCGGCCATTTTGAAGTTGGCCATTTTGGATCCAACTTTATTTCAATGCAAATAAAAATAATGGGACACATCAAACATATTGAGAATTTCATAATTAATACAATGGGGTGCTTGGTTTTACTGTACCTTTAATCTTTCATGAGTTATTTATTGGTTTATGACCACTTATACAATGTGTTCACAGTGCTGCCCATTGTGTTGTATTCTCAATACAACCCTCTTCTCACACTCCTGACACTGATGGCAACACCACAGAAGAAATGCTGCACAGGCCTCCAGCATCCGTTATTTCCGATTCCTCACATCTCGTACCTTCACAGCATAGACAGCTGCCTTCAAATAACCCCAAAGATAAAAGTCTAAGGGGGGTCAGATCGGGAGACCTTGGTGGCCATTCAACCGGCCCACGACGACCAATCCACTTTCCAGGAAACTGTTCATGTATGAATGCTTAAACCTGACACCCATAATGTGGTGGTGCACCATCTTATTGGAAAAACTCAGTGTACGTGCCATCTTCAGTGCATAAAGAGGGCAACACATCATCATGGAGCAATTATAGATATCCAGGGGCATTGAGGTCTCCATTGATGAAGAATGGCCCCACTATCTTTGTACCCCATACACCACACCATACCATCAATGTCTGTGTCCCAGCAGTCTTGGAGGGATCTATCCACTGTGGGTTAGTGTCAGACCAATAGCGGTTTTGTTTGTTAACTTCACCATTCACAAAAAAATTTGCCTCATCACTGAACATAATGTTCTGTTTAAACTGAGGGTCCTGTTTCAGTTTTTGTTTTGCCCATTAAGTGCACCGATCTGGGTCATCCTCGTTGAGGTGCTGCAGCAGCTGGATTTTGTAAGGGGCCATTTGTGAGTACCTAATATCCGCCGAAAGGATGTTCGACTGATGCCGCTCTCCAGTGACATGCGGTGAGTGCTACGCTGTGGGCTGTTGCTGAATGAAGCTAGGACAGACACTGACGTTTCTTCATTAGTGACAGTTGTCTTGTGTCCACATTTTGGCAAATCCAACACTAAACCTGTTTCATGAAATTTGGCAAGCAGTTTGCTAACTGTAGCATGGGAGATGGGTGGTCTCGTAGGATGTCTTGCATTGAAATCTGCTGCATTGATCCGGGTACTGCGTTCACCAGACATCAACACAATGTCTATCCGCTCCTCACGTGTTAACCTCTGTGACATGTCAATGGCTGTAAACAAAGACAAACTTGTAAATAACTCATGAAGGAATAAAGTTACGTTAAAACCAAGCACACCATTGTTTTTCTTATGAAATTCTCAATAAGTTTGATGGGTCACATGACCCTCTTCCCGTTGAAAAAAATAAAGTTGGATTCAAAATGGCCGACTTCAATGTGGCCACCATGGTCACCCCCCCATCTGGAAATGTTTTCCCCCTCCCATATACTAATGTGCCACAAACAGGAGGTTGATATCACCAACCATTCCTATATTATTTAGGTGTTTCCATATAAATGGCCCACCTTGTAGAACAACCGAAAATGTCTACTGAAGAGAGCAAACAGCTCCCATATAACACACAACATCAAGGAGGATTGCAACCAAAAATCTCTATTCAAATAATATACGGTAAGATTGATTCAATATTTAATAAGGAGGTGAGTACAAAAGGAGAGAATGTGATAAGTACAAAGAGCAATATGTGCACAGCATGCAAATTATATACATAGGGAATATAGCTATGCAGTGCGGAGTACAGATATCACAGGGGTCATCATGTGACATTAAGGGTAGGTGCACACTGTCCGGCGGTTTGGTCGGCGGCGGCTGGGCGGACCCGCCAGGAAGCTCCGGAGCCGTCCACCGGCTTCCTGTCGGGTATGTGCGGCGGGTGCCGGGCGGGTGGCCAGCGGGTTAGCGCCGGCGGTTCTGCAGCGGCTGGAAGCAGTACATGATTCTGCTTGCAGCCGCTGCAGAACCGGCCGGTTTATAGAACATGCTCATTCTTTGCTAACCCGCTGGGAACCCAGCGGGTTAGCAACGGATGAGCATGTGTAAACCGCCGGTGTCTGCACACCGGGTGTCGGTTTACATAGGTTTCTATGTTAATCCAAACGCCGGTTTGGATTAACATAAATTTACATGAAATTTATGTAAACCGACCGGCGGTTTACACTGCTAATCCGACCCTAACCCGGCCAGTGTGCACATACCCTAACACTTCACAATATAGCACATACAGATAGCACATGAATAACATAAGGGGACACAATACCAAGAATCACAGCAGGACCTTATCCAGAATATGAATAAAGAAGGGCACTCAATGTAAGATATATGGGCTGCCAAAAGTACATATGTGCCGGATAAGGACAAAAAAAAAAAAAAAATAAAAAGGAAATATCTGAATATTTTTTTTCCAAAGTAAAATATATAGTAATTAAATGGAGAAGTAGGTGAATATCAAATGACAAAAATATTTTTTTCGCTTTATAAGACGCACCTGATTATAAGACGCACCCCACATTTGGTTAAGTAAAAGAGATTTTTTATTTTTTATGTTAACATACATTGTGATGTAGACAGTATTATATACCTGGAAGGAGCCTGTGTTCTCTAGCGTCTTCAGTAGTGAAGCAGCTAGACTGTATGTGCTAGTGATGTGTCGTTCGTGAAGTCGGCTCCCTGCTGTGAACGATAGGAGCCGTCTCTCCACTGTGAGTGAGTCAATGTTTTTCTTTAACCCCCCCGACTGCTAGTGACTGGGTACTTGGAGAGCAGGAATTGCAGTGCTAGGTGTAGAATGATGAGGACCTGTGGTGCTCCTCCCACATGAAAGAATACACTCACGGTGATTGGCTCCTTAGTGCACATGACCTGTGATGTCATTAAGGTCTTTAAAGTGAACCTGTCACCTACCTAAAGCCCCCAGGCAATCACTACCTGTCCCTGCACCTTCCTTTTACTACTCTAACTATCCCGCTCTGACCTAAATGTGCCCTATGACTGTGTTAAAAAACGGTTTTGATACTCACTCATTAGTATGTAAATGATCCAGGGGACTATCGTTGCTAGCCCACCTGGGCGTCCACTTCGGCGCCTCCTTCATTGTTTATCATGCCGATGTTGCCTTCCCAATGCGCGCGCCACCTGCCGGGTTCACAGCCGTCTGCAGAGTTCCGGGTATGACACCGAACGCGTAGTTTCCGGTACTCCGCAGTTCATCCATAGAGCTGCGCATTGCGCATGCTCTGTGAAGCACATTACATCAGCTCATCACAGATGAGCTGACGTAATGTGCTCTATAAAGCATGCGTACTGCGCAGCCTGAAGTCCGGCTGCGGAGTACCGGAAACTACGCGTTCGGTGTCATACCCGGAACTCTGCAGACGGCTGTGAACCCGGCAGGTGGCGCGCGCATTGGGAAGGCAACATCAGCATGATAAACAATGAAGGAGGCGCCGAAGTGGACGCCCAGGTGGGCTAGCAACGATAGTCCCCTGGATCATTTACATACTAATGAGTGAGTATCAAAACCGTTTTTTAACACAGTCATAGGGCACATTTAGGACAGAGAGGGATAGTTGGAGGAGTAATAGGAAGGTGCAGGGACAGGTAGTGATTGCCTGGGGGGCTTTAGGTAGGTAACAGGTTCACTTTAAAGGGAACCTGTCACCTCTGAAACACCACCTAACCTATCAATACATGTCCCTGCACCTTCCTATTACCATTATAACTATCCCTCTCTCTGCTAAATGCTTGCTTTCAATCTGTTAAAAAACATTTTTATACTTACTAATTAGGATGATAATGAAGCGTGGGCTATAAGCAATAGTCCCCTTGGGCGTGTTGGTTTGCAACCTGAATGATCCTTTATCACGCCACCATGGGCGTAATATTGAAGTTAAATTTCGCGCCCCAGCCTGGCTCCCTCCACTCTGCTATGCAGCCTTCCTCAGTAATTGTAAGGCCTCGTGCACACGCTGAGTATTTGGTGTTTTTTACCTCAGTATGTGTAAGGCCTCGTGCACACGCTGAGTATTTGGTGAGTTTTACCTCAGTATTTGTAAGGCCTCGTGCACACACTGAGTATTTGGTGAGTTTTTACCTCAGTATTTGTAAGGCCTCGTGCACACGCTGAGTATTTGGTGAGGTTTTACCTCAGTATCTGTAAGGCCTCGTGCACACGCTGAGTATTTGGTGTTTTTTACCTCAGTATTTGTAAGGCCTCGTGCACACGCTGAGTATTTGGTGAGGTTTTACCTCAGTATCTGTAAGGCCTCGTGCACACGCTGAGTATTTGGTGAGTTTTTACCTCAGTATTTGTAAGGCCTTGTGCACACGCTGAGTATTTGGTGAGTTTTTACCTCAGTTTATGTAAGGCTACATGCACACGCTGAGTATTTGGGGAGTTTTTACCTCAGTATTTGTAAGACCTCGTGCTCACGCTGAGTATTTGGGGAGTTTTTACCTCAGTATATGTAAGGCTACGTGCACACGCTGAGTATTTGGGGAGTTGTTACCTCAGTATCTGTAAGGCCTCGTGCACACGCTGAGTATTTGGTGAGTTGTTACCTCAGTATCTGTAAGGCCTCGTGCACACGCTGAGTATTTGGTGAGTTTTTACCTCACTATTTGTAAGGCCTCGTGCACACGCTGAGTATTTGGGGAGTTGTTACCTCAGTATCTGTAAGGCCTCGTGCACACGCTGAGTATTTGGGGAGTTTTTACCTCACTATTTGTAAGGCCTCGTGCACACGCTGAGTATTTGGGGAGTTGTTACCTCAGTATCTGTAAGGCCTCGTGCACACGCTGAGTATTTGGGGAGTTGTTACCTCAGTATCTGTAAGGCCTCGTGCACACGCTGAGTATTTGGGGAGTTTTTACCTCAGTATTTGTAAGACCTCGTGCTCACGCTGAGTATTTGGGGAGTTTTTACCTCAGTATATGTAAGGCTACGTGCACACGCTGAGTATTTGGGGAGTTGTTACCTCAGTATCTGTAAGGCCTCGTGCACACGCTGAGTATTTGGTGAGTTGTTACCTCAGTATCTGTAAGGCCTCGTGCACACGCTGAGTATTTGGTGAGTTTTTACCTCACTATTTGTAAGGCCTCGTGCACACGCTGAGTATTTGGGGAGTTGTTACCTCAGTATCTGTAAGGCCTCGTGCACACGCTGAGTATTTGGGGAGGATTTACCTCAGTATCTGTAAGGCCTCGTGCACATGCTGAGTATTTGTAGTTTTTACCTCAGTATTTGCTAAGTTATATTCACATAAGGTTTTTTTGTTTTGTTATCTACTTACATAATTGCCTTATGTTGTCCGCCATCCACTTCCGTTCGGACGTCTTCGAGTCCCACAATGCACTGCGCCGCCCCGGAAGCTGCACTATATTAGTACACCTAAGTAATGTGTGGTAATATGGCACAGGCTGGCGGCGAGAGCAGCGACATCAGAAGCCAACTCTGCGCATGCTGCTCGCAGACCCCCGCAGCCGTCGGCACCAAGCTCCCGCTCCTTCTCCCCCCCCCCGCCACATACGACGCCCCCTGCACCGTCCCCGGACACCCCCTGCCGCAAATACCGACCTTGCAGGCCTGCCATGATGTCACAGTCATGTGACTAATCACATGACTCTGACACCACCACAGGTCCTGTCAGAACAGAGCATCGTCCAGGTACTCTCCCTGCACTAAGCCCCCACACACGCTCAGCCTGAATTCACTTTCCCACAGCTCACACTCACCCCCCACAGTTCACACTCACCCCCTCAGCTCACACTCACATACTCTCCCGCCAGCACTCACCCCCCTCAGCTCACACCGCCTCAGTCTGCAATCACCCTGCACTCACTTCCACCTCAGCCCCTACTCACTCTGCCTGCACTCACTCAGCCCACACTCACCCCCCCTCAGCCCACACCTACTTACCCCCCTCAGTCTGCCCTCACTTTCCCCCGTCAGGCTGCACTTAAGTACCCCCTCAGCTCATACTCACCCCCCAGCTCATACTCACCCCCCTCAGCCCACACTCACTCACCACCCCTCAGCCCGCACTCACTCATCCCCCCTAGCCCACATTCACTCAGCCCACACTCTCTCACCCTCCTCATCCTGCACTCACCCTTCCTCAGCCTGCACTCACCCTCCCTCAGCCTACACTCACCCCAACTAATCTCACACCTTAGCCCCACTCACTCACCCCACCTCAGCCCACACTTACCACCCCTCAACCCACTCTCACTCAGCCCACACTCTCTCACTCTCCTCAGCCTGCACTCAATCACCCTCCCTCAGCCTGCAGTCACTCACCCACCCTTAGCTTGCACTCACTCAATCCCCCCTCAGCCCACACTCACCTGCCAGCCCACACTCACCTCCCCCTTAGCCCGCACTCCCTCACCCCCCCTCTGCCCACACTCGCTCACCCCACCTCTGCCTGCACTCGCTGAACCAAACGTGCTCGACCAGCTCACCACGCGGCCCACAGCCACTGCCAGCAATGACTAAATGTGACAGAGACCAAGCAAACGGAGGGAGGGACCCAAGAGCTTGCACAGGGGGGCAGAGAACATGCATGGGGGGGCCCGACAGCGTACATGGGGGCAGAAAGGGACCATGGGGGGCAGAGAGGAACCACAGGAGGGGCAGAGAGTCAGCACAGGGGGAGTGGAGAGGGACTACAGGGGTTGGCCCAAGAGTGTGCATAGGATGGTGCAGAAAGGCAGCGCAGTGGGGGGTGGAAAGGAGGGAGAAAAACAGCGGACAGGGGAGAGACAGCCGCAGCCCCCAGTGCCACAAAGCTCGCCCCCATCGTAATGTCACAGCTCACCAGCTCACACGAGTAGGGCCCACATTTAGTTTGTTCAATAAAATACATGCTAATAAAAAGCTGACTTTTGTTTTTAATGGCAAAAGATCACAGGAAACATCCTGTGTGAACATAGCCTTAGGCTGCATAGTCACAATAAGTCAACACAGCATTTTGGATGCAGCATATTGGCGCTGCAGTGTACAGTAGCAGCACAGCGGATGATTTACAGAAATCCCATCCTCACTATACTTCCCTGACTGCAGCATGTTTTCAGCTGTGGTGCGGATTGTCAGCACTCAACTCCTCCACAGCAGGTTCATTTCATGCTGCGGAGTTGGAAGTGATTACCATCAGCTGCACGCAGGGAGAAGCCGCCCTGCATCCACTGCAGATCGTGAACACAGGGCAGCTGCAGTCTGCAGGTCTGGAGGTGTTGTGTCCAAGGCCTGTTTCACACATCCGTGCAATCCACGGACGTGAGAGACAAGGCCGTTGTTGGGCGGGATGTGTATCCATGTGTTATGGCCCCTTTACACGCAGCTACAGGTAACAGGTTTTCCATAGGTAACTTACTGGTTGCAGTGAAATCATGGAGACATGGTTCTATCTTGTTGCTGTGTACAAATGGAATAATGTCTCAATGATTTCACTGCAACCAGTAAGTTACCTGTGGAAAACCTGTTACCTGTAGCTGCGTGTAAAGGGGCCATTACAGATTGTCTGACACGTGTGCTATCTGTGGATACATGGATAGCACTCGGACAGGCTGTCAGTGCATACTCACCTGCCTCCAGCGCCGCTGCTCCTCTCACTTCCGGGCCACTGTTGGGCTCAGTGAAGTGAAGATTACATGAGCCCCGGAAGTGAGAGGAGCAGGCAGCTCTCAAGGCAGGCGAGTATAAATTTCCTTATTTTTACACTTTAAACTTTTGCTTGTGGTCTGTGCACCGTGAACATCCGTGTGCAGCATGTTTTGGGCCAAAAGCGGTCCGTGGTGGTGGCAACAAACGGACATGTCGCTGTGTGCTCCGGACTTGTCTGTTTTTTGCCGGACACGCATCTGCTCCACACAGCGACGTGGTCCAACCATGCCGAATAACGGATGTGTGAAGGAAGCAATTGGGGATCAAGTGCCCCCGTATATCTGTGCCTCCAGTATGTGCCGACACGGACCGCATACGTGGCGGAGGCACGGATGTGGACAACAGGCCCAAGACATAGTGGCTCAGGACAGTGAGCACATATCGTAGGGCCCCGTGCACACCATCATGAGTTTATTTTACCTCATTGTTTAAGTTTTGTTCACACAGGGTGTTTTTGCAGCATTTTATTTTGCATGGTTTTTTACTATTTCTTTCATTTGCTTTTATTTTATTTTTTTTATTTAAATAGAACACAGTTTGGTTTTTGCAGTATTTTTTAAAGAAACAATATGTGACTGTTCAGACTGGGCATTTATGAGCTTTAAAGAAATGCTGTTCAGACGCTGCATGTTTTACTGATCCACACAGGGGAGCGCCTTGTTTTTTTGTTTGTTTTCTTAACAAAATATTGAAGAAGGAATTGACATCAAAGAGCCTTTTTTTTTTCCCACAACTACCTTTATTCATTGTTCATGTATTGTACAATAGTTGTTAAAAACGTAGCAAAAAAATTCATTTTTTTTTTATCCCTTTTTAAAAAAAAAATCCTATTCATTTTTGCTGCTGAAAAAACACAGCACCAGAACAAAAGCACGGTCTGAACATAGCCTTGATCTACAGATTTACCCTACATCTGCAAGTTAAAAGTGTTAGGTTCTCTTTAAAGAGAACCTGTCACTAGATTTGGGTGTTTTAAACTAAAAGTGCCCCCCAGCAGCGCCTATGCTGCATTATAAGAAGGAGGCTATTATGCCCTGAATGCCCTTGTACACACGGCGGGAAACTAGCCGCGGTCCTGAAATCACAGCAGGGGACAGCCGGTGGTGCTGAAGTTTAGCACCGCTCGCAGGAGCAGGAGGATCTGATTTGGGCAGATTTTTTGACCCCGGACACAAAAATGTTGTCCCGGACAGATGGAAACCATGTAGCACATATCTGCCATCCGGCTCCATCCGACCCCATAGGAATAATATGGGGTCAAAACCGGATCTGGGGCTGTCCGATTCACACCGGACAGTCCCAGATCCAGAAAAATGTGGTGTGAAGGGGGCCTCACCCGGTCCAAAATTGCTTGCAGATTGGTCCACCCAGCCTCTCCTCACCGTCCGACAGCCTCTTTTTCTCAATGATATGGATGAGGCCTTTTGCGTTATCCACGTCTGTGCAGATGCCTCTCCAGCTTGCGCAAACGCACCGTGCTCTGCCCTACTGCGGCTACAATGTAACAACGCATCAAAACATGCACGAACCACAGGAGTCTCTGCACATAGTTCCAGGCTCCCAGTCTGTAATGTATGGTGACATCACTGAGAGTTCAAACTTGTAGGATAATCCCATGATGGAGCACAGTGCACCTGCACAAGCTGGAGAGGTATGGGCGTAGGCAATTGGAAAATTGGGCGTGATCATGTGGATAACGCAGGTGGCCGGAGGCGTTATCTACATCATTCAGAAGAAGACGCTGTTGGACCACGAGGAGGCGGGATGGACCGATCTGCAAGCAAGTCCATCAGGCTGGTAACAGGTGAATATCATACAGGGGGCACAGCGTTCGACATTCTTATAAGTTACTTATTCAGTGTACAGGGGCAGTCAGGGCATATTAGCCTCCTTCTTAGAATGCAGAATAGGCGCTGCTGGAGGGGGCGCTTTTAGTTGAATACACAAAAATCTGGTGACAGGTTCACTTTAAATGTTATTGTATTGCTTTGCAGGTGTGCACTGCACAATGGCAGCATGCACAGTAAATGATTAAAATCATTGAAGACTTTTTTTCTAGTCCGGAAAAGGCAAAGGTTCGTTTTCTATGTATTTCTCTTCTTTGTGTCTGTGACCTGATGCTCATGTTATTTTTGTTCATAGGAACTGCTGGAACTCTTCTATTGTCGTTATTGCATTATTGAAGCTATAAAGGACTGATTTTGTCACGTACGTGTTTATGTGTAAGGTTATGTGCCCACTGCGCGTTTCTGCTGCGTTTTCTGCACTAAAATCACATGTCAATTGTTGGCCCTTTTTTGCCCGCGCTTTCTCCCATAGGGCCCATTGTAACCGCTGGAATTACACATCGCCGTTCAGACAATGCGCATTTCCAGGGTGTATAATAGCGGGCGCTGCAGGATGTGATGTCACACGGGGGAGGAAGAATCCTGTGTTCCTCCCCCATCTACAATGTGTGACAGCCTTTTGGCTTTCGCATTGTATTAATATACACTGCAAAACCTAAATAAAAGTAATCAAATAGTATTAAAAATAAAACAATAGAAAACGTACCCATCTCAGGGTGTCCCGGGAGCCAAGACCTTAAAGATGTAATTGTTATACTTTATTATAGCTATAGATGTTACAGTTTCACTCAGCAACTATTTTACTGGAATAATCTATTTCAGGTATATGATGAACCCCAACACATGACCGGGGGACCCACAGAGTCTTAACAGCCCGGGGCCCTGGCTACCCTTAATACTCCCCTTCCCTGTACAGAGGAGAGCTGGAGACATCACAGGGTGAAGAATCTATACTGATCACTAGATCCCTGTACATGTGTATAATGAGGAGATCACTGTACAGAGAACAGCTGGAGACATCACAGGGTGAGGAGTCTATACTGATCACTAGATCCCTGTACATGTGTATAATGAGGAGACACTGTACAGAGGAGAGCTGGAGACATCACAGGGTGAAGAGTCTATACTGATCACTAGATCCCTGTACATGTGTATAATGAGGAGATCACTGTACAGAGGAGAGCTGGAGACATCACAGGGTGAAGAGTCTATACTGATCACTAGATCCCCGTACATGTGTATAATGAGGGGATCACTGTACAGAGGAGAGCTGGAGACATCACATCTATACTGATCACTAGATCCCTGTACATGTGTATAATGAGGAGACACTGTACAGAGGAGAGCTGGAGACATCACAGGGTGAAGAGTCTATACTGATCACTAGATCCTGTACATGTGTATAATGAGGAGATCACTGTACAGAGGAGAGCTGGAGACATCACAGGGTGAAGAGTCTATACTGATCACTAGATCCCTGTACATGTGTATAATGAGGGGATCACTGTACAGAGGAGAGCTGGAGACATCACAGGGTGAAGAGTCTATACTGATCACTAGATCCCTGTACATGTGTATAATGAGGAGATCACTGTACAGAGGAGAGCTGGAGACATCACAGGGTGAAGAGTCTATACTGATCACTAGATCCCTGTACATGTGTATAATGAGGAGACATTGTACAGAGGAGAGATGGAGACATCACAGGGTGAAGAGTCTATACTGATCACTAGATCCCTGTACAGAGGAGAGCTGGAGACATCACAGGGAGAGGAGTCTATACTGATCACTAGATCCCTGTACAGAGGAGATTCTGGAGACATCACAGGGTGAGGAGTCTATACTGATCACTAGATCCCTGTACATGTGTATAATGAGATCCTGTACAAAGGAGAGCTGGGGAGATCACAGGGTGAAGAGTCTATACTGATCACTAGATCCCTGTACATGTGTATAATGAGGAGATCACTGTACAGAGGAGAGCTGGAGATATCACAGGGTGAAGAGTCTATACTGATCACTAGATCCCTGTACATGTGTATAATGAGGAGATCACTATACAGAGGAGAGCTGGAGACATCACAGGGTGAAGAGTCTATACTGATCACTAGATCCCTGTACATGTGTATAATGAGGAGATCACTGTACAGAGGAGAGCTGGAGACATCACAGGGTGAATAATCTATACTGATCACTAGATCCCTGTACAGAGGAGAGCTGGAGACATCACAGGGTGAAGAGTCTATACTGATCACTAGATCCCTGTACATGTGTATAATGAGGAGATCACTGTACAGAGGAGAGCTGGAGACATCACAGGGTGAAGAGTCTATACTGATCACTAGATCCCTGTACATGTGTATAATGAGAGCACTGTACAGAGAGCTGGAGACTATCACAGGGTGAAGAGTCTATACTGATCACTACCGACATAAGAGTCACTGTACAGAGGAGAGCTGGAGACATCACAGGGTGAAGAGTCTATACTGATCACTAGATCCCTGTACATGTGTATAATGAGGAGACACTGTACAGAGGAGAGCTGGAGACATCACAGGGTGTAGAGTCTATACTGATCACTAGATCCCTGTACAGAGGAGAGCTGGAGACATCACAGGGTAGAGAGTCTATACTGATCACTAGATCCCTGTACATGGAATGAGAGACTGGGAGACAACATCACAGGGTGAAGAGTCTATACTGATCACTAGATCCCTGTACATGTGTATAATGAGAACACGTACAGAGGAGAGCTGGAGACATCACAGGGTGAGGAGTCTATACTGATCACTAGATCCCTGTACATGAGGAGAGCTGCGGAGACATCACAGGGTGAGAGTCTATACTGATCACTAGATCCCTGTACATGTGTATAATGAGAGATCACTGTACAGAGGAGAGCTGGAGACATCACAGGGTGAAGAGTCTATACTGATCACTAGATCCCTGTACATGTGTATAATGAGGAGATCACTGTACAGAGGAGAGCTGGAGACATCACAGGGTGAAGGTATACTGATCACTAGATCCCTGTACATGTGTATAATGAGGAGATCACTGTACAGAGGAGAGCTGGAGACATCACAGGGTGAGAGTCTATACTGATCACTAGATCCCTGTACATGTGTATAATGAGGAGATCACTGTACAGAGGAGAGCTGGAGACATCACAGGGTGAAGAGTCTATACTGATCACTAGATCCCTGTACATGTGTATAATGAGGAGACACTGTACAGAGGAGAGCTGGAGACATCACAGGGTGAAGAGTCTATACTGATCACTAGATCCCTGTACAGAGGAGAGCTGGAGACATCACAGGGTGAAGAGTCTATACTGATCACTAGATCCCTGTACATGTGTATAATGAGGAGATCACTGTACAGAGGAGAGCTGGAGACATCACAGGGTGAAGAGTCTATACTGATCACTAGATCCCTGTACATGTGTATAATGAGATCACTGTACAGAGGAGAGCTGGAGACATCACAGGGTGAAGAGTCTATACTGATCACTAGATCCCTGTACAGAGAAGAGCTGGAGACATCACAGGGTGAAGAGTCTATACTGATCACTAGATCCCTGTACATATGTATAATGAGGAGATCACTGTACAGAGGAGAGCTGGAGACATCACAGGGTGAAGAGTCTAT
The DNA here is from genome assembly GCA_033576535.1 of Allobates femoralis. NCBI lineage: Eukaryota > Metazoa > Chordata > Amphibia > Anura > Aromobatidae > Allobates > Allobates femoralis. The sequence continues at coordinate 619,935,410 of JARQOC010000001.1, read as the reverse complement.
ACTGATCACTAGATCCCTGTACATGTGTATAATGAGGAGACATTGTACAGAGGAGAGCTGGAGACATCACAGGGTGAAGAGTCTATACTGATCACTAGATCCCTGTACATGTGTATAATGAGGAGATCACTGTACAGAGGAGAGCTGGAGACATCACAGGGGGAGGAGTCTATACTGATCACTAGATCCCTGTACAGAGGAGAGCTGGAGATATCACAGGGTGATCCCACTCACAGCTCCTCCAGAATGTTAGGTCTCCTGGGGTACAGGACCTGTGGTGATGTCACAGTCATGTGATCACTTACACACATCTTATTGGATATCAGACTTTCCCATGGTCACATGACAGGAAGTGCTGACCAATGAAAGCTCCAGTGCTTTACTCCTCCCCCATGTGAGTGATCACATGACTATGACATCACCACAGGTCCTGATCCACCATGTGCAGATAATCTCCTATGTTCTCATCTTCCAGCACGGCGCACGGATCCTGGGAGGCTCCGCCCCATCAGGTGACTTTACACTCCATGGTAGGTGAATTATAATATATGGAGGACTATGGAGGTGAATTACACTATATGGAGGACTATGGGGGTGTATTATACTATATGGAGGACTATGGGGGTGTATTATACTATATGGAGGACTATGGGGGTGCATTATAATATATGGAGGACTATGGGGGTGAATTACACTATATGGAGGACTATGGGGGTGTATTATACTATATGGAGGACTATGGGGGTGCATTATAATATATGGAGGACTATGGGGTGCATTATAATATATGGAGGACTATGGGGGTGCATTATAATATATGGAGGAATATGGAGGATGCATTATAATATATGGAGGACTATGGGGGTGCATTATAATATATGGAGGACTATGGGGGTGCATTATACTGTATGGAGGACTATGGGGGTGCATTATACTATATGGAGGACTATAGGGGTGCTTTAATTTATATGGAGGACTATGGTAGTGCATTATACTGAATGGAGGACTATGGGCTGTGCATTATAATATATGGAGGACTGGGCTGTGCATTATAATATACGGTACTAGCTAAAGAGCCCATTGTTGCCCGTGTATAGTAACTGTTTGTAGTTATAAGTTGACTGTATGTCTGTGTGTGTATGTATGTCCATTATACGCATCAAACCTGCCCTCCACACAACCCCCCATCCCATCCCACCCACCGCCATTCCACCCAAACCTAACCTTCATCCCCTGCTTCACCACAAAACTTCCCCTACCCCCAAACCTGCCCACTGCACCGCCCAAAAGATGCCGCCCCCTCGCCTTCCTTAACCCCTCCAAACCCGCCCCCCAAAAAAGCCTGCACCCCAAACCCGCACTCCCTCGCGCAAAAATGACAAACCCGCACACCCGCCTTAAAAAATATGACCCCCTCAAACCAGCCCCCTCCCAAAAACGCTTTCTCAAACCAGCACCACACCCTCCTAAACCGCACCACCCCGCTGCCCCTAAAAAACAACCCTACTACATCTGCACCCCCCAAACCTGCACCCCCACCTTCCGAACCTGCTCCCCCATATCTGCACCCCCGCCCTCCCACAGACCCTGAGTCAAATGGGGTGTGTATGCAAAATATTGTGATTGAAGGTGCGACGGTGTGAATTCCTTTAGTGGACATGAAGGAGTGTGACTATGTGAAATGGGTGTGACTATGTAGAGTGTGCAGGGCTATGACACAGCTGTGGAGTGGGCATGGCTATGTGGAGTGAGTGTGGCTATGGCACAGCTGTGTAGTGGGCGTAACTATGGCACTGCTGTGGAGTGGGTGTGGCTATGTGGAGTGGAGGGGGTGGGGCTTATGCCACATACACATATACATTCAACTTTATACATTAGATGGAGGTGCACTATACCTTATCAGGGGTCCCCAACCTGTGACTTGTGCGCCCGTGATGTGTGACTTAATGTTTTTCAGCTTGGAGCATTGGACTAGGGCTAGCAAAGATCAGGTCTCCAGATTGTGACTTTTGTGAGTAGCCCCACACAGAAAATCAGATCTAAATGGTTATAAGGGTGGATCCCCTGGATTTTGGTATACTGCCTCAGTATAATTTCTCTGTAAAAGCTATTGCTGTCATTATAGTTTCAAAAAAACCCCTATTGAAGTGTAAGGCCCTCCAAACATATACCAATTCCTGTAACGACACCCTGGAGCCAGGCCAAATTGATATTGCAAAGTGCTCTTTATTAAAATTTAGTGCATAAATGCAGCATTAAAAGTAATGTCCAGGTAGCACACAAGACAGGAGACCACATGAAATACAAGTTGCAAGTGAGGCAGTAAACAACAATAAATCATATAGCAGGCACCAGCCTAAAATGCTTCAGATTATAAGTACATGCCAAACAAGCACACATATAGTATACCAAAAGTCAGTTCATGGGTCTGAATGTATTACCTGTCCGTGGCCACCGCCCCCTAACGCGTTTCGCTTGGGCTTCTTCCGAGGGGGGTGGAAGCCCAAGCGAAACGCGTTAGGGGGCGGTGGCCACGGACAGGTAATACATTCAGACCCATGAACTGACTTTTGGTATACTATATGTGTGCTTGTTTGGCATGTACTTATAATCTGAAGCATTTTAGGCTGGTGCCTGCTATATGATTTATTGTTGTTTACTGCCTCACTTGCAACTTGTATTTCATGTGGTCTCCTGTCTTGTGTGCTACCTGGACATTACTTTTAATGCTGCTGTCATTATACCTGTAATGGGGGCTCTGGGTCTGACAGGTTGGACACCTTTATATCATATGGAGGACCATGGGGGTGCATTATGCTATATGGAGGACTATGGGCACGCATTATACTATATGGAGGACTAAGGGGTGCATTATTCTATATGGAGGACTGTGGGGTGTGCATTATACTATACGGAGGACAATGGGGGTGCATTATAATTAATGGAGAACTATCGGGGTGCTTTATACTATATGGAGGATTATGGGGATGCATTACAATCTATGGAGGAATATTGGTGCATTTACTATATGTAGGATTATGGGGTGCATTATAGGACTATGGGGTGTGCATTATACTATATGGAGGATTATGGGGGTGCATTATACTATATGGAGGACTATGGGAGTGCATTATAATTAATGGAGAACTATGGGGGTGGATTAACTATATAGAGGAATATGGGGATGCATTATACTCTATGGAGGACTATGGGGGTGCATTATAATCTATGGAGAACCATTGAGGGTGCATTGTACTATTTGAAGGACGGTGGAGTGCATTATCTGGTATGGAGAAGTATGGGCTGTGCGCTATACTATATGGAGGAGCATGGGAGTGCATTACACTATATGGAAGACTATAGACGGTGCATTGTAATATATGGAGGATTGTGGGGGTGCATTATAATATATGGAGAACTCTGAGGGTGCACTATTCTACATGGAGGACTTTGGAGAGTGCATTACACCATATGGAGGACTATAGGATACATTATACTATATAGAGGACTATGGGGTGCATTATATTAATGGAGGACTATAGGGGGTGCATTATACTATATGGAGGACTATGGGGGTGCATTATACTGTATGGAGGACTATGGAGGTGCATTATATGGAGGAGTATGGGGTTGCATTATAATATATGGAGGACTATGGGGGTGCATTATAATATATGGAGGGCTATGGGGGTACATTATAATATATGGAGGAGTATGGGGATGAATTATACTATATTGAGGACTATGGAGGTGCATTATATTATATGGAAGACTATGAAGAGTGCATTATATTATATGGAGGACTATGGGGTGCATTATAATACTATTTGGAGGACTATTGGGATGCATTATAATATATGGAGGACTATGGAGGTGCATTATACTATATGTAGGACTATGAAGAGTGCATTATACTATATGGAGGACTATAGGGTGCATTATAACACTATTTGGAGGACTATTGGGATGCATTATAATATATGGAGGACTATGGGGGTGCATTATACTATATGGAGGGCTATGGGGGTGCATTATACTATATGTAGGACTATGAAGAGTGCATTATACTATATGGAGGACTATGGGGTGCATTATAACACTATTTGGAGGACTATTGGGATGCATTATAATATTTGGAGGATTATGGGGGTGCATTATACTATATGGAGGGCTATGTTAAGTGCATTATACTATATGGAGGACTATGGAGAGTGCATTATATTATATGGGGACTAAGGGGGTATATTATACCATATGGAAGGCTGTGTCAATATAATATTAGGAGGCCTATGATGGATCCTTTACACTTTATGGAGGGCTATTTGATTACATTGGATACCAGTAATTATAAATTATGATGGAATGTGTGGGGTCCATTATACTGTGCGGAGGGCTGTGTAGGGGCTATTAAACTGTATATAGGCCCATTATACTGCATGTGGGGCTGTGTAGGGGCCATTATACTGTACATAGGTCCATTATACTGCATGGAGGGCCGTGTGGGGGTCACAGTTGGGGATTATACTGTGTTGGAGTCACCATTCATTGCCTGTGGTTGAGTGGGGTACAGTAGGGTCATCATACAGTGTGTGAAGGAATCACTGTGGGGATCATAAAGTGTTTTGTTGTCATTGAACTGTATGAGAGCAATGAAAGGAATCTCTGGGTTTTAAGAGGAGGAAAATTACTTTGATTGGACTGAAAAGTTGTGAGTTATGATATTATGTGACTCAGATGATTATTATTTGTTTTTTTGGGGGAGGAAGGAGGGGGCACAATAAGATCTTCTGAACGGGGCCCCCAGATATCTATGGATGCCTCTGTGACCAATGTGAGATGTCGCACAATATACCGTAATAGTGAATTTTACCAAATTGTAACTTCTTTTTATTTGTCTCTACCCACGGGGGTAGATGACGGCCTTTCTCGCCTTCTTGTCCGCCAGCCAGGGTGTCCCAACAGGTGCTCGCCATGATGCCTCCTCACTCTTTGCATCACACGACTCTCCTTCGTTCTGGTTTTCTGGGCCTCTCCCTTCTGGCCTTTTCTTATTCCTCTAGGGTCAGCAACACTCGATGGCAGGTTCCCTTGGCTTTTCTTTAGTACTCTAGGCGGGCCCGCTAGTTCACGCCTTTTCCAAGGTCCTTCTCACGATGAGTGCCTAGACCAGGGGTCTTAAACTCGCGGGCCGCGGGCCGCATGCGGCCCCTGGAGCTTCCCTGTGCGGCCCCCAGCACTTTGGACCAAGAACCATGCTGGCGGCGGTCCAGTGCATGGTGCCGCCGCTTTCTCCGCTATAACATTACTTGCGGCCGCTTCACTGTCTCTGCCGCTCGCTCTGCCGCTCTGTAAGCTCAATAGAAGCCCTCAGCCAATGAGAGGCCGCTGACGTCACCTGCGGGCCTCTCATTGGCTGACGGTGACTCGCATTGAACTTGCAGAGCGAGCGGCAGAGACAGTGAAGCGGCCGCAAGTAATGTTATAGCGGAGAAAGCGGCGGCACCATGCACTGGACCGCCGCCAGCATGGTTCTTGGTCCAAAGTGCTGGGGGCCGCACAGGGAAGCCCCAGGGTCCCCATGCACTGGACCAGCATGGTTAGTGTAATAAAAGTGTGTGCTAGTGTGAGTGCCTGTGAGTGTGCGTGTGAGTGCCTGTGCGTGTGAGTGCCTGTGCGTGTGAGTGCCTGTGCCTGTGAGTGTGAGTGCCTGTAAGTGTGAGTGCCTGTGCCTGTGAGTGCCTGTGCCTGTGAGTGTGAGTGCCTGTGAGTGTGAGTGCCTGTGCCTGTGAGTGCCTGTGCGTGCCTGTGAGTGTGAGTGCCTGTGCCTGTGAGTGTGAGTGCCTGTGAGCATGAGTGCCTGTGAGCGCCTATGCCTGTGAGTGCGAGTGCCTGTGAGTGCGAGTGCTTGTGAGTTTGAGTGCTTGTGAGTGCCTGTGAGTGTGAGTGCCTGTGAGTGTCTGTGCTTGTGAGTGCCTGTCAGCGTGAGTGCCTGTGAGTGCCTGTGAGCGTGAGTGCCTGTGAGCGTGAGTACCTGTGAGCGTGAGTGCCTGTGAGCGTGAGTGCCTGTGAGTGCCTGTGAGTGTGAGTGCCTGTGAGTGCCTGTGAGCGCCTGTGAGTGCCTGTGAGCGCGAGTGCCTGTGAGCATGAGTGTCTGTGTTCGTGACTGCCTGTGTTCGTGAGTGCCTGTGTGTGTGAGTGCCTGTGTGTGTGAGTGCCTGTGTGTGTGAGTGCCTGTCTTGAGAGTGCCTCTTGAGTGCCTGTGGGTGTCAGAGAGCCTGTGGGTGCCTGTGAGTGTGAATGCGTGAGGGTGTCAGAGTGCGCGATTTTGTACAGAAGTGTGTGATTATAACAAAAGTCCTTGGTGGTCCGCATTCTTCATCAGGTGGATTTACCTGATGAAGACGGCGGGCCGCCGTGGAAACACGTTGTGGTATATTAAAGGTAATTATACGTGGCCTCCTGTGCTCTAGCACTTCTATAATCTCACACTTCTGTACAAATATCATATCCCCATCCTAGGGTTGCAGCAGGAGCAGCTGTGAACCAAAGTCACCGCTAACAGAATCCAAAGGTCCTGCGGTGACGTAACCGAGAACGTCACAGGGGCAGGTGATCGGCTGCTCGAGTCACCTGACCGGAAGAAGGAGCTGCTCGTGGAGGAAACCCCGACCGCTGGAGTCCGGAGCCATCCACTGCGATACGCCGAGGGTGTGCAGGGTTGCAGAACCTGCAAAGGTGAGATGCGAACCCCCCATATCTGTTATTGACGCCCCCACTAGACCACCAGGTACCGCTCATCGGTTGTGCTTTCCCCCCCTTTTGTTCCACGTGAGTGTGAGAGTGTGAGTTAATGTGAGTGTGGGTGAGTTAATGTGAGTGTGGGTGAGTTAATGTGAGTGTGGGTGTGATTGTGAGTGAATATGTCTGAGTGTGTAAAAAGAAGGCAGACCAGGTTGGGGATATCACTAAAAAAGGGGTCCAGCATGGGGGACATTACTACACTATGGGGGCCAGGATGGGGACATCACTACAAAAGGGGACCAGCATGGGGGACAGGATGGTGACATCACTACACTATGGGGGACAAGATGGTGACATCACTACACTATGGGGGACAGGATGGTGACATCACTACAAAAGGGGATCAGTAAGGGGGTCATCATTACAAAAAGGGACCAGCATGGGGGACATTACTACAGAAGGGGATCAGGTTGGGGATATTAGTACAAGAGGGCGACCAGGATGGGGACCAGTATGGGAACATTACAACAAGAAAGGGACCAAGATGCGGACATTACTACAAGAAGGGGATCAGGATTTGGACATTACTACATTGACCAAAAAATCTGGTATTACTAAAAATGTCAGGGTACCGTCACACCAGGTGACATCGCCCCGTGTAAAGTGGCGATTTTGCACCGAAAAATCGGCTGAGAGTGGTCGCCTGGTTTCACAGCAGTGCTGTGAAACCAGGCAACCACTCTCAGGCGATGTGTAAGCATCGCCCTGTGTGACATCGCGAATAGCGATGTTACAGGCGATGCGAGCCATAGGCTCCCATGTTACAGGATCCCTGCTGGGGTTTCTAGACACCCCAACAGCGACATTGCCTGAAACATCGCCAAAGCATCACGGAAGGTATCGCCGCGTCTAAACACACGACGCTGACGGGGTGCCAAAAATGTGTGCGCTCCCGTGTGTCGCTGGCGATGTCACCTAGTGTGACGATACCCTTAGTCCTACAAGCAATGCGGCCCCCGATAAAATTTTTTTCTATGTGCAGCCCACCAACCCAGCCGAGTTTGAGACCCCTGGCCTAGACAAACCCCAAGACCTGCACATGGTGCTTCTTCTTTTCTCACCGCCAATTTTGCAAGCTAGTTCTTACACAGTCTCTTAACAGTTCTTTCAGGTGCACGAGACTCAGTGTTACTGGGCCGCTCGCATCCTGTTCATGACGCCAGGTTGACACGCCCACTCCAGGGCCAGGGAAGACTCAGGAACCGGGCAGCAGTTGTTCTTCTTCATTTCTTGGTTCTTTTCACGGGAACAGACAGGGGCCGAGACCCAGTCCCGTGACCCTAGCGGTGGCATTTAAATAAACGGGTGTAGATGACGAGGGTTGACTAGGGAAAGGGGTATTCGTGACGCCACCTGCAGTATGCAGCCAGGGCAGCCGCCACTACTTCAGAACCTCTGGGGACGGTGCCCGGTAGCTTGGATGGTTCTGCTCCCCGCAGGTGGAGCTCGGTCCCCAGGCAGCAGGTTGGAGATGTCAGTTTGTAACTTGGCAGATGTTCACTGGGTTGTCAGTACCCCGATGTCTCATGCGGCCTTTGCGGCCGGTGGTCACTGCTAAAGAAAGTCTCACACACCACAGCTGCAGTTCTGTCACTTTTACTTGGTGGTTTCAGTATGGCCGCCGGATACGTCCCTTGCCAACCACTGGTTCAGCTTTGTCTCCAGAACTGGGTTAGTGCAGTTGAGCCTCAGTTCGTGCCCCTTTCCTTCTCACTAGTTGTTTCCATCTCTGGTGGTGCCCTCACACTAAAAGCTCGTCTTGCCGATCCTTACTTAGCACCTCCGCAGCACAGAGCTCAAGTATCGACAGCCACAGGTGCTCTTGTTCCCTCCCGGGCACTGTTCCCTAGTTCAGCCGCCTTCCTCAAGTTGTGTCGGGTGTTCGGTCACAGCTCCCATTAGAAGCCTGGGGTCTCCGGTTCAATGGTTTGGGCATGAAGCATCCACGCCATTCAGGGATGGGTCCCTGTGTTGTCCACCAGCCCCTCTGATACACCACATATGGCGGTACGGGAATCTACGTCCTGTTCCATACCTCAAGGACTTCCTTTTTCCTCCACACCTCTCGGTCCCTCCCTCCCGGGGCGAGCGTGGTCATGCTCCAGCCCGCGGGAGTCGGCACCACAACCGCCCCTACATTCCCGACTTCCACACCACTCCTCTCTTTATGGACTCTCCTCTCCAACTCTCCATCTGACTACATTTCCCTGTCCACCTTTTGGAGCGTGGGTCCTCTCTCCGGTTCCACCTAGGGGCCTATGGGTTGTGTGTTTGTGTTTGGCTCAACTGCACTATCCCAGCACCTGGAGAGCAGAGGCACAACACACCCTAATCGCAGGAGTGCAGTACCTCTGGTGGCGACCTACCCGGTGGTGCAAAGCCCTGATCCCGGTGGTGCAAATCCCTGATCTCAGGGAGACCAGTTCAAGAAAACACTGCGGGCAGCCGGTTAAAGACATCTCTGCTTTTTGTTACCTGCCCATTTCTTCCCCCTCCATGTGCTTGGAATTTTCACCCTTATTCCTAATGGAGCCCATTAGGTTTAGACACCATCAAGGTGAACATCTCAGTCTGGATTTGCTCTGCCATTCTCTAGCTCACTGGTTCCCAAACTCCAGTCCTAACGGCCCCAACAGACCATGTTTTCAGGATAGTCTTAATATAACTCAGATGATGCCTTGATAATGTTCCATCATATGTTCAATACTAAGAAATTCCTGGAATCATGACCTGTTGGGGCCGTGAGGACTGGAGTGTGGGAAACTGCTCTAGATCTTCTGTTTGTTTAGAGTTGAAGCAAATTGGTTTGTAGGACCTGGTCCATCGTCCACATTAGTAATGTGTGGCTGGTGGACGAGCGCCCTGAGGACTGCCTCTGACCTGATGGCATCCCTGACTCCTCTTTTGATTAACCGGCCTGATGTGACCTCATTGTTTTGGCATGATGCACATTGTGCCAGGCCGGCTAATCAAGAGAAGAGTCACTGATACCGTCACGTAAGAGGTGATCCTCAAGGTTTCCCATGCAGTGGCCACAGATTGCTGACATGATCGATTGACTGGGTCTTGTGAGTTAATTTACTACGGTTTTTATATCTAAGGGCTCGGACACACTGGCATGAAGATCAGACCAGTGCAATGTGAGAAAATCTCACACCAATGTTAGAGAATGAGTCCGAACTGATTAATGTGTGTCATCTGCTTTTTCTCATCCAGAATCTGGATGAGAAAAAAGTGGCAACATGCTGCGACAGTCTGCGATTCTCGCTCGACAGTCACCAGTGCATGTCAATGGGTGGGACAAAATGTAAGAGAGCACACGGGCCATCCTAGTGGCATCCATTTTTTTAATGATACATTCTCATTCTGTAGCTCAGAACACTGTAAAATGTTCCTGTAAATGATTGTACAGTAATAGCTGCTGAGAAAAAAAGTCACACACTCGCATAGCAATTGCATACCAAACGGATCCAAAAACAGATGTCAATCGTCCGACTCTCCTGTACGACAGACCGATTTTTTTTAAACGCCAGTGTGTTTCCAGCCTTAGTGTCACCTCTTCAGATTTTCAGCTCAAACAGCACGGATGAGACCTTTATTGTATGATAAGCGCAGTCTTGTGTCATTCTCATATTGAGGAATATTTCATCTAAGATCTTGTTTCCTCAGGTTCCTTATGATCAGGACTCTTTCCCTTTAATAGAGGACGGTCCTTTCCCTCAGTGACCCCCCGAGGATGGAGCAGGACAGAGACCACATGGCTGCTCGGATATTAGACCTCACCCTGGAGATAATCTACTGGATCACTGGAGAGGTGAGAGCTTCACATCACATCACTCTGATCTCTAGGAATAAAGCAGGGAAATGAGGGGAAAGGTGAAGGATTCTTATCCTCTGTGTAGTGATCGGCGTCTCCCCATACACAGGATCACACAGTAGTGAAGACGTCGTCTGGGGAGTGTGTGGCCCCCCGTGTGTCAGGAGGGCGGAGCAGGACCCCGAGTGACATCACCGAGCCTCCACCTCATTCACTGATACATGAGCAGAAGATCCTAGAACTGACCCACAGGATCACTGATCTGCTGAGCGGAGAGGTGAGCGCTGCCCCCCGGGAATGCTGGGACATTCTACAATAACGCCGGGGGAGGGGTCTGCTAATGACGGCTCATTGTGTGTGTCAGGTCCCTATAAGGTGTCAGGACGTCACCGTCTATTTCTCCATGGAGGAGTGGGAGTATTTAGAAGGACACAAGGATCTGTACAAGGACATAGTCATGATGGAGAATCCCCCGTCCATCACATCCCCGGGTAAGAGGAGACCTTCCTGGGCTGTAGAGGAGAGAACAGGTGTGAGAGTGCTCTAGATTCCCCATCATCTGCTCATCACATACACACAATGGATTCAGTCACTGCCGTTATTTCCTATAGATGGATCCAGTCAGAGGAATCCACCGGAGAGATGTCCCCGTCCTCTATATCCCCAGGATCGGCCAGAGAAGGAGGAGAATGTCCCCCGGGATCATCAGGTAGATGAGATTCCTGTAGATCCTCTATAGATTGATGTAATGAATCTTCTCCTGATCTCCTCCGGGATCATCAGGTAGATGAGATTCCTGTCAATCCTCTATTTGATCACGTTATTGTCACTCAGTCGGTCTCTGCCTGGGGATCAAGTCAGGATCTTCCTTTTGGTTTCTCTTCCAGCTCAGAGGATCTCCGGAGATCTGTCTGTGCTGCAGATATATTCATAAATAGATCATTAACGTTTTGCCTTTTATTAGGGATCAAACACACAACCTCCATCATGGCAGGCGGATAATGTCCTAGTGAGGCACAGGCTGCCCTGCTACGTATAGGAGGATTTTCTCTGCCTAAATATCCACATAGTATCTTCTCCTGGACATATTGTACTGGTGACCGCAAGATTCCTGTGTCATAGGGATTATAGGGAAGATTGAGTTCCTGTAAAATTACAAAAAACTGAAAATAATCCCAATAATCTCCCTATAATTGTAACAACCCGCACAATACAGGGAACAGATTAAGGCAATCGATAAATTATATAGAAAAAATGGCACAATTATTTTATTTTTCCATTAACCCCTTACAATAACATGGTTTTGTCATTATGACACTTAAAATATCTGCAGCTGGAAACACAAGGAAACAAGTCGTCATATAGTGAAGATTATGGAGAATAAAAGTGTTCTGGCCGTTACAGCTATAAGTGAATGAGGAGGAAATAATATTGTGGTCGTGTTATCACATCACAAAGTGTCTATGCCTGTGTTATGTGTATAATTGCTTTGCGGCTTCCGCTTCCGTCCAGTTGTAATGTTATGTTCCGCCAGAAGCCACAAGGCAATTATGTGTATAGATACACCCAAGTATTGGGTGTAACAATATGGCGTCCGCCGGCTGTAATGCTGCCTGTCACACACTACCACCAGCGGAATCCCCGACACCCACAATCTACTACATCGCCCACAAGATCTGGAACGCTGGCCGCCACATTCAGGTCACCCGAAATCTCAACAGAGCCTGTAAGAACAGGTGCAGTTAGGATGTTGTGGGACTACAAGATGCTGACAGGAACCCGCATTCAGCTACCGCAAGATCCTAACAGTGCCTGTGACTACCCACCGCGCAGGTGCAGTTAGGATCTGAAGGGACTCCCAAGATGGCAACGGGAACCCACTGCGCATGCACCGTTAATGATCCTGTCGCCATCTTGAAGTTCCTCGAGATCTTAACTGCGCCTGCATTCCAGTCACAAACGGAGGAGACAGAGACACTCATTGGAGGAGACAGAGAGACTCGGACAGCCACAGAAGGCGACAGAGACAGGCACAGGAGGAAAAAGTGACAGACACAGAAGGAGACATAGACATTCAGAGACAGCCACAGAAGGAGACAGAAACAGGTGCTGGAGGACACAGAAACACTCAGAGATAGGCACAGGAGGAGACAGACACAGGTGATGGAGAAGACAGAAACACTCAGAGACCGCCACAGGGGGAGGCAGAGACCGCCACAGGGGGAGGCAGAGACCGCCACAGGGGGAGGCAGAGACCGCCACAGGGGGAGGCAGAGACCGCCACAGGGGGAGGCAGAGACACTCCAAGAAAGCCACAGGAAGAGACAAACACAGCTATAAGAGGAGACAGAGACAGATAGAGACAGACACAGGAGGAGACAGACACAGGGAGGGGAGACACAGCGCACAGAAACCGCCCTCTAGATGCGATAGCATTAGGCCCACCTCTATTATATTATATACTGAGGAAGATGGTGAATTGAAACGTGCGTAGGCGGTATTGGTGGGTGTCACACTGCAACACAGCACAACGTGGACTTAGCTAAAGGCAAGAGAGATACAGGTGAGCGATAAAGTAGCAGCGTAAACAAACTGTATATGGGGAGAAGTGTATGTAAAATACATAGGACTGCAGCTATTAACAAGCTAAGTGCCTGAAGGTTGATGTTAGCACATAGTGGAAGATTGATGGTAGACATACCTGCTAATTTTATTGATTATAACTGGTAGTCCTATATGTGCACACAGCCCAGGTTTTTCCAAGACTGTTGGTTTAAAAAAAAGCAGAGTAACCCCCCATAATAATATAATAAACTTTTTATGCAACAATTTTATCAAATATAGCTTGTAATTGGTACCTGAATAATTGTAATTATATTAAAACCTTAAATAAAATTGGATTTGATATGAGAAATTGGTTCAGTTTCATGTGTCATCGGTGTACCTCAGGTGAGGCAACACGGATGATTTTGGGGGTATATATTATATCTACTGTGTCCATGTGTGTACTAGGTGTATACATGTGTAATGTATTAGGGTGTGTATATACAGGCAGCACCTGATGGAGGGGGAGGGGAGCCCAGACACAAGTTCTGCCCGGGGCCCTTCACTGTCAGTGTCTGTGGCCCCGGCTGCCTCTCTGTAGGTGACTATTACTAATTGTCCCAGATCATCTGACCAAGATAAGGAGGTTCTTGGATGTTTAGTGAGAATCCTCGGTGTTCCTGTAAATTGTGTCCATTCACCGTGTGAGGAGATCCTGATCGCTTCATGTCTTCTAGGAGGTTTCTGACTTTTCCTGGAGATAAGATAAATTCTCATGTCTGTAATGTGGGATTCTTGCAGGAAAGTTCTGGTGGAACGAGGAGTGGACACGAAACCCCCACATCAGAGTCAGTGACCGGTAAGAGGCGCTCATAGATCTTGTCTGACTGTAAAGATCTTTATTATTGGAGATTCACAAATGTCTTCATGGTGATTATTACTATTATTGTTAATAATTGATGTAATGATTATCTGCTCCACGTCTCTGACATCATGTCCTCTATCTGTCTTGTCCTCTCTCTCTCTCTCTCTCCTCTCTCAGGTCATGTCTTCATCTCTTCACACCTGACTTGATTGAATATCTCTATTATTTCTCTCTTCTCCTCTCTTACACCTGTTTAAAATATAATAATTCTACTTTTGTTCATATTTTTTTCCAAAAATATCCAAAGTCCAAATATATTTAGCTTAAAAAAATACTGTATATAATTTTTTTATGCTGAAAAAGTCTCCCCTCAGCTTAGGCTGCTTTCACATAACGATTTTGTGTAATCCGACGCTGTCCGATATAAATCAGACAGCATCAGAACCAAACTGATCCCTGCAATCGGATGCCAAATAGGCATCCAATGCCGACATTTTGTAGGGTCAGTTTGGCCGGCTCCTCCTGTCATCTCGCTCCTCTCTGCCTCCTGTCTGTCCCCTGTTCTCCCCGCTTCTCCCCCGGTACTCCCGCTTCTCCCCTGTGTTCCCCTCTCCTTCGGACTAAAAAATAAAAAAAAACATCTTTATTCTCACCTATGCACGAGTCCCCCGGCATCTCCAGCTATATCTTCTGATCCTAGGACCTCGCGTGATGTCACAGTCATATGACCGGTTACTGCGGTAACCGTTCATGTGACCATGTGACTGTGACATCACGGCAGGTCCTACAGGCAGGAGGTGCTGGAGACGTCGGGGGACTTGTGGACAGGTGAGCATACATACTTTATTTTTAACCCCTGCTCTACTTAATATTACTTCTGCAATGTATGTATATACATTGCGGAAGTGAAATTAGATGGTTAGGAGCAGTTTTAGTGTACTGAGCATGCTCAGTACACTAAAATCGGGACCGAGGAGACATCAGATGTTTCCTCGGACCCTGCTCCATGAGGCCCCATGTTACAGGAATCGCATCGGATCGGATTTGGCCTAATTGCCATCTGATTTATCAGATCCGATTCAACCGATTTTTGATTCGGATGCAAAAATCGGAGGAGTCTCCGATTTTTTGCACCGGAAAGAAATTGTAAAAAATCAGATTGGACGCAATTTGGATGCCATTTAGTGCACATCCGAATCGGTCCGATCCCCATAGGATCACATGGGGGCAAATTTGGATCCGATGCTGTCCGATTTATATCGGACAGCGTTGGATTTCACTAAATCGTTATGTGAAAGCAGCCTTAGACTCAGAGTGAGGGTCCTGAGATGTACTTCTTTCTGTGTTGATGCGGGTACCAGAGGCAGGAGCAGATCACCGGAGGCAGGAGCAGGCTGCAGCTGTGGCCGGTGATCACGTGGGCCCTCTGTTTAGCCTAATATAATATTCACTGCATCCCCTGCCCATCATCTCTCAGCTTTGAAGATAGCGCTGAGAGGTGGACGAGACAATGGGTGGGGGGAGTGGTGCATATTACATTACCTTAAGTATACTCGCCTCCCATCCAGGAGGAGGACGATGCAGTGCTGGGAGTGATGGGGAGGTGAGTTAAATTGTTTATATTTTTGTGCACGCCAGGATGTGGTGGGGGGCTATGTATCATGATTCGGGGATATGTATCAGGATGGGGAGAATGAGAAACCAGGATGGGGGATGAAATACCAGGATTGAAGGCTTCTGGATATCCCACCCTAGACTTACATGCAATGTAAGTAATACATTTTCCCAGTTTTATTGTGGTGAAAATAAATGCCTCGACTTATATATTATTGAGTATAACCGACCTGAATATAACGCAATAAAATTTTGTTTCTTTTTCTAGGTGAAGACTGGAGGAGAAGCCGCCATGGAAATCTGCTTTTATCTCCCTTTGATAATGTAGAAGATAACAATTTCTCACAAGTTAAAACTCCTAATGTTCCCGTGGTCCTTCACAGCCGACACGTATCCACTGATACCAACAGTCAGAAAACACTATTGTGTAATCAATCACTGATCAGCAAACAAGGAACCGGAAATAGATCAGGGAAAACATCTCTGTGTGGGGAAACATGTAATACAAAATCTAATCTTTCTTTAAATGAACAAATTCACAGCAATGAAAGCTCATTTTCATGTTCAGAATGTGGGAAATCTTTTACCAAAGAAATTAGTCTTGTTAGACATCAGAGAACTCACACAGGAAAGAAGCCACATTCATCTTTGGAACATGCACAACACTTTATACCTAAAGGTTCTCCTAAGAATCTTCCAGGAAGTCACACAGGGGAGAAGCCATTTTCATGTTCAGAATGTGGGAAATGTTTTATCAAGAAATCAGCCCTTCTGGAACATCTCAGAAGTCACACAGGGGAGAAGCCTTTTTGCTGTTCAGAATGTGGGAAATGTTTTGCCAAGAAATCAACTTTAGTGACGCATCAAAGAACTCACACGGCAGAGAAGCCATATTCATGTTCTGACTGTGAGAAGTGTTTTAGTCAGAAATCATATCTTGTGAAACATCTAAGATGTCACACAGGGGAGAAGCCATTTTCTTGTTCAGAATGTGGGAAATGTTTTAGCAAGAAATCACAACTTATGACTCATCAAAGAATTCACACAGAGGAGAAGCCATATTCATGTCCTGACTGTGGGAGGTGTTTTACTCAGAAAGTAGTTCTTGTACATCATCTCAGAAGTCACACAGGGGAGAAACCATTTTCATGCTCAGAATGTGGCAAATGTTTTATCCAGAAATCACAACTTGTGACTCATCAAAGAATTCACACTGAGGAGAAGCCATATTCATGTCCTGAATGTGGGATGTGTTTTGCTCGGAAATCAATTCTTCTACAACATCTCAGAAGGCATACAGGGGAGAAGCCATTTTCATGCTCAGAATGTGGGAAATGTTTTGTCCAGAATACGCAACTTGTGGCTCACAGAAGAACTCACACAGGGGAGAAACCATATTCATGTACTGATTGTGGGAAATGTTTTACTTCGAAATCAAATCTCATAGATCATCTCAGAAGTCACACAGGGGAGAAGCCATTTTCATGCTCAGAATGTGGGAAATGTTTTGGGAAGAAAGATATTCTAATGAGACATCAAAGAACTCACAAAGGGTCACTCCATGTTTCTCCTCATAAATCAGCCTACAAATAAGATGGAGAAATGGGAAAAACACTCAGAACAGAACATACTTTCAACAGATATGTCAAAAAAGTATCTCTGTTAATATTTTACCAATGGGGATCAAAAGCTAAATTTCAGATCACATTTCCGAAAAATATTATATTTGCAAAACATTAAAATGTGTCTGGGAGAAATAGTAACATTTTTGATAACTGTTATTAGCTGCTGGTGGGAGATGCTGTTGCTGAGGGGTGGGTGAGGGTTGAAAGGGAATTGTTACCTTGTAGTATACCGATGTACATGAAGATATGACTACAGTTGTGGCCAAAAGTATTGACACCCCTGCAATTCTGTCAGATAATACTCAGTTTCTTCCTGAAAATGATTGCAGTCACAAATTCTTTGGTATTATTATCTTCATTTAATTTGTCTTCAATGAAAAAACACAAAAGAATTGTCCTAAAGTCAAATTGGATCTAATTCCACCAAACATAAAAAAGGGGGTGGACAAAAGTATTGGCACTGTTAGAGAAATCATGTGATGCTTCTCTAATTTGTGTAATTAACAGCACCTGTAACTTACCTGTGGCACCTAACAGGTGTTGGCAATAACTAAATCACACTTGCAGCCAGTTGACATGGATTAAAGTTGACTCAACCTCTGTCCTGTGTCCTTGTGTGTACCACATTGAGCATGGAGAAAAGAAAGAAGACCAAAGAACTGTCTGAGGACTTGAGAAACCAAATTGTGAGGAAGCATGAGCAATCTCAAGGCTACAAGTCCATCTCCAAAGACCTGAATGTTCCTGTGTCTACCGTGCGCAGTGTCATCAAGAAGTGTAAAGCCCATGGCACTGTGGCTAACCTCCCTAGATGTGGACGGAAAAGAAAAATTGACGAGAGATTTCAACGCAAGATTGTGCGGATGGTGGATAAAGAACCTCGACTAACATCCAAACAAGTTCAAGCTGCCCTGCAGTCCGAGGGTACAACAGTGTCAACCTGTACTATCCGTCGGCGTCTGAATGAAAAGGGACTGTATGGTAGGAGACCCAGGAAGAACCCACTTCTTACCCCGAGACATAAAAAAGCCAGGCTGGAGTTTGGCAAAACTTACCTGAGAAAGCCTAAAACGTTCTGGAAGAATGTTCTCTGGTCAGATGAGACAAAAGTAGAGCTTTATGGGCAAAGGCATCAACATAGAGTTTACAGGAGAGAAAAAGAGGCATTCAAAGAAAAGAACACGGTCCCTACAGTCAGACATGGCGGAGGCTGCCTGATGTTTTGGGGTTGCTTTGCTGCCTCTGGCACTGGACTGCTTGACCGTGTGCATGGCATTATGAAGTCTGAAGACTACCAACACATTGTGCAGCATAATGTAGGGCCCAGTGTGAGAAAGCTGGGTCTCCCTCAGAGGTCATGGGTCTTCCAGCAGGACAATGACTCAAAACACACTTCAAAAAGCTCTAGAAAATGGTGTGAGAGAAAGCACTGGAGACTTCTAAGGTGGCAGCAATGAGTCCAGACCTGAATCCCATAGACACCTGTGGAGAGATCTACAAATGGCAGTTTGGAGAAGGCGCCTTCACATATCAGGGACCTGGAGCAGTTTGCCAAAGAAGAATGGTCTAAAATTCCAGCAGAGCATTGTAAGAAACTCATTGATGGTTACCGGAAGCGGTTGATCGCAGTTATTTTGGCTAAAGGTTGTGCAGCCAAGTATTAGGCTGAGGGTGCCAATACTTTTGTCCGGCCCATTTTTGGAGTTTTGTGTGAAATGATCAATGTTTTGCTTTTGCTTCATTTTCTTTTGTGTTTTTTCATTGAAGACAAATTAAATGAAGATAATAATAGCAAAGAATTTGTGATTGCAATCATTTTCAGGAAGAAACTGAGTATTATCTGACAGAATTGCAGGGGTGTTAATACTTTTGGCCACAACTGTATATGTTAATTTTTGTATGTTTTGAAAATGTTTAATAAAAAATATCTGATTTAAAAAAAAAAATGTGTCTGGGAGTGTGAGAGGGGAGGAGGGTGAGAGGGGATGACGAGAGGGAATGATGAGGGGGAAGGGTGTTATGATCCGATGACCTAGGAGTAACATAATCAGATTTCACAGACGTAGTTGGCAACTGTACTGACCGCAGTCCCTGACTAAATACCGCAACTAGAAGTAGCCGTGGGATGTAACTAACCATGCCCTAAACACCTCGACACGGCCGGAGAACTAGCTACCCCTAAAGATGGAAACAGGAAAGGCTATCTTGCCTCAGAGCAGAACCCCAAAAGAATAGCAAGCCCCCCATGGATATTGACTGGGAAACAGGAGAGGAAAAACACACACAGGCAGATATTAGAGTTTAACAAAAGAGGCCACACTAGCTAGATAGTAAGGACAGGATGGACTACTATTGCGGTCAGAATTAAAATACTATCAAAAACCTCCAACAGCAGATAGTACCAAAAAATAACCCTGAGTCTGCTAAGACTCTCCGCCCTCTATATCTGCAGGAGCTTCTGTGAATCAAACTAGAATAAATAGATTTTAACACCAGCAGAACTGGAAGTTGCAGACAACAGTGAACAGCAATTCATACCTAGGAAGAAAACGTCCTAACTGAGAGCAGGAAAACAAATATGCAGACTAAATATTAACCCACAACTCAGAGCAAGACAAGCAATAAGCAGATCCTCAATCACACAACATGTGTGCCACAAAATAACAAAACACCATTCACTTAGCTTGCAAAGATTCATTAGAGCAGGAAATAACCGGGGAAAGATGTGAAAACCTCCAGGAATAATTACAACTGGCAGAGATTGATCAGCTCCAACCACCTATATGCTCCAATCCAAAGCAGACTGCCAATCATCAGGAACAGCTGAGGAACTCTCCAAAACACAGCCAGCTGCATCACCAACAACAACCACAGGAGGGAGCTCAATGAATTCACAACAGTAGCCCACAAACCAAGTCAGGGGCATGGACTTCCGAAGCAAAAATCCAAGAATTAGAACTCCTGGCCATAACCCCGCCATATAGCAAGGTGCTGGAGCCTCCATCTCGAAAGACGGGAATCCAAACTTTTCTCAACCTCATACTCCAACTCACCATCAATCAAGACTGGATTCGGAGGAGCCACAGCAGGAACCACGGGCACAACATATTTCCTCAACAAGGATTTATGGAAGACATTATGAATCGGAAAGGAGTCCGGAAGTGCCAACCGAAAGGAAACAGGATTAATAATCTCAGGGAGTCCGGAAGTGCCAACCGAAAGGAAACAGGATTAATAATCTCAGAAATCCCGTAAGGACCAATGAACCGAGGCTTGAATTTAGAAGAAGAAACTTTTAGAGGAACATGACGGGACGACAACCAAACCAAATCGCCAACACAAAGCCGAGAACCAACACACCGAAGACGGTTAGCAAAATATTGAGCTGTCTCCAGATCTAAATTGTCCACCACGCAATCCCAAATCTGCTGTAGCCGCTCAACCACAGAATCCACATCTGGACAGGCAGAAGGCGCACCCTGCCCCGAAGAAAAACGAGGATGAAAACCAAAATTACAAAAGAAGGACGAAACCAAAGTAGCCGAACTCAGCCGATTATTAAGCGCAAACTTGTCCAAAGGCAACCCAATCATCCTGATCCACAGACACAAAGCATCTCAAATAAGTATCCAAAGTCTGATTAGTTCTCTCAGTCTGACCATTAGACTGGTAATGAAACACAGAAGAAAAAGACAAATCAATACCCAGCTTAGCACAGAAGGTCGTCCAAAACCGAAAAACAAACTGGGCACCCCTGTCAGACACAATATTCTCCGGAATAGCATGCAAACGAACAACATGCTGAAAAAACAACGGAACCAATTCCGAAGAAGAAGGCAGTTTAGATAAAGGAACTAAGTGAACCATCTTAGAAAACCTGTCACAAATAACCCAGATAACAGTCATCCTCTGGGAGACAGGAAGGTCAGAAACAAAATCCATAGAAATAAGCGTCCACGGCCGCTCAGGTACAGGCAAGGGCAAAAGCAACCCACTAGACCGGGAACAACATGGCTTGGCCCGCGCACAAGTCCTACAGGCCTGCACAAAAGAACGCACATCCCGGGACAAAGAAGGCCACCAAAAAGATCTAGTGACCAAATCCCGGGTACCAAAGATGCCAGGATGACCGGCCAACACAGAACAGTGAACCTCAGAAATAACTTGAGTAGTCCACCGGGCAGGAACAAACAATTTTCCCACAGGACATCTCTCAGGTCTATCCGCTTGAAATTCCTGAAGAGCAAGTCGTAAATCGGGGGAAATGGCAGAACGTACAACCCCCTCCTTCAGAATGCCAACCGGCTCCGAGACCTCAAGAGAATCAGCCAAAAAACTGCAAGATAGAGCATCAGCCTTAACATTCTTAGAACCAGGAGGTATGAGACCACAAAATCAAAATGAGTAAAAAAACAATGACCATTGAGCCTGCCTAGGATTCAGTCTCTTGGCAGACTCGAGATAAACCAGATTCTTGTGCTCAGTCAAGACCACAACACGATACTTAGCCCCCTCCAGCTAACGTCGCCACTCCTCGAACGCCCACTTCATGGCCAGCTACTCCCAATTGCGTTCAGTGGGCGAAAATTTACGGGAAAAGAAGGCACAAGGGTGCATCGTGAAACCAACAGGATCTCTCTGAGACAAAATGGCCCCTGCACCAATCTTAGAGGCATCAATCTACACCTGAAACGGAAGAGAAACATCCGGTTGTCGCAACACAGGAGCAGAAGTAAACCGTCTTTTAAGCTCCTGAAAGGTGAAAACAGCCACAGGGGACCAATGCCCCACATCAGCGCCCTACTTAGTCGAATCGGTTAACGGTTTAATGACGCTGGAAAAATTTGCAATGAACCGACGATAAAAATTAGCAAAACCCAAACAGTTTTGAAGACTCTTCACAGACGTGGGCTGAACCTTAACAGGATCCATCTCAATAGACGAAGGAGACAAAATGAAGCCCAAAAAAGAAACCTTCTGGACCCCAAAGAAACACTTAGACCCCTTAACATACGAAGCATTGTCATGAAGGATTTGAAAGACAGTCCTGACCTGTGCCACATGAGAATCCGAATCATTGGAAAAATCAAAATATCATCCAAATACACAATCAGGAACTTGTCAATAAACTCCCGAAATATGTCATGCATAAAGGACTGAAAAACGGATGGAGCGTTAGTAAGCCCAAACGGCATCACGAGATATTCAAAATGGCCTTCAGGTGTATTAAACGCCGTTTTCCATTTGTGACCCTGCTTAATACGAACTAGAATATATGCCCCCCCAATGTCAATCTTAGTAAACCCAACATGCCCCCTTAATCCTAGAAAACAATTCGTTAATCAAAGGTAGAGGGTATTGAAACTTGACAGTGATCTTATTCAAGAGGCGATAATCAATACAGGGTCTCAGGGAGCCATCTTTCTCAGCAACAACAAAGAACCCCGCCCCCAATGGTGAAGACGTGCGAATATGTCCTTTCTCCAAAGAATCCTTAATATAGCTCCGCATAGCAGCATCTGCAGGCACAGACAAGTTAAAAAGTCGACCTTTAGGAAACTTACAGCCTGGCACCAAATCAATCGCACTCCCTGTGTGGCGGAAGAGAACTGGACTTGGGCTCATCAAAAACATCCTGAAAATCAGACAGAAACTATGGAATCTCCAAGGGCAAAGAGGAGATAGACATCAAAGGAATGTCATCATGGACCCCCTGACAACCCCAGATAAGTCACGGACATAGACTTCCAATGCAAAACAGGGTTATGGACCTGCAACCACAGAAAACTCTGAGACAGGGCCAACAAGGTCTTTTGAGCTTGATCCACAGAGTTGGGTTCATCATAAAGTAAACCCAAAGCCTGAAAAAAGGAGTCCACAGTAAGTAAAACCGGATCCCTAGAGTCGAGAGAGAATGCCCAATCCTGCAGATCACCACGCAGCAGGGAGATAAGAATTTTAACCTGCTGAACGGAACCCCCAGAGGATCGAGGTCTCAGAGCAAAAAACAATTTCAACTATTTTTGAAACTCAAAAATTTGGACCTGTCACCAAAAAACAAACCCGGAGTAGGAATTTTCGGTTCCAAAACTGGAGTCTGAACAATATAATCAGAAATTCCCTGTACCCTAGCCGCAAGCTGGTCTAAATGAGAAGCCAGTTCCTGGACACTCATACGGGCACAAGACTCCACAGTCACCCAAAGAAAAAGAGGGAAGGAAAAGAACAAACTACAGAAAAAAAATGCATCAACACCTCTCTTCCCTTCTTCTGAGATGCATGTAACACATTTTATATTTTATGGCCAGTTGTACTGTTATGATCCGATGACCTAGGAGTAACATAAACAGATTTCACAGAAGTAGTTGGCAACTGTACTGACTGCAGTCCCTGACTAAAACTAGAAGTAGCTGTGGGATGTAAGTAACCATGCCCTTGACACCTCAACACGGCCGGAGAACTAGCTACCCCTAAAGATGGAAACAGGAAAGTCTATCTTGCCTCAGAGAACAACCCCAAAAGAATAGCAAGCCCCCCACAGATATTGACTTGGGAACCGGAGAGGAAAAACACACACAGGCAGGTAATAGAGTTTAACAAAAGAGGCCACACTAGCTAGATAGTAAGGACAGGGTGGAATACTATTGCGGTCAGTATTAAAATACTATCAAAAACCTCCAACAGCAGATAGTACCAAAAAATAACCCTGAGTCTACTAAGACTCGCCGCCCTCTATACCTGCAGGAGTTTCTGTGAATTACACTAGAATAGATTCTAACACCAGCAGAACTGGAAGTTGCAGACAACAGTGAATAGCAATTCATACCTAGGAAGAAAACTTGCTAACTGAGAGCAGGTAAACAAATATGCAGACTAAATATCAACCCACAACTCCGAGCAAGACAAGCAATAAGCAGATCCTCAAGTACACAACATGTGTGCCACAAAATAACAAAACACCATGAGCGGCCGGACTGAAGTGTCTGGGGCCCACCAAGGAAAATTGACTCCAGGGGCCCACCCACCCGGGCCAACCCATTCTTCAGTTATATGCAAATACTTGTTATCCATTATACCTATTATATTGGTGGCTCCTGCACATCACTGTACGCTCACCATTACTGCGATGTATAATTACTGTAGTTTGCATTAAAGGGATTTTTTCGTGAAAACAAGTTATCAGCGATGCACAGGTTCGGAATGTGATCACTTATCTATTGGTGGAATCCGCACCATCAGAAGAATGTGGCGCTTTGAGTATTTGGTGAGTTTTTTCCCTCAGTATTTGTAAGACAAAACCAGGAGTGGAGAAATCAGAGGTATTTTATTCTGCATTTCTCACCCTCTCCTGGTTTTGTCTTATAAACGCGGAGGTGAAAATCTCACCAAATGCTCAACTTGCTTTCTCTGGTGAACCTCTGTTACTGCATCTCTGCTGCTGTGTCACAGGACAGGGAGGGGTTAAACATCGAAGTATTTCTCATCTGTTTGGGTACCTTCTCACGCTACAACCACGGGAGACCTTTTTGGAGGCGATACTTCTTCCTGAAAATATATCTCTGCCAAATTGCCTCCTTATTGCGGCGTGTATTTCGGGAATTTGGTGGCGATAAGACAAATGTCGCCTGGTTTAGATTTTAGAGCAGTGCTTTAAATAGGATTAAAACAAATATTAGGCTTCTCTGTCTTTTGATCGCCAGCCAAGGTAAAACCAGGCACCTGGGGGTGGCAGCCCGTAGCTGTATGCTTTATCTGCGATGAGAATCAAAAATTCTGCGGAGCGCTACGTCATGTTTTTAAAAATTATTTCTTTTCACACTTCTGTATGTGAGACAAACCCAACAGCCAATCACAGATTCTGTCAAAGAGGATGGGTGTCTGTGATTGGCTGTTCGCGTAATCTACAATCAGCCCATACATTCTAGTATGATACTATGTATGGGCTGCTTTCAGATTACTCAAGCAGCCAATCACAGATGCCCATTCTCTTTGTCAGCGTCTGTGATTGGCTGTTGGGCCTGTCACACATATAGAAGCGTGAAAATAAATAATAATGAAAAAAATGACGTAGCGCTCCGCAGAATTTTTGATTCTCAGCGCAGATAAAGCACTTCGCTACGGGCTGCCACCCCCAGCTGCCTGGCTTTATCTTGGCTGGTGATCAAAAGTCAGGAAAGCCCAATGTATCTTTTAAATTATTAAAAAAAAAAATTATGCGTGGGCTCCCGCCATATTTTGATCGCCTGTCAGGTAATACCAGGCAGCTGGGGGCTGGGATTCTCAGCATGGTAGGGCCCAAGCATTCTGGGCCACCCCTAGAATAGGTGCATTCATTGTAACGCCATTTCTAGGTGATTTATCTGGCTCTTCCAGCGGCCCTGTTGGGGGTGGCACGCCGAGTAATAATGGGGTTAGTACCAGCTTTGTATTATCAGCTGGTACTAAGCCTGAAATTCATGGCATCATGCCAAATTAGACAATGGCCATCATGATTTTCTAATATACAGTATAAAAACAACACAGAGAAAAAAATTTTTAAGTAAACTAAAACACTAAATACATTTAGGGACTCCATCTTTAATAAAAAAAAAATCCTTGCTCCGACGTAATCCACGGGTCTTTTGTCTTCAGCTCTGCTACATCTTTGCCATCAGACAAATATGTCTGCTGACAGAGATGAGCTGGCACAGAATAACACTAGAACAAACACTAGAACAAACCTGTAAGTGAGAGAAGCGCTCACTTTACAGCTGGGCTCCAGCCACATCTGTGTTTTCCTGTGCGTTGCAAATAACACATACTTTCAAACGCATGCCTATTTTTGCAAGCATTAGTATGCGTTTTTGCAATGCAAGGCAACGGTACATTGCGTTTGTGCTGATTTACAACGGATCCATTGTAAACGCAATGTTAACCCAACTCAACAGCAGCAAGGAGGGGAGACTGAGCCCTGGAGACCACCTAGTCACCTGGTGGTACTATCATGCCCATTGCCCAGTATGTCCTGCCAGCCTCCGTGGTACTAACATGCCTAACATGTACTGCCAGCCACTGGTGGTAGAACTAGCATGACAGTACCACCAGTGGCTGGCAGGACATGCTGGGTGGGCATGATAGTACCACGGAGGCTGGCAAGATGTACTAGGCATGAATTATGCCTAGTAGGTCCTGTCAGCCTCTGTGGTACTTTGATGCCCATGCCCAGCATGTCCTGCCAGCCACTGGTGGTACTATCATGCTTGTACTACCACCAGTGGCAGGACATGCTGGGTGTGCGTGAAAGTACCACTGAGGCTGACAGGACATACTAGGCATGAATCAAGCCTAGAATATCCTGCCAGCCGCCATGGTACTATCATGTCCATCCAGCAGGTCCTGCCAGCCACTGGTGGTACTGTCATGCTAGTATTACCACCAGTGGCTGGCTGGCAGGACATGCGGGTGAGCATGATAGTACCACAGAGGCTGACAGGACATACTTGGCATGATTCATGCCTAGTATGTCCTGCCAGCCTCTGTGATACTTTCATGCTCACCCAGCATGTCCTGCCAGCCACTGGTGGTAGTACATGCTGGGCATGTTAGTACCACAGAGGCTGGCAGGACATGCTGGGCAATGGGCATGATAATCATGCCCATTGCCCAGTAGTATATCCTGCCAGCCTCAGTCTCAGCTAAGGGTCCCAGTCACCCCCCCACACTGCCTCCCAGCATCCTTGGGGGGCCCCCTCGGTGCTTCTCCCTGCACCCCTGAGGACCCCCTAGGCACTGCCACCCAGTATCCCCGGGGGCCCCCTCGGCACTGGTCCTTGCACCCCCGGGGGCCCCCTGGGTGCTGCCTTCCAGCATCCCCGGGGCCCCCTCAGCTCTGCTCTCTGCATCCCCGGGGGCCCCCTGGGTGCTGCCTCCCAGCATCCCTGGGGGCCCCCTCAGCACTGCTTCCCACACCCTGAGGACCCCCTTGGCGCTGCCTCCCAGCATCTCCGGGAGCCCACTCAGTGCTGCTTCCACACCCCCGGAGGCCCCCTGCGCGCTGCATCCCAGCATCCCCAGGGGCCCCCTCAGTGCTGCTCCCCGCACCCCCAGGGGCCCCCTGGGTGCTGCCTCCCAGCATCCCCGGGTGCCCCCTTGGCGCTGCCTCCCAGCATCCCGGGGGCCCCCACAGCACTGTACCCCACACACCCAGGGGCCCCCTGGGCACTGCTTCCCAGCATCCCCGGGGGCCCTCTCAGCACTGCTCTCAGCACCCCTGGGCGCTGCCTCCCAGCATCCCCAGGGGCTCCCATGAGCGCTGCTCCCCGCACCCTCTCTCTCCCTCCTAACTTCAGCCATTGATCCCGACGATGCAGCTTGCAGCAGTGAGCGCACTGAGCGGCGTCAGCAGCAAAACTTTCTGTGCCACTCTGCACAGGCAGTAGAGTTCTACTGCTGCCGCAGCTGAGTTGAGAGCAGTGGCTGCCGGCTGAGGTTAGGAGCTAGAGAGAGGGTGCGGGGAGCAGTGCTCAGAGGGCCCTCAGCAGATACAGGAGGTGGCACTCAGGGGGCCCTCGGGGTTGCGGAACTTGCAGGCCTGCTATGCACGGGAGGTAGGGGGCAGGGCAGAGGAGGCATAGCCATGGAGACCTGGGGCCCACCAGGGGATGTCCTGATGGGCCAGTCTGACCCTGTACACCATTCACTTAGCTTGCAAGGATTTATCAGAGCAGGAAGGAACCAGGGAAAGATGTGAAAACCTCCAGGAATAATTACAGCTGGCAGAGATTGATCAGCTCCAACCAGCTATATGCTCCAATCCGAAGCAGACTGCCAATCATATGGATCAGCTGAGGAACTCTCCAAAACACAGCCAGCTGCATCACCAACAACAACCACAGGAGGGAGCTCACAACCAGAATTATTCATCAATTAAGTCACAACAGGAGGGTAGGTTAGGAGGTGAGGGTATGAGGGGAGGGTGAGAGGGATGCTTCAGCTTCTTCACATGACAAGCAGCTGACTGGGATGAGCTGTATAAAAACTCAGATCTTCCCGCTCAAACTGCTCTCCACCAATCCAGTCACATCTCCCAGATGTGCCCCGTAACAATTTGAACCTGAGCAGATTCTAGAAAGGTGAGTACCACACGCACCCCAGAAGGTTAGGGGAATATAGCAATAATTAAAATAAAAAAGGAACAAAGTATTAAATAACTGAAGGTGAAAACTAAGAGGTTAATACTGACCGGAGTGAAGTGTTATTATAAATGTGAGAGGCAGAGGAGACCTCATGTCCTGACCGGCCTGGACCTGTGCCCTCTTGCTGAGTTAAGCAGTATTCAATCACGTGAGTCGGTGTACTACAATCTGAGCTGTTGCCTTTGTATTAATAGTTTAATGTTTTTCTTTTAGTATTAATACTGCTGTTAGTTAAAACTGCAATTGTTACCACACAGTGTATAGTACTTAAAGTCTCAATTTTTATTACTGTTATGGCCACTTTGCACGTCCCAACATCGGTCCGATGTTGGATACAACGAGCGGGAGCGCGTATTTTTTAGGCAGAATTCCAAGATCGCATAGGAGATGTTACACAGCGCGATATCGGCAGGCAACGCAACAGCGATGTGTACGCCCCCCGACCCAGGAACGACCATTTAACATGGAAGAGAATAGGAGAAGTTGTACTCCACATCGTAGTTGGGCTTTCACACAGAACGATCCGGCCACATCGTCCATCCAATATCGGGCCGTTGGAGAGCAGGCTCGTTTTTTCCCCGATATCGTTTTGGCATCGTTCTTGCATCACATTGAACATTTACACCACACAACGCACGAACGATATCTGGGCCAACGCATGAACGATATCTGGGCCAACGCATGAACGATATCGGGGCCAACGCATGAACCACGTGACTTTTTATCGGAGTTAGACGCCGATATCGGGACGTGTAAAATGGCCATTACTATAGAGCAGAGGTCCCCAACCTTTCTGACCTTGAGGCCACATGCAGCTGTCCCTCTCACAGTAGTGACACCCAGAGCCTCCATTACCGGTTTAATGACAGCCAAATCTTTTCCACAGAAATAGCTTTGGTGTTTGAGGTCTAAGTGAGATAGGTGCTACTGCAAATTTTCCTGAAAGCTGTAGTGACCAAACACCGGCTCATCGTATCCAAAGCCAAGTGACAATTTGTGTTACTGGACAGGCTACTCCAGTCTTTTTGTTTGGCAGCAGTAGAGCGAAACGACTTGTAGATGAGATTCAGGAAACGCTTCAGTTCACAGGAAGCGTCCATCACGTGACCTCTTCTCTTCTTCCACCTCAACATCACACAGTACAGTCCTCAGAGGTGGCACCCCAACTACCCATGTATCTCCCCAGGGGCGGACCGTCACCCCCGGGGGCCCTGGTGCAGGAGAGGAACGGGGGGGGCGGGGCTACTGACCGTCGGTGCGGCCCTGGGGGGAGGGGTGCCGCTGGCCGTCGGCGCGGCCCGGAAAGGGGGGGTGGGTGCTGCTGGAAGCCGCTAGGAGCCGCAGGCGCGATGCTCTCCTACCTGGGAGCCGCGCCGGATCTATGCTAGGGGCCGGAGGAGCAGAGGAGAGGAGGGGCGGGATCAGGCAGGGGAAGCAGGAAGCTCTCTGCTTCCCTTGCCTGACCCTCCTCTCCTTTGACGGCGAATTGCGGGGGTCGGCTGGGGGCCCCCCCTCCAGGCTTGAAGGGGCCCCCAGCCGGTCGGGGCCCTGGTGCAGCTGCACCAGTGTAGTTCCGCCCCTGTATCTCCCCATGCCACAACTCTAACCACACAACTGATTGTGGGGAAACACAGATGGACGATTCTGCAGAGATGTTCACACATTTTATTTCATGGGCATCGGAGGTCTGCTCCAAAGATTCACATACTCCAGAGGAGGAAAGAATCTGCACCAATGCACAAAACCTTTTGGAGTTGGATCCGGAGACGGACGAAGTAGAGTCTGAGCAGAATCCAAACCTTCGTCAACAGAACTTAACCCCCAGTGGTGGAAGTGATGATGATGATGAGACTCAGATACCTGAGGAGCACCCACACTGTACTGTACACTCAGGGCAGGGCGAGGGTGGGACAACAGTGAGGATGATGATGAAGTTCGAGATCCAACTTGGAATCAACCCATAGTCACGCAGACTGAGTGCTGCAGTCACGACAAGCACTGAGTCCTCAGCCACAACTCTGGCTCTTAATATTCAAGGTAGGTTAGGCTCACCACTATGTGGGTGCTCAGAAAAATTGAAATCACAATTATCTTATATATAAAACCCGAAGGCCACTTCCGGAAAAGGCCACGCCCACTTCCGTGATGGCCTTCGCCCAGGCACATCCAGTGCACTGTAGCCGGGCTGCCCCCGGCTACAGGCACCGGCACACGGAACGTTCCGATCTCGGAAGTTCCGTGTGCCCTCCAGCCACTCCCCTCCACCCTCTGCCCTCCAGCCAGTAGCTACATACCGGGGGGCAGGGGGGGCCCATTGCCCGCCACTTCGGGGGCCCACACACACCCTGGGGATACCCGTGCTCCCTGCTGTCTGCCTACAGAGGAGGGAGGGCGGGACTTCCTCTCCTGCAGCTCTGCCCGCCCCTCCTCTCCTGCTACAGTACACCTGATGGCCGGCCCGCGGTGAGTCTGTCTGCCGGCTCCAGCAGCCTCTGCCCTACCGCCTCCAGCTGCCTCTGCCCTCCAGCCTCCTCTGCCCTGGCCTCTGCCCTCTAGCCTCCTCTGCCCTACAGCCTCCTCTGCCCTGGCCTCTGCCCTCCAGCCTCCTCTGCCCTGGCCTCTGCCCTCCAGCCTCCTCTGCCCTGGCCTCTGCCCTACAGCCTCCTCTGCCCTGGCCTCTGCCCTCCAGCCTCCTCTGCCCTGGCCTCTGCCCTTCAGCCTCCTCTGCCCTACAGCCTCCTCTGCCGTACAGCCTCCTCTGCCCTGGCCTCTGCCCTCCAGCCTCTTCTGCCCTGGCCTCTGCCCTCCAGCCTCCTCTGCCCTGGCCTCTGCCCTCCAGCCTCCTCTGCCCTGGCCTCTGCCCTCCAGCCTCCTCTGCCCTGGCCTCTGCCCTCCAGCCTCCTCTGCCCTCCAGCCTCCTCTGCCCTGGCCTCTGCCCTCCAGCCTCCTCTGCCCTCGCCTCTGCCCTCCAGCCTCCTCTGCCCTGGCCTCTGCCCTCTAGCCTCCTCTGCCCTGGCCTCTGCCCTCCAGCCTCCTCTGCCCTGGCCTCTGCCCTCCAGCCTCCTCTGCCCTCCAGCCTCCTCTGCCCTCCAGCCTCCTCTGCCCTGGCCTCTGCCCTCCAGCCTCCTCCGCCCTGGCCTCTGCCCTCCAGCCTCCTCTGCCCTCCAGCCTCCTCTGCCCTGGCCTCTGCCCTACAGCCTCCTCTGCCCTGGCCTCTGCCCTCCAGCCTCCTCTGCCCTGGCCTCTGCCCTCCAGCCTCCTCTGCCCTGGCCTCTGCCCTCCAGCCTCCTCTGCCCTGGCCTCTGCCCTCCAGCCTCCTCTGCCCTGGCCTCTGCCCTCCAGCCTCCTCTGCCCTGGCTTCTGCCCTTCAGCCTCCTCTGCCCTACAGCCTCCTCTGCCCTGGCCTCTGCCCTACAGCCTCCTCTGCCCTGGCCTCTGCCCTCCAGCCTCTTCTGCCCTGGCCTCTGCCCTCCAGCCTCCTCTGCCCTGGCCTCTGCCCTCCAGCCTCCTCTGCCCTGGCCTCTGCCCTCCAGCCTCCTCTGCCCTGGCCTCTGCCCTCCAGCCTCCTCTGCCCTGGCTTCTGCCCTTCAGCCTCCTCTGCCCTACAGCCTCCTCTGCCCTGGCCTCTGCCCTACAGCCTCCTCTGCCCTGGCCTCTGCCCTCCAGCCTCTTCTGCCCTGGCCTCTGCCCTCCAGCCTCCTCTGCCCTGGCCTCTGCCCTCCAGCCTCCTCTGCCCTGGCCTCTGCCCTCCAGCCTCCTCTGCCCTCCAGCCTCCTCTGCCCTGGCCTCTGCCCTCCAGCCTCCTCTGCCCTGGCCTCTGCCCTCCAGCCTCCTCTGCCCTGGCCTCTGCCCTCCAGCCTCCTCTGCCCTGGCCTCTGCCCTCCAGCCTCCTCTGCCCTGGCCTCTGCCCTCCAGCCTCCTCTGCCCTCCAGCCTCCTCTGCCCTCCAGCCTCCTCTGCCCTGGCCTCTGCCCTCCAGCCTCCTCTGCCCTGCCCTCTGCCCTCCAGCCTCCTCTGCCCTCCAGCCTCCTCTGCCTTGGCCTCTGCCCTACAGCCTCCTCTGCCCTGGCCTCTGCCCTCCAGCCTCCTCTGCCCTCCAGCCTCCGCTCTCCTCTCCCTGTCCTCTGCCCTCCAGCCTCCGCTCTACTCACCCCTCCATATGCAATGTACACTATGTGTGTATATGTGTGTATGTACGCACTTCCGTCACTTTGTCCACACTTCCCCCAACTTTGTACACACACATACACACACACTCCGCTATACTTACCACCGGCCCTGCGTCCGCTGCCTGGATCCTCAGTCGACATGTCGCTGCCCCCAAACTACTGGATCCAATATAGCGTCCAAGATGTCTTGAAAAACTACCCGGACAACATATTGGATCCAGTCGTCCGGGGGCGGCGACATGTCGACTCAGGATCCAGGTGGCGGGGAAGACGCAGGGTCGGTGGTAAGTATAGCGGAGTGTATGTGTGTGCTTACCACTCTGCCCACGGCGCTGCGCTGACCACTCTGCCCACTGCGCTGCACTGACCACTCTGCCCACGGCGCTGCACTGACCACCTCTGCCCACGGCGCTGCACTGACCACTCTGCCCACGGCGCTGCACTGACCACTCTGCCCACGGCGCTGCACTGACCACTCTGCCCACGGCGCTGCACTGACCACTCTGCCCACGGCTCTGCACTCACCACTCTGCCCACACCGCTGCGCTGACCAATCTCACCGCACTCACTGCTAACCACTGAGCCACCCCACTCACTGCTAACCACTGAGCCACCGCACTCACTGCTAACCACTGAGCCACAACACTCACTGCTAACCACTGAGCCAGCGCACTCACTGCTAAGCACTGAGCCACCGCACTCACTGCTAACCACTGAGCCACCGCACTCACTGCTAACCACTGAGCCACCGCACGCAGTGCTAACCACTGAGCCACCGCGCAGTGCTAACCACTGAGCCACCTCTATACACACAATTAATTTCACCGCACTCCCCTAACTATTACTAAATAAACTATATATGGATTCTAGACTACCCGATTCTTTAGAATCGGGCTGCCATCTAGTTTATTATATTCTGGTACTCCAAGAATGACCATTGAATAGTGAAAAAATGTTCTTTCTATTGATAACTCAACACTGTGACAGGCATAGTAATCCAACGTTTCGGCCAAACATAGGCCTTTATCAAGGATTTATCTAAACAAAAAATTAACAAGAATTATCAATACAAATTAACAATTTCCAGAACTTAATATATTTATGACAAAGAAATACCAAGACCATATATATTAGTATCACTTGTAACCCATGAGTCCTACAGGGTTAGAAGGTTACAGCATCATGTTACTCATATTATTATTATTATAATAATTATTATTATTATTTATTTATAGAGCGCCATTAGGTTCCATGGCGCTTTACATGAGGATAGGGGAGACAAGAACAAGTACACTAAATCTAGGCGATCAGGACGTACAGGTACAGGAGGGGCAGGGACCCTGTCCACAAGGGCTCACAGTCTATGAGAGGCGGGTTAGGATACAGTAGGAAGGGGGAATGTCAGGTATGGGGCAGTCGCCTGAGTCTCATGGCAGGTTGTAGGCTTGACGGAACAGGTGAGTCTTCAGGTGACACTTGAAGCTACTCAGGGTAGGAGAGTGTCTAACGTGTTCGGGCAGGGAGTTCAAGAGTACGGCAGATGCCCGGGAGAAGTCCTAGACTCGGTTGTGCGAAGAGGTAATGAGGGGGAGCAGAGGAGGAGTTCTTGGGAGGAGCGGAGGTTGTGTGAGGGTAGGTATCGGGAGACCAGGTCGGAGATGTATGATGGGGCCAGGTTGTGTATAGCTTTGTACGCCATGGTTAGTGTTTTGAATTGGGATCTCTTGGAGACGGGGAGCCAGTGAAGGGCTTGGCAGAGGGGGGAGACAGGGGAGTAGCGGGAGGACAGGTAGATTAGTCATGCAGCGAAGTTGAGGATAGACTGGAGAGGTGTGAGGGAGTTAGCCGGGAGGCCATTGAGAAGGAGGTTGCAGTAGTCAAGGCAGGAGATGATAAGAGCATGGATGAGTGTTTTAGCGGTGTCGTGGGTGAGGAAGGAGCGGATCTGTGAGATGTTCTTGAGCTGGAGCCGGAGGGATGTGGTGAGGGCCTCTATTTGGGGCTTGAAGGATACGGAGGAGTCAAGGATTACCCCGAGGCTCTTGGCTTGGGGGACTGGGGAGAGGGCGCAGTCATTGATGCAGATGGATAGGTTGGGAGGTGGGGTGCAATTTTTTGGGGGGGAAGACTATGAATTCAATTTTGTCCATGTTGAGTTTAAGGAAGCGAGCAGAGAAGAAGGATGAGATGGCGGAAAGGCATTGTGGGATTTTGGAAAGTAGGGAGGTGATGTCAGGGCCGGACAGGTAGATTTGGGTGTCGTCAGCGTAGAGGTGGTACTGGAGGCCATGGGACTCGATGGGTTGCCCTAGGCCGAGAGTGTAAATGGAGAAAAGTAGGGGTCCCAGGACCGAACCTTGGGGGACTCCGACAGAAAGGGGGTAGGGTGAGGAGGAGGTGTGGGAGTGCGAGATGCTGAAGGTCCGGTCCGCTAGGTATGAGGAGATCCAGGAGAGGGCAAGGTGGGTGATGCCAAGGGATTCCAGGATCCAGAGAAGAAGGGAGTGGTCAACTGTGTCGAAGGCGGCAGACAGGTCAAGGAGGAGGAGGATGGAGTAGTGGTGTTTGTTTGGACAGTTTGGAGTGGACGTGCTGTTCAAGTAGCTTAGAGGTGAATGGGAGAAGAGATATAGGGCGATAGTTAGAGGCAGAGGTAGGGTCAAGTGAGGTTTTTTTTAGGATGGGCGTGATTAGGGCGTGTTTGAAGGCCGAGGGGAAGGCACCAGTGCTAAGTGAAAGGTTAAAGAGGTGGGTGAGGGCTGGGATGAAAATGGAGGTGTGGTTCGGAATGAGGTGGGATGGGAGTGGGTCGTGGGCGCTGGTGGTGAGGTGTGACTTTGACAGGAGGGAGGAGAGTTGGTCTTCAGTTATGGGGGGGAAGTGGCTGATGGAGGAGGAGGGCAGTGTAGGTGGGAAGGGGAGCTGTGGGGATAGTGGACCGAAGCTGATCTTGTCGATCTTCTCCTTGAAGAAGGTCGCAAAGTCTTCAGCAGAGATGAGGGGAGAAGGGGGAGGAGCAGGCGAAGTAAGGAGTTGAAAGTTTTGAAGAGCTGTTTGGAGTTGCGGGACAGAGAGGTTATAAGGGATGAGAAGAACACTTGCTTGGCGGTAGCAAGTGCTGTCTTGAAGTCAGTGATGGATTGCTTGAACAGAGCAAAGTGCTCGGGGGTGTGGGACTTTTTCCATCTCCTCTCGGCGACCCTGGACGCCCGTCTCAGATTTTTAGTGAGGGTGGTGTGCCAGGGTTGCCTGTTAATGCGTGGAGCATGGAGATATTTTAACACTGGCCGTAATTACAATATGAATCTGACAAAAGAAAAAGAAGGTATTACCTATGCACTAGGTGTCCGCGTCACAGTAATCGTGTGAAGTGCTGAATTTGCTTTCCGGCGATGTGCAACTGTGTTGAGATGTCCATCGGTAAAGGGTATATAATACAATAGTGAGTGCACAAATTGTGAGACGGTTAGTGCTCAAGAGGGTGAATAGATTTAGACAGATATGAATACTTTTGTACCGGGGATCTGACAGTGTGGCAACCCAGTAGTTGTTATTACTTCGAATTCTAACAATCCGAGGATCATGTTGCAGGTAGTGCAGCAAGAAGGCACTCGTGTGTCTTACGCATCCAGGTGGCCCAAGTCCTTGTTGTGTTGGTGGCAGCGAAGTAACATTCACGCTTCCTTCCTCTGCCCTCTCCCCTCAATTTTGCACAACAGAAATGTGATCAAGATCTCCCTCATCTGCTGAGTCTTCCATGCCCATCGCCTCTTCGTCCTCCATTTCTTCCTCGGCTCCTGCACCTTCATCAACAGTTTGGGTGCTACCATGCGACCTCGTTGTTCCCTTTCCCCCTCCCTCCCATGCCAGCTGTCTTGGTGCTGCCGACCATCTGGACCTTTGAGATCTTGTTATCTATTCTGCACATACCTCCTCCTCTACTTTATCCCCTTCCTCTTGGCCCACCACCTGACTCCGAATATTGGTTAGTGTGCTCCAGTATTTTGATCATATGATACTTTTTATACATGTTGTCCTACTCCAAGCTGTATAGGCTTGAGCGCCAACTACCAATTAAGTAAATCAGGTGATGTGCCTCTCTGTAATACGGAGGGGTGTGGTGTAATGACATCAACACCCTATATAAGGTGTGCTTAATTATTAGGC